>JAJHSJ010000001.1:36171134-36308079 GCA_021015155.1 Magnolia officinalis
GGGTGGGAAACATGACACATGCAAAATTCATGTGGTTGACAGATCCAGAAGGTTTCGATTTGCAAGGGAGACATCTTTCGGACGACGACACTTGAACTTTTGGAGCAGATCACCCGTTCTCATCTGGATTGTAAGAAACCAAAATATCATTTTCTTTTTATTTTATTTTATTTTTTATTTATAATATTCCCTCATGTCCATTTCATCTATATAACACCAGACTCAGTTTGACTCGTTTGGTCCTGAGTCAAGTTGTGACTTGGCCAACTCACCCACTTCATGGTTTTAAGACATAGCGACTCAGTCTGACTTGTTTGGAGCTGAGTCAAGTTGTGACTGAGCCAAGTCACCAACTCCATGGTTTTAAGACAAGGCGGCTTAGTCTGACTCATCTGGTCATGAGTCAAGTCGTGACTCAGCCAAATCACCCATGAAGGTTTTAAGACACGGTCACTTAGTCTGACTCCTCTGGTCATGAGTCGAATTTCGACCTGGCCAAGTCACCTACTTCATGGTTTTAAGACATTGAGACTCAGTCTAACTCGTCCGGTCCTGAGTTAACTCAGCTAAGTCACCCACTTCATGTTTTTGAGACATGAGACTTAGTCTGACTCGTTCGATCCCGAGTCAAGTTGTGACTCGTTCAATTCAACTCAGAGACGCACCCTAGTTTTAAATACTAAAATGTAAAAATACAAATGAGGATAGGCTCTAGCACAAGAGTCAAGTTGGTTGGTACCACCTTATCAACAGGGAAACCAAGCTAGGACACATCTTTTCAACGAGAAATGCTACTGCACCTTTAGAGCACTATAGCTATAGTACTCCTATTTGTATTGGGACACTTAAGATAATCCAATCGACTGATCTAGACTGTCCGTCGGGTCGGTCCAACATATAGAGGAATGCTTGCATGCGTACCTTTTTATGTGAGCATCCATGAACACCTTTGCACACGTGTAAATCTTAACAGTCCATGTGATGCAGCACTCCTTGAAAGCTTATCAGCCCAACTTTCAACCTAATACAAAACTCTAGTAGGCCATGGAAAAAGGAAATAATTTCCTCCCTTAATTTGCATTACGCTTTGATATAACGTACTAGAATATTGGACCAGGATGAAAATTGGCCAATAAAGTTTTAAAGGATGCCGCATCATGTGGACCATTTGGAATCCGTGCCCATGGCATGTGTGCAAAGGTGTTTATAGCTCATATAAGAAGGTGTGCAAGCGAGTATATATATATATATATATATATATATATATATATGTGTGTGTGTGTGTGTGTGTGTGTGGACGCCAAAAATATGTCTGTAACAACCAGGAGCATCATAACTTATTGTTCCCTAGTAGCATTGGAGCATATCTCATTTTCAATTGTCTTAATCTGACTACCTTGCAGCCTACTACAATTAAGAACGTGATTGTGATTTTTCAAGAACCAGGTTGCCCATTTATTTCAATTCACCGAAGTCAACCAGAATAATCAAGCTGATTCCATAGTTAATTGGGACACACCTTATGTGGGCCACCAATCGCTCTTTCTTTTTCTTTTCTTTAAAATTAGGAATTTTACGGAGAAGGACTTAGATATTTTGTGCGGGTCACGCGATATGAAAGTTATGAGGCTCACGCGATATGTCTCTCACATGTGGGTCCATTCGCAAAGTCAATCAATTCATTAAATTTAAAATAAAAAAATAAAAAATAAAAAAAAAAACCACAATGTTGACTTTGATATTTTGTTCGTGCTATGAGTCCCCTACATGAGTACATATTGAGTTTTATTAGCGAAATGGTACTACGAGTTCAACCTCATGGGAACTTACCATGAGGTTGAGCTATGTGGGCCCCACTGTGATGTGTGTCTAAATCTACCCCATCAGTCAGACGCTCCATTCTATGGTGGGATATGGGCTTAAAAATCAAGTTAATCTATAACTTTTGTGGGCCACACCATATACAACAGTTGAGATAGGTTATCCTCTCATTAAAACATTCATAATTAGGTATTACGTCTATCTAAACGTGACTCACAAATCCAGCCCATCTATTGTGTGTCTCCCACTTGGATGAGAGGTCATACTAAGTTTCAGCCACATACAAAAATTCATGTGAGCCACATCAAGTGATTTTATATGTTTTAGGCATGTCTTCACATGGTTTTAGATGGTATGGCCCATTTAAGTTCTGTATACAGATGATTTTTGGGATGTCCCATAACCTAAATAGTACCCATCAAGTACACGGTGTTAATGTTCGACACACATTATGGTGGGGTCCACACAACTCCACCTCATGGGAAGTTCCCGTGAGGTCGACCTCATAGTACCATTTCCCTCTTTATAACTCCATATCTCGGGAAGCACTTCCCAGTAATTTTTAATTATAAAGGCATTATTTGTAAAATATAAATTTCTTAGGAATTTTGAAAATCCTTTAAATTTTTATAAAATCATTTGAAATAACAAAATAAGGGCTTGGAATCCAATAAACATGAGATTAGGTCTCACACTAGCCAGATTGTCAAATTAATTTTCCTTTTTTGTGGACAAAAACTCAAAGAGCAGCTTAGATTGATTTTTGCATGTGGCCACACCACTCTGATGTCTCTCTTACTTGCCAGCTCAGCTTGCTTGCAATGTGTGGGAGGACTAGAAACTTACATATGGAAGTTGAGTACATCTCCTTTATCTAAGCTTCCTTTGTCTGCCAGCTGTTCAGTCTCCCTCCACCATGTACGGTGGATAGGCTAAAATAAATGAAGCTGGTCCACTCGCCAGGTAAGCCACATGGGGAATGGTTCAAAGAAATTGGCCAGCAACCGAAATTCAATATAAATTTAAATTTGTGGCCCGAGCAGTTAAGTGGACACACCCCATTTTTGGCGGGAGATGATCAGGTGAGATGGATCAGGAGGTGGGTGGGATCCCTGACTGTGGGCCCACTGTGGTGTATGTGACTACATCCATGCCGTCCATCTATATTGAAACCTCATTTTAGAATATGATCCAAAAAATGAAGCAGTTCCAAATCCCATATGGGCCATGCTACAGGAAACAGTAGTAATTGATGATTAAAAACGTCTTGTGGGCTACAAAAGTTTTGGGTCAAGATGATATTTGTGTGGTCTATTTATCTAGGTGTTTGTGACCTTATCAACAAGTTGGATGGTAAATAAACATTTCTGTGGATTCCATGAAGTTTTTATTGGTGGGGATTCAATCACAACTGTTTCTGTGGCACGGTACTCCTAAAATTTGAGTAATCTTCATTTTTGGTATCATGTCCTAAAACGAGCTTTTAAGTTTATGATAAGGGGTCCCTCTCACATGTCGATCTGGGTCTGACTACTCCACTGCCATTTTTGTCCTTTCTGACCGACAGCTAAGAAGTCACACATCGTGATAAGTATGTGTGAGTGGGAAGCGCTACCAATCAATCTTGGTATTTTAATAATTTTTCAACTTTTTTACTGTAGCAAGTATTTCAACTTTTTAAAAATAAAAAAATTTCAATACAATTTTATTATAAAGTTATAATAAAAGTTGTATGTTAATTATTAAACTAATGCAAATCCTCATCTTTTATTTGGGCTTATGATATACAATGAGAGGAAAAAACACCACTCCCAAGTTCACCGGCCTGCCATACAACCTAAACCTCAAACTACAATTAGAGCCGATTGATTTCGTCGTTTAAATTCCATAGATCTAGCCGATTTGGTATGCCCAAATCTCGAACAAGTCTAAGTTTTTTTATTCTTTTTTTACTCTACATTTTTTTCATACAAGTTTGACCTAATTAAGTAATAAATTAATAATATTTTATTTATGACGGTATTTATTTTATGCTTTATTCAATGAATACCTAACATATAATATCTTTTCCCAACCTTCTAACACAAGGGGGGCTCTCACTAAGTTGGGCCTTTCTTTCTAATCTTTTAAGTCCTTGGACTAGAAGATCCTTTTCTTTAGTTGAATGTGGACCATTATTCTATTTTTCTTCTTAAGCATCTACCTTAATCTACGAAATCAAGCATCAAGATTGTCCTATTGATTTTTTTTATTATTCTTTTTTTTTGGGCTGAGGAAGGTGAAAAATCAATGGTCCGCATTTGTCCAAATGGAAAACCCGAACGTACAAGTATGGGATGGGGTTTGGGTGCGGCTACACATATATCATACCTAGAACCGATCCATTGACACCCGTGAAATAATAAAATATGGCGATTTTGGTTTTTTATTATTATTATTTAATTTCTTGAATAGAATTTCTAATTCGGTTTCATATTTACAGGTTTGCTTCTTTAGACAATTCGTGAGGTCTGTTCCAAAAGTGGACTACTTAACCCTGAGACATGGCTTTATAGTGGTAATTTAAGATTTTTACAAGGCCCATCTGATAAAAAGGCCCACATAACCTTTTACTTATTTTAATATCCATCCAATTTTCAGGCCCACTTGGCTCCGCAGAGCTCGACTAAATTCGATTTTCAGAAATACATCCAAAGATCACTTGAAGAAGATTTCAAAGTCGTCGTCGGGATTAGGTGAGCATATCTTACTAATATAATCTCTCTCTACAATCAAGGGTGGGCCTCATATGGGTCTTGGTCGTAACATGGCCTACGATTTGCAGAATTTTTTTAAGGCCCAGTCCAATCAAGGAATTAACTCATATCGCGTTATAATTAGAGGTTTTCGGTCTGAAATTAAAAGCGGCCAGAGCCTATTTTATGGCCTGATTTATAAAGTGGGCCATTCAAAACCCGCTCCCTGCTGTTTTGGTCTGACCATTGGGTCTAGGAACACTTCATGGGCCACCAAGCAAATATCACATTAACTTGAATTTGAAAGCTTGCATTCTTATTTCTAACCATCTATTTGCAATTCATTGATAGAATTATAAATTACCCATGAAGAGGCCCACCAAATGGATAGTTGAAATAGTTGATAAGACCTATCTTTCTGTAGATGATCTTGACCGTCCATTGATTTGTTAAAATAGTCAATAAGATGTTTGCCATGTTTGCAGCCCTATATTATGGTTCTTCGCTGTGCTCTTCCTGATGAGCAACGCCCACGGTGAGCAATCTCAACCACTATTTAGCTGGCCTTACATTTCTCTTTTAAAACCGGTGGGGCAGTCAATGGGCTGGGCCTTAGTTCATCTTGGCCCATAGTTCAAACGGTTCATGATGGCCTGCCGGGCGGACAGATTCAATTTTTTTTGTGGGCCCATTTACAGCCCAACTACTAGTTTTTTTTTTATGAGAAGAATCTGAACAAAATTGTGGTGTTTGGCTGTGGACAGAAGCACATGCTTATCTATGGCTGCCTTTCATTCCTTTGATAGTAAGCACCTTCATCATAGCTCTATCGTAGATGTTTTCTACCACATGAGTGGCACATGTGTAGTATCCAGGCCGTTCAGCAGGTGGGCCCATGGTGAATGTTTCCCAAGCCAAAATAATAATAATAATAAATCAGGCCAGTCCACTGGTAAGGTGGACCACATGTTTACAAGAAATGGCCCATGCTACACACTAAATGTACAGAGGTAGGCCCAACGGCGGCAACCCGCATGGGTAGGAAGCAGTCACCGGCGGGCCATTCCGATCAATGGCATGGCACATGCAGGCACTTACATCTGGTTTTTGATTTTGATCATTGATCATTTGGATTGACAATTTGATATTGTGGGCCTGATGTTGTATGGGCCACAGATCATTCTACTGGTGGGGACAAAGCTTCAGGTGATAATCACAAGGATGGGGCTGCAGATTCAAGACCGTGGTGATGTCGTTAAGGGCGTCCCCGTCGTCCAACCTGCCGACAAACACTTCTGGTTCCATCGGCCTCGCCTCGTACTCTTCCTCATCAATTTTGTTCTTTTTCAGGTGCCCACTCCACTAATGTCCACTAATGGCATGTTTGGATGCACTATTGAATTGAATTGCGATAACTACTTCGATGAACTAAAATAACCACATTGTATTAATATTAAATTGCGATCACGTTACATTGAAGTTGGCCCGGAAAGAAGCGGTTTGATTACTTACAAAAATGCTTCTAAGTGGGCCTTGTGTTCCGAACATTGGGTGTGGTCCACTCATCAAGTGCCCCAAGTGGCAAGAAAATGGATGAATAAAAGGATGGGCCCACAATCCACATTGAGTGTAAACATATGGCCCACCCGATGAGTAGACTGGCCTAGTCTCAAGTTGCACATGGATGCAATTCAATTTGCTTGGACATCCAAATGCAGCCCACTGAATTTTATTTATATTTTTAACACTGTATGATTTGAATGTTGCAGAATGCATTTCAACTCGCCTTCTTCGCGTGGACTTGGGTACGAATCTCACCTCTTTCTAATTCAAACAAGACGCTTCAGATTTTCTTTCTTTTTCTTTTTTTCTTATTTTTTCTAACATGTTTGGATTGCTCATTTGCAGTATACATTCGGACTCCGATCTTGCTTCCATGAGCATTTGGAAGACGTGATTATCAGAATTTCAATGGGGTGAGTTAAATAACTAGATAGTGTAGTGATATCATCATGCTTAAAAGACTCGGTGACTCGGACTGACTCATCTGGTCTTGAGTCTAACTTGTTACTCCGCCGAGGCCGAATAGGCTTGAGTTGCCGGAGTTGGGGGCGACTTGTCTGGTCTTGAGTCAACTTGTGACTTGGCCGAGGCCGAATAGGCCCGAGTTTCCGGAGTCGGGGGTGACTCGTGTTGAACTGGATTAGGTTGGAATGGGTCTGAGTCAACTCAGACGAGTCGAATGGGACTCGTCCGAGTCTTAAAATCATCCCATCATCTTGTAATGTGTGGGATCTACTCTAAACTATCAGCATGTGTTGCCCAATGTGGCCTACATTCAGAGGTTGTTGGATGATCAGAACCGTTCATCCATTGGGTCTATTTTAGATGGGTTATGATGCAATGATCATTAGCTGAAATGATGATATTGACCACTGATTTGATTTATTGAGTTGAATGTGACCCATTGAAAATTTTTCTTTGCAATGACATCAACGGTAATATTTAGAGTGGCCTATCTCGGGTACACTTGAAAGATGGACGGTACACTTGAAAGATGAACTGTTCATTAGTCATCTCTCTCCACAGGACTACTGACCAAAATCGCAGCAATCAGATTATCCTAACCACGTATAAAATGGTGCGTAAATGTTCACCAGATTTCAATGATTGTTGTACACAACTTTTTAAATGGTAAGGATTGTCTAATTCTTCTGATTTTTGGCGCATGAACCATTCATGATTGTCCCTGATGAATGAATGGTCTGGATCATCTTGTACATGTGTGTTTCTTTTTGAATTAATGATTCGTTATATACACATATTCACACCCCACGACACACATAATATATAATTATCACATAAAACCCATAGTACGGTAAGCTGCACGAAATGTTGCCCCACTATTTGTGATTGGATACAAAAACTAAATTAATCAGGGCCCCGATGGGTGGGCACTGATGCAGGACAATTAATCAAATCACTTACTTTAAATGCTCAAATTGATAGATCATGGCGAATTAATCCCTTTATCTATGGTCCAAGCCTCACATGGGTTAGGACCTCTCTCTAATTCCCTTATGAGCCCTACTTCACACGAGCCACTCGCTTCACACGAGTGAGACCCGCCTCACACAGCCGCCCACCCCGAGTGTACCCCTACATCCCACTGGCAATCTACTCAAACCCAGTGTAAAAATGCCCTGCATTAGGCACATACATACATTGGGTGAGATGTCAATTTCAATGGTGTCGCCAAGCCGATAGAGTGGACAACCATCCATTTTTCCAACTAAGCCAATATCTTTCTAATGGGCCATCATAGTATTTAGAAGAAAAAAAAAAAAGTCATCTCGTTCTAACAACCAACATGCGTTTTGTTGCACCAGGGTCCTCATACAAATATTGTGCAGCTATGTGACACTCCCTCTCTATGCATTGGTAACACAGGTAATTACATTTTCCATCACTTCCATTATATCCATCCATCATCAGAAATTCCATTGCAATTTCCAGTGGGCCATCATAATCTAACATGATAATATATATCCACAGATGGGTTCAAACATGAAGCCTACCATATTCAATGAAACAGTAGCTACAGCTCTAAGGAAATGGCACCACACTGCTAGAAAGCAGGTAAAGACAAACCGCAACAAGTCTGGGACCGTCACACCGACGTCTCCGAGAACACCAAGGACCCCCACCCACGGCTTCTCGCCCGTCCATCTCTTACGCCGTCACCGGAGCGAGCTCGACAGCCGATTCTATCACTCCGATAATGAACGTTCAGATGCCGAAGGATCACCCTCCCCATCGCACCACATGTTCGAGGGCTCATCTTACCATCAACATGGACAATGGAGCCAGGCCGAACCGGAGAGAGAAATGGAAGACTTTCCTACACAGCCAACAGCGACGGGTCAACATGAAATCAATGTAAATTCTGCTGATTTCTCCTTTGCCAAGTGACGACGATGATTTTTATGGAGCTTGGACTACAGCTTTCTTTCTATGGAAATTCACACCATCGTCGCCACCTTTAGTTGATTCCATGCAACAGCAATTGCATCAATGGCCACAGCATGGATGTGGAATGGGCCCATGCAATGGTGCAACACATTGGATGACATTTTATGTAATATAATATGATTGTGATGCACTGAGCCCTCGGTTATATTGTATGAAAGATGGAATGATATTTTAAAGATGTTGTATACATTGTCTGGACAACATGGGTCAATCAGTGAGTTTTTAGGTTTTTGAATTAGGAGTGGCAATGGGCTGGGTTAGGGTTGGGTCCTCGCGCTGGCCCTAGATCGTGAATTGCCAACTTGTTCCAGTCGACTCAAACCAGCTGGTCAAGCCCAATCAGATTCAATACCGCAGTCATCACTCAAAATATGCATGACTAGCCGTGACTCGGGCGAGTTGTGACTCGACTCGAGATTGAATAAGTTAGTTCAAGTCACCGAGTCAAAACACAATGCCCTGTAGGACTAGGCTTGAATGAGTAGGAATGGCCCTACCGATCTCCTCGGGTATTGAAAAGACTTAAATGATCAATGGTTGAAAATAGTCCAGTCGCTATAAGAAATATGGAATTTACGTGCATGTTTACTAGTGGCCAACATAAAATGCTAGTTTATATATGAGTTACCGGCGGTTTCAAGTGGCCAAAAATCCCTCGGTAAACGGTCCCAACAAAATCATCTTTTTCATTTCCGCCTATCCCAAAAATATCCCCTCTCTCTCTCTCTTCATTTCTTGGGTTTTTCTGATTCTTCTCTACCCACTGGAGATTTCTTTAAAACCCCTTTTTCTGATTCTTCTCTACCCACTAGAGATTTCTTTATTTGTTTTCTATGAGATACAATCTTTTTCGATTCTCTTCTATCGATGAGAGATTTGAAATAGATGGCTCACATTTCACCTTCGAAAAGCATCTTTGTCTGAAAAATATTGACTTCTTCCCGGTAGAAAAGTCTTATATCTTACTAGTAAACATGCCCTTTCCAAAACTCCTTACCAAACCCTCTCTATCTCATTCACTGACTTCCCTCCTAACAGAAACCTTAACTCTACTATCCGTCGATCCCTCTCTTAGTGTTTGTTGGATTTTCATTAGACAGATTTTGTGTGTATTAACCAAATGGACCATTTGATTTGTAATATTTCTTTGCATGTTGAGATGCATTTCTAATGTATGGAGGTTTTGATTTGTGAATTTTGATTGGGACTCTTCCTTTGGGGTTTGTGATTTGGGCATGGTGATTTTTTTTTTTCCTTTTCTTTTAACTTTGATTTGGGTGTTTCATTTGGGGTTCTTGATTTGGGTATTTGATTTAGGAATTTATGATATAGGATTTGATTCGGGGTTATGATTTAGGAGTTTTAATTTGGAAATTTGTTTTGGGAATTTTAATCTGGGATTCGAGTTAGGGATTTCGATATGGACATTTTATTTGGTGCATTTGATTTGGGCCTTATTGAATTAGGACTATTGATTATCTTTTGTAACCATCACCTATAGTCGTTAATAATCTCCAAAGATCGGTTTGGTATTGAGCAAATTTGGGTTGGGTTAGGCCAAGTTAGGAATAATCACATGTATTCAGGTCTAGTTGGATCGGCTTTGATCGGTCAGATGAATTTACTATTTTTAGTAAGTCATTATTTTAGAAATGCTTATTATTTTAGGATGATATGAAGTTATGGCTTATATAAGCCATATTAAAGGCATCATTATGATCGATTTTATTCTATTTTGTTTTTAGGTTTTTCACCTTGTGAATTGGAGGTTTCTGTTAGAGGAAGAAGAAGGCAATCTCTTCCCGCCCCTTTCCACCACGCATCCGCTACGCCATATCTCCAATTTCATCCACTTTTTTTTTTTTTTTTAAATTCAATTTCTTCCACTTTCATACTTCGATTTGAAAATGCTAGTCTAAAATTTATGTCAATGTATGCAAAATATCCATAGATATGGATCTCTAACTTGTTTCTACCGAAGCTATATCAAAGAACTGAATATAAGGAAGCAAAACTAATTTATCACCAAATGAGTTCCGGCTCGTTTTACTCTTTGATTTGATTTCTCTCAAAACAACTTAAATGGTGATGGGTTTTTTTGACCTGTCGTCCTTTCACAACTGGGATGCGCAAGTCCTTTCGCAATTAGGATGCGGAAAGGAGTTTCCTAAAACTATAAAAAAAAAAAAAAAAAAAAGGGTCCCTAGGGTTTTTCTAGGGTATGTTGTGTTGATGAGAAAAACACAAGAGAGCTATTAAAGGTGAGAGAGAGGGGGAGAGAGAGAGAGGAAGCTTGTAGAAGGGAGGTTATGCTCGTGGAGGTAATCTACGGTGCAGTCTATATCTCAGCGCTCCTACGTCCTCGTAATCGGTGAGATCTCTCTGGTTTTCTTTATTCTTTCATTGTTCATCCACTCCTGTGTGAGTGAAGAAGGTTGTAAACGTTTTACTTCATAGTGGATTGTTGATCTGGACGAGGTCCCGTGGTTTTTACCTCTTTGAGGGTTTTCCACGTAAAATTCTTTTGTGTGGTGTGTGATTGATGAATTGATTATTTTCATTGCTTTACTATCCATAATTCTGGTTTGTTTTGGAGGGCTAGATCTTAAGGTTTTGTGCAAGGCCCCCAACAAAATGGTATCAGAGCTAAGTTCATTGAACGGGTAAGGATCGGTTTTGAATTATGGAAGGTGGCTCAAGGATGATCAGCCTCAATGGTTCTAACTGGACCATATGAAAGGCTAAGATGGAGGACTTGCTTTATTGCAAGGACCTATATTCTCCAATCTTAGGCATATCAGCAAAATCCAAGGATATGACTAATGATGATTGGAAGAAGACGGACCGAAAGGCGGTGGGGTTTATTAGACAATGGTTGGATGATTCTGTGTTCCACCATGTGTCTACAGAAACCTCAGCCGCTAGCCTATGGTTGAAATTACAAGGGCTGTATGAGAGGAAGACAGCCGGTAATAAGATTTTTCTAATAAGGCGACTTATGAATCTCAAATTCAAAGATGGTGGTTCTGTGGCCGAGCACATGAATGAGGTCAGCAATATAGTGAACCAACTCACCTCTATGAAGATGGTCCTGGATGATGAATTGCAGGCTTTACTATTGCTTAGTTCATTACCTGACAGTTGGGAGACATTGGTGGTGTCTCTAAGTAACTCCGCGCTAGACGGAAATATATCCATGGAACAGGTGACTAGCTGTCTCTTCAATGAAGAGACAAGGAGGAAGTGTCAGGGGTCTACTCAGCAAGAGGCTCTTGTGACATAGGAACGAGGGAGAGGAAAGAATAGGAAGGGCGGGAGGCCCGAGATAAATCAAGAGGCAAGTCGAGTAACAGAAAAGATGTTGAATGCTAGAATTGTGGCAAGAAGGGCCACTACAAGCATGAATATCGTGGTAAGAAAAACGACAAGAAAAGAAAAGGGAAGGAAGATGAATCAGATTCCACTGCGGTCGCTTCAGATGGCGACGTTGTAGTTATTCTTTCAGCAGATCATGACGTATGTCTCACGGCTACGAGTCAGGACACCGACTGGGTGATAGACTCGGGAGCTTCTTTTCATGCAACTCCACACAGGGACTTCTTCACAATCTACAAGTCAGGTGACTATGGGACTGTGAGGATGGGAAATTCTGGTGTATCGAAGATCGTGCGAGTTGGTGATATTTGTGTGAAGACCGATGTGGGCTGCACATTAGTTCTCAGGAATGTAAGGCATATCCCAGACCTTCGCCTCAACTTGATGTCGACGGGAAGGTTGGATGATGATGGCTATGAAAGCCGGTTTGCTGGTGGACGATGGAAGCTCATCAAGGGTTCATTGATCGTGGCAAAAGGAAAGAAGTGTTGCACCCTTTACAAGGCAAGTGTCAGTATGTGCAAGGGTGGGTTGAACGTAGCGGAAGATTCAGTTATTGACATGTGGCACAGGCGTCTAGGCCACATGAGCGAAAAAGGGCTTCAGGTACTAGCAAAGAAGCGGCTCCTTCCAGACATGACAGGTACACCTCTCAAAACCTGTCTTGATTGTTTATCAGGGAAATAACATAGAGTTTCATTTGTTAAAACTGTTTCTCATGTTAATAAAGTGCATGCATTAGATTTGGTTTATTCCGATGTTTGTGGTCCTATGAGGACAAAAACCTTGGGTAGGGCATTGTATTTTATTACTTTTATAGATGATGCATCTAGGAGAGTTTGGGCTTATGCTTTGAAATCCAAGGACGAGATCTTTGGTGTATTTAAATTGTTTCATGCTATGGTCGAGAGAGAGAGATAGGTAGACCATTGAAGTGCATCCACACTGACAATGGTGGTGAATATATTGGCGACTTTCACGAGTACTGTAAGTCCCTAGGTATTCGGCATGAACAGACGATTCCCAAGACCCCCCAGCATAATGGTGTAGCTGAGCGAATGAATCGCACCATTGTTAAGAGAATCAGATGCATGTTATCCCATGCGAAATTGCCCAAGACGTTCTGGGGAGAAGCAATGCACACGACGGTGTATTTGATAAACAGGTCTCCATCAGTCCCGTTGAATGGAGAAGTACCTGAGAAGGTGTGGACTGGACAGGATCCATCGTACAGTCATCTCAGGGTGTTTGGATGCAGGGCATCCATTCACATACCAAAGGACGAGAGGTTCAAGCTCGATATGAAGATTAGACAGTGTGTGTTCTTGGGGTACGGTGATGAAAAGTTCGGTTATAGATTGTGGTATCCGACCGAGAGGAAGCTCGTCAGGAGCAGAGATGTGGTTTTCTTTGAAGATCAGTGTATAGAAGACATTGGTAAGTCAGAGAAGAATCAGCCTAGTTCAAGTGAGCTAGAGGACACGGATCCGATTATTCCTCCCGTGGTGCCTGATGACGGGGGAGTACAGCAAGGTGCAGAGGACGAGGGAGTTCCTTCAGAAGATGGACCAGGGGAGCAGCCCCCACTTGATCCACCTGTTGAGCCACAGGTGAGAAGGTCATCTAAGGACAGACAGTCGTCCAAGAGGTACTCGCCACATGAGTACATTATACTGACTGATGCAGGAGAGCCAGAAGATTATTCTTAGGCCCTAACCGACGAGCATAAGGGGGAGTGGTTGAAAGCTATGCAAGAAGAGATGGAATCCTTGCATAAGAACTACACCTATGACATGGTGAAACTGCCTAAGGGCAAGAAAGCTTTGAGCAACAAGTGGGTATTCAGAAAGAAGGTTGAGCAGAAGAATTCCCAGACAAGGTTCAAGGCCAAACTTGTGGTGAAAGGTTTTGGTCAGAGGAAAGGCATAGACTTCGAGGAGATATTCTCACCAGTGGTGAAGATGACATCCATGTGGGTGTTGCTTGGGTTGGCGACTAGCATGGATCTGGAGATAGAGCAGTTAGATGTTAAAACTGCCTTTCTCCATGGTGACCTAGAAGAAGAGATCTACATGCACCAACCAGAGGGGTTCGAAGTCAAGGGCAAGAAGCATATGATGTGTAGGTTGAGGAAGAGTTTGTATGGGCTGAAACAAGCTCCAGGGCAATGATACAAGAAATTCGACTCGTTTATGTTACAACATGAGTATGACAGAACGGAGTCGGACCACTGTGTGTTCACGCGCAAGTTCTCAGATGGTGATTTCTAAATTCTACTATTATACGTTGATGACATGCTTGTCATGAGAAAAGACATCAAAAAGATGGACAGACTGAAACAGGAGTTGGGCAAGTCTTTTGCGATGAAAGACTTGGGCCCAGATAGACAGATCCTAGGAATGGAGATAACCCGTGACAGAAGCAGCAGGAAGCTTTGGCTGTCACAAGAGCGGTATATTGAGAAAGTCTTAGAGCGGTTCAATATAAATGTAGCGAAGCCGGTCAGTACTCCACTAGATGGTCACTTCAGATTGAGCGACAGGTAGTGTCCCAAGACGAAGGCAGAGGTGGAAGAGATACAGAAGATACCCTACGCGTCAGCGGTAGGAAGTTTGATGTATGTTATGGTGTGTACACGCTCAGACATAGCATATGAGGTTGGTGTTGTCAGCCGGTATCTTACCAATCCTGGCAAAGAGCATTGGGCAGTGGTGAAGTGGATACTGCGGTATCTAAGAGGCTCATCCAGGTTGAGCCTATGCTATGGTGACGGTAAACCTGTGTTAGAGGGCTACACAGATGCAGATATGGCAGGTGACATAGATTCCAGGAAGTCTACATTGGGGTTCATGTTCACGTTTGCAGGGGGAGCGGTTTCTTGGCAGAGAAAGGTACAGAAGATCGTAGCATTGTCAACTACAGAGGTCGAGTACATTGCAGTCACAGAGGTATGTAAAGAGATGCTTTGGATGAAGAGGTTCCTACAAGAACTTAGCCTGAAGCAGGAGGAGCACGTGGTCTATTGCGATAGTCAGAGTGCTATACACTTGAGCAAAAATCCAAGTCAGCATTCTAAGTCAAAACACATAGAGATTTGGTATCACTAGATCAGGGATACTTTGGAACAGAAGGTGTTACAGCTTGAGAAGGTCCACACGGATGATAATGGGTCAGATATGATGACCAAGGCCTTGCTCAAGGGCAAGTTTGAGGTTTGTAGAAACCTGGCTGGCTTAAAGAAGGTGAATCCCTCCTAGGTCAAAAAGGGGGAGATTTGATGGGTTTTTTTGACCTGTCGTCCTTTCGCAACTGGGATGCGCAAGTCCTTTCACAACTAGGATGCGGAAAGGAGTTTCCTAAAACTATAAAAAAGGGTCCCTAGGGTTTTTCTAGGGTATGTTGTGTTGATGAGAAAAACACAAGAGGGCTATCAAAGGTGAGAGAGAGGGGGAGAAAGAGAGGGAGGAAGCTTGTAGAAAGGAGGTTATGCTCGTGGAGGTGATCTACGGTGCAGTCTATATCTCAGCACTCCTACGTCCTCGTAATCGGTGTGATCTCTCTGGTTTTCTTTATTCTTTCATTGTTCATCCACTCCTGCGTGAGTGAAGAAGGTTGTAAACGTTTTACTTCATAGTGGATTGTTGATCTGGACGATGTCCCGTGGTTTTTACCTCTTTGAGGGTTTTCCACGTAAAATTCTTTTGTGTGGTGTGTGATTGATGCATTGATTATTTTCATTGCTTTATTATCCATAATTCTGGTTTGTTCTGGAGGGCTAGATCCTAAGGTTTTGTGCAAGGCCCCCAACAAATGGATCGTTGCCTAAATCCTCCTATGGACAATTCTTCCAAAACATTTTAGGAAAAGAGGTTTTTTTTTTTGGATTTTATGATTTTTTTTATTCTCTCCCTTATTTAATTGTTGGCATCTCAACAATATATGTATCTTCAAGGCTCTCTCAAAGATAGTTTTTTGTTGTTCTTATCCTTTAGGAAAAAAGTACTCGCTTACTTTTCAATTATCTCTTTCCATTCCATCATGTCCATTAAAATTGTTGCATTCTGATATATGGTCATCTCTTTATTATTCAATAAAGGGTTCTAAGTATTGTATTTTGTTTGTTGATGATAATTCTAAATATTTTTAGATTCATCATATAAATCTTAAAACAAAGCTTTAGATTATTTTGTGAAATTTAAAATTTTTATTAAATTTTTTTCTTTCAAAACTAATCCATTACAAATAGATGGATGGAGAGAATATATTAGCAATAGTTTTCAACTTTTTCTCTCTCAACATAGGACCTTTTACCATATGTCATGTCCCTAAATAATGGAGTATCTGAATGGAAGCATTAACATATAGTTGATACTGATCTCACACTTTTAGCTCAGGCTGGTATGCCTTCTATCTTTCAAGTTGAAGCTTTCAATGCATCAAACGACTTATAATTAATAGACTTCTTGACAAAGTGTTAGACTATATATCTCCACATGAAATTTATTTCACAAGACTCCAAACTATTCTACTCTTCAGTATTTGGATGTGCATGTACTTACATCCTTATAATAAAAATAAATTAGAATTTAGATCCAAACAAAGTGGTTTTTTTGGGAACATTCTCTTCACCATCAAGGATTTAGGTTTTTGGATAAAGACACTAGGAGGGTCATTCTATCTCACCATGTTATTTGTATTTCCCTACACGCCCTCCCCCGATTTTCATTCCGAGGAATCGGCTACACCTGTAGCCATTTGTCCATTATAACAATCTCCCTTGGAACGACTACCTAATCTTAATGTTATACCCAACTTGTCATTTTCCCCATCTCCCACTGATTTACCTGCACAACCTCCATTGCCCCATAGTCCCAATTCACTCTCCATTCCTTTACCTAAACAGCTTACACCATCTCATATATCATCTTTTCCTTTACATGAACAACCCACCTTGTCCCACCCACAATAACCTTTAGTTCAATAGTGAAACACACTATCATTCGGATGGTCTTAGCTCTTGCCATAAATCAACATTAGAAAATGCAAAAACTTGATGTTCAAAATCCCTTTCTCCATGGCATTTTAAATAATAAAAAAAGTGTATATGCGAAAACACTACAAGAAAATGCGGCTTTATTGGCGCAATTTTTACCAGCGGCCATCTATAATTGTCGCTGATAATGAGAATCACCAGCAGCCGTCCAAAAATGCCCCTGATATTGGTATGTGGGCACCAATAAAATGTTGGTTATTAAAAAAAAAAAAAAAAAAAAAAAAAAAAAAAAAAAAAAACATCAAGAGGGTTTTTCATTTCCCTCTCTCTATTCCAATTTTGTCGCTCTCCCTTCCTCATCTCTCTCTCTCTCTCGTCTCGTGCGCTTCTCCCATCTTGCATTTGGAACTTTTAATCTCCTATCTTGCCTCCAAATCTCATTCTCTCTCTTATTTCTCTTCCTTTCTTCTCATTCTCAAGTTCTTAAATCAGATCTAAGGCTATAGATCGAGTAGGCTCGACAACCTACGAACATGGTCATCAACGATGAGCAATAAATGACCCTAATCAACGGCCAAAGAAAATTGATGTCTGGCATCTGATCTGAAGATCATTCCAATGGATTGAGGATCAATCTTGTAGATTGAGGCCTCCTAGCTCATTCTCTTCAAAGCAGTCCTTTCATCGATCTCTCTCAAACAGTATTGAAGAGAATAGAAGAAATCAGAGGAGACACTCAAAGGTACTCTCTCTTTCTCACTCATTTCCTCTTTTGATGGCCAAAAATTGGACAACAGTCATGGCAGAGGTAGTCATATCCGCCGCTCTCCATGGCCACCTACATGTTTGAAGAAATGCTTCAACCAAGATTCTGAATTGTGTTACGTACTCTTTCAAAATATGGATTAATTCCATAGTAGGAACCACTTAGTGGATCATGGACGATAGATCGGGATGGCCCAGATCTTTCTCTCAAATAAAATAATTGAGGAGTCATTTGGTATCATGGATCTAAATTCTGACTTAAGAATCTAAACCTTGAATTTTCAAACATGTATTTTGTACTCTTTTAGTTGCATTTGGTGAAAATACTATTACAATCATACATGATTATTGGTCATTGATCACTTTGATCACATGCAAATCCGTATGTGAGAAGCAGAATGTTTTTTTATCTAAATGTTGCATGTATCAATATGCTTGTCGCACAATTCTACGTGCTAACTGAGGAATGCAACCTATCATGCCCCAAACCTGGAGATCGGACTCACAGGAATCCTGATCACCGAATCTGGTGTCGACAGCCTCCGTAGTACACCATTCTTGGCTCCCAACGCCCATACGCCAGATTCCGATCCTGTGATCCTGCAAGGAAGATTTTTGGCTCCCAAGCTCCTCCCGCAACAACTCTACTAACGGACCTGTCACATGGAAGATTTTAAGGCCGTAGGGTTCTCTTCGAAGCACATGTAGATGAGAAACGGTTTGGGCTTTATCTGTTGATGGAACGCCTGTCTAATGCTGGATGGGGGCCCATATTTGAAGGCAAGTCGCGGGCGACTGCGGACACCATCCGAGCCTTCTACACCCATATAAGGGACCCATCGTTGGAGCCTCCGCAATTCAAGGTCTCCGTGGCAAGGCAGGAAGCGGTTGTAGACGTTCATCTGATATCTCGGCTCCTGAGAATACCGTGTGGTGAGGTACACGCCAGTGAGGATTATTTCAGGATGAGCGTGAAAGAGACCGCCGCACGCGATTCCTTTGTGGCCGACTGGCCCACTGGAATCCAAACAGCACCCTCTTAGCATCCAAGATGACCGACGACTTCCGCCTGCTCCACCACATCTTCACGCACAATGTGTATCCTAGGTAGAGCAATCGCAGTGAGTGTACGCTTCTGATGGTAGACTTTTATATCGAGCTGGGCGGGGAGACAAGCTATGTCTACCTATGTATGTACTACTACAGATAATTCAGACCGCACGCTCTCTTAGGACAACCATTTCACTCACATTTGGTGGACCCATATGTAAGCTTACTCGTGAATTCGGCTACAGACTTGGCTCAGAAAGGCTTGTGCTAATCCACTTCATTTACGACACTACGCTTGACAACATGGGTATCAGGCCACGACAATGTCGAGCCTGACTTGATGGGTCTGGGGATGAGCTAGAAAAGGGCAGAGAAGAGGAAGAAAGTAGTGAAGAGGAGAAAGAAAATGAAATATAAGAAGGAAGTGGGGAAGAAGAGGAGGGATCCCAAAACTCAGGTGGGGAGCCTCCTCCTGCTACCGAGAAAGACCACCATGATCAGGCCGCCCTGGAAGCCCGCCTGGCTCAGATTGAAGAAAACCAGGCCGCCCTGAGATAAGAGGTCAATGAGAATCAGGCCTCCATGAAACATAAATTGATCAAGAAGGTGTCTCGCACCTTGAAGGCTATTTTGTGTTGTCTGCAGGACAAGGGTGTTCATCCTCCATCACCAGATTCCGACGACTAGTCTTATATTGTAATCACTCTTGAGTTTTCTTTGCTTTCCTGTTTCCTGTATTATAGCCTTGATAGGCTTAGTGATAAGGTAGAGTGGTTGGTATGCTTTAGTGTTTGGAACCTTGCTTAGATTAGCTCGCATGCATCTTCTGTCATGATCCATGCAATACTGCATCTCATGTATTGTGGTAAATTTTGTTAAATGGAATGCATGCAGCTCCTTTCGTTATGGACTGTGTAGAATGCTTGAGGAATTGAGTGTTGTTATGCCAAATCTTACACGAGTTGCACCCTATGTTGTATATAGGGAATGCCAACTAAGCCACTCAGAGTGCGGCACGTCTTACGATTGGCGAATCGAGTGACGGGGCATCTCCCCTGAACGGTAACCATATGGACCCTAGCTTGGGCCCGGACTTTGAGATGATGTCGGATTCACAACCAACCACTAGCCCCACCAATGGGCCAACACCTTATGCACCACCTGTTCCATAGCAGAACCGTGCGTCTACCTCGACGCCATACGTGCCTTAGTCGACTCTTCCTACTGATAGGTTGGAGCAGATGATGCTTTTGATGCAACAACAGCAATAGCTCCAGCAACAGCAACAGCAATAGTTTTTCGCTACCATAGCAGGGTCCCTTACCCAGAGTATGAGTGTGGTTCCGCCTGCATCACCTACGCACCTAGCTGGGAACATGAATTCTAGCAAACTTTTTGAGCGCTTTCAGCGTTTCCGTCCTCCCACTTTTGCGGGTACTCACAAACCTGAGGAAGCTGAGTACTTGATAGATCTCATCTCTAAGATGTTGAAGCCGCTACACTACACTGAGGCAGAGCAAGTCGAGCTAGTCACCTATATGTTCGAGAAGGGGGCTAGTTTATAGTAGGACAGCATCTTACAAATAATTCCCACAGGACACGTGTGGACCTGGGATGCATTTGAGACTCACTTCCATAGGAAGTACTTCTCCTTCACTTACCGCGTAATTAAAAGGAATGTGAGTTTCTTCGCCTCCGACAGGGATGGATGACCGTGTCAGAATATGAGAACAAATTTTCGGAGCTAGCCAAATACGCTCCTTTGATACTGGCAGATGAACCGATGAAAATGTGACGTTTTTCAGATGGGCTGTGACCCGATATCCGCGCTAAGATGTGTTGCGCTAACATTCCTAATTATGCTGAGCTAGTCAACATGTCTCTAAAAGCCGAACAAGATGGAGACAGAGTTTCTCAGACACGTATACCAATGTGCCCGAGACCTCAGCCCAAATCACAGCATCGGCCAGTCCTAGGTAAGAGGCCACATGTATACTCGCCTCCTAGGCCCACAGCTCCACCGACCCGGCAGAGGTGAGCGAAACGTTGGTGTACATACTACAACAAAGGGGGACACACTGACCCCTTCTGTTTCACTAAGATGAAAGGCAACAATGTCACGCCACCTCAGAAGATCGACCGTCAGCTGTCAAGGGGTATAACGACTCCATCCCTACGATCTACACCACCAGCGCAGCCATATTACCAATCGCCTGTACCTCAGAATAGGCCACCTCAACGACCTATGACAGTGCAACCAAACCATCCTCAACAAGCCCGTGTGCATGCGCTTACAGCTGAAACATTTGAGTCAGCAATAGCAGCGCCTTTGGCTTTTGAGGTCTCTGCCCGCGGTCCTGGTACACCTGTATTCCTATTGGTAGACACTGATCCACTATTTTAATAGTGTCATGCTCCACAATCAAGCATTTGAAATTGAACACTACCCCTATGGGTGTGTTGAGAGTCCTTATCGCGACAAGGACCTTCTCCGATACTACTAAACTTCGTAAGGATTGCCCGATAGGCTTAGGAAACAGAGCGGTGCGCATTGACTTGATAGTCTACCCGCTCATAGGCGCAGTGAAAGCTGGTGGGCTAATAGTCCACTGGCCCATGGTCGAAGGTAATTGATTCAGATTATACGTAAAGTTAGGCTACTAAATAGGAGTTGGATCTTCCTTAGAAGGTCAATAATGAAGTCGTCGAAGGAAAGAAAGTAGGGTTCAAGTATTAAACCAATTCGTATGAAAAAATAGGCCTAACAAAGATTTCTATAAGGATTATAAAAATAATATGGTAACTAGAGATGACAAATATGTTATAAATAATAGAAGGGTCGGAACGAAAAATTTCTACAATTTCGAGTTGCCAATAGACCAATGATATCTTTTCATATTAAAGATTTGTATGTGATGTCTATTTAGGAATTTTTTATAATCATACTAGGAATTATCCTGTGATTAAATTTGATTATGCGTATGAATATATATTTTTAGTTGTTTTTGTACAATTAAATTAGAACCCTCGGGTAGGATTGAGTTTCATAGTTTAATACTCCGTAAGCTCATGTTAGAGGCGAATTACAAAAAAATGTTATAAGTTTCTTACTTCCCTTGTAAATTCAAGGTTCATACCGCGTCGAGGAGATGTCCCTCTTCTTTCCTTTCCCACGGCCGTGTGTTGCTAACATTCCAAACTTTTGGAATATTTTAGGACTCTTGACTCTTCCTTCCCTTCCGAAGTTAATGAAACCAAAGTGCAATCTGCTCATAACCCCCGAGCCGTATGATTGAAATGGTGACATACAAATATAATTTTAGGAGATTGAAAACCATTCTAGTATAGTCTTTTGACTATGAGCACCATGGAAGAACTTATTATTCACCAAGTTAAACATAGGTTAAACAAGAGCTTTCGTTGAACGAGACCCGGATGACAACCTTATAAATATGAGGCTTGAACCTCCTATCAAATTATAATACTCCTTAAATACTTAGGATGATCAGATTTTGAATTTTAGAACCATATCCCTACGAGGCATTCGCGGCTTAACTCAATTCTTAATCCTGAGTGATTACCAAAGGACTCACTGCTTTGACCGAGCAAAAGACCAGGATCCATGAGGATTAGGAAGGGATACAATGTGTTGTCTGTCGTGGTCAGGCGGGCAATCGACGTATCGGATTTGAGCCTACCACAACTGTCTTTCCGTATTAACCTAATCATAAAGAGTAGATTATACCACCCTTAGGTAAACTTTATCATCAAACACTTAGCACAATAATAATGATTTGGACATTTATCTTTAAACCTTAAAGGTAGAAACTTTTAAGGGGGGTAGACGAATATGAGTTAAGCTGATGTAGTTATTATATACCCTAACAAGTATGTGAACTTTTACGTATTACCCTTAGGCAATTTCGGGGATGAAATTGTTCTTTAAGGGGGGTAGATTGTAACATCCCGAAAAAATCTATACAAAGCCCCGAGTACCACCTCAGGCAGAAATCACTAAGGACCAAATCCTTAAGAAATTAGATGAAGATTAATTAAGTTCTTAACTAAATCGCCTGTCGAATTAGCTTGGATAGCTTTTAATACGAACTGCAAGACCCAAAATCAGTAGGTCGCTGACGCTACGTTACCCTGAAACCTAGGATCAATCTCTAAACTTAGTTGCTCTCGGTAGTGCATTGAAACTCCGTATCGGACCCGGACCACGCGTCGAAAATCCGATAACTACGAAACTATACCGTTATGACCACCTCACTGGACTTGACAACCACCTCATAAATCAAGTCCAGATAATATCCCGAAACGCACAACTTGAGCTTGGAGCAAAGTGTGTGAGAAAAGCGAATACCTCTAGAAAATGAACTCAGATTTAAGTGAATTGGGTTGTTCGCTTGCAGGCCAAATTTAAGGTTTTAGACCGTCAAAATCTGACCCAAATACACCATCGGATCAGGGAAATTTTCCAGCACGGGTCCATGTACTCGTGTCCCTGATCGAGTGACGATGACCGTTGAACTAAAACTGGTCCTCTGTAGTCGATCTGTAAATCCAATCAAACCAAAAACTTAACTCGACTTAAATCCAATGTCACGAGCTTAAGTCCGACTGCATACAGAAAAGGGTCACTAGAAGTGCTCCGTTGGATCGAAACAGCCACTATTTGGCTATAACCTAAGTATACCCTGGCCTTGGGGCCATTCCCATCAGTTCTGGGCCTATATAAGGGCCTTAAACCCTCTCTCTCCCTTCACATACGAATTTACAAACCTAGGTAAGAGAAGAGAAAAGAAAGAGAAGGAAAGAGAAAGAAAGTGTGAGGGAAGTTAGGGTTTTGCTACGAAGATTGTTCCCTACCACTCTACGTATCGAAACACCACTACCGTATCGCTATTCCGGCGATTCTGGTTCCGTTCTTAGGTAAGAAATCCTAACTCTAACCTGTTTTAGAGATTCAAATAGAACAGATGGTAGAATAGCTAACCTATTCCCTATTATAGGTTGTTGTGGTGTCGTAGACAAAGACTTAGTGTTTAAACTGAGTTCGTTAAGAGTATACCGGCGTAAGGTGCGGACTATAAACGTTTAGGTTATGGTTTTCAAGGCTTTCAATGTCAGTTAATGATTTATGACTGACTTGATTGCTATCGCATGCTTAGATACGATGTTTCCCGCGCTTTACACATATATATGAACTATGTTGAATATTATGTATTCCACGTGTTTGTTGATATGATTGAATGGGTATGGAATTTGGATTCATACTTGCCACGATTATTCGTCGTGAATATATGGTAGTCATACGTGTGACAACTCCTTGGTGAAAGGATTTGCCCTACCACCTGTTATAACCAACATACGTCACGTATGTTGAAGTGTGTAGTCTAAGTGTTTGTAAAAATGGCTGAATGAATATGGAATTTGGATATGTGCTTACCATGATTATCAACTATGAATAGATGCTTGTTGTGTATGTGGCAACTCCTTTGTAAAAGGGCTTGCCAGGATATATGTTATAACTAGTCTAATACATGTATGTTAAAGTGTGTAGCCTAAGTGTTTGATAAAATGCCTGAATGAGAAAATGTTTGTTGAACTGTATTTAATGAGGGTGTTGAGATGGGATCCTCAATCCCCTTATCTATAGTTATGGTTTTCTTTATGTAACCTATCTCACTACTATGTGATTTAGGGATGCAATACCTATGTATGATAGCATGTGTACTATTTGTTTGTTAAAATGCTCAATTGAAATTTATACTTTAGATTGGTTGTCACATGCCGTCGTTGAATATCATGTGTGAATGCTATCATTTGAGTATGATTGGGACTACTACGTAGTCCAGGCAATCGGTAACAATTTCTGGTTAAGTGGCTAAACTAGTCTTACCACATTGGATGAGTTCGGTGAATCCGAGTCGTACGATGATTGTCGACAGTGGTACCATGTCGACTAATTCACCGTACGCTCGTACCAATCAAACTTGTCAAGTAACCCGATTGACCTATAGTGTGTTTACCATGTATGGACACTACTGCTTGAATCTAAGGTACCACTTACCAAAGCAAAGCCCGTTTAACCTTGGTACCATGATCTGTTAAGACTCATGAGTCGGGCATGGTCGTATGGGACACCGTGGTCAAGCTGTCGGCATGCGATGGGGCGACGAGCCTCCCCGTAGTGACCAGTGAGCAACCCAAACTCGTGAGCCGAATACAGTGGTATGAGACACTGTATTCGAGCTACCGGCCTACACTGGCACAGCCTGGCTGTGGTCCCCAGTCGGGTCGGTGACGAACCTTCGAAAATAGACTGCCAGTTAGTAGGGTGTTGGTGGAGTGACCTCGAGTATGAAATAGGCCTACCCCGGCGCAGCCTGGCTGTGGTCCCCAGTCGGGTTGGTGACGAGCCTTCGAAAATAGACTGCCAGTTGGTAGGACGTTGGTGGGGTGACCTCGAGTGTGAATTAAGCCTACGCTGACAGTGACGAGCCTCTCGTAGCAACTCATAGTGTAAACTCGTGAACTTGCCTATCGTATGTGATGAACTTGGATTGACGACCCTAGATAGATCATTGTTTGGGTCAATGATATAAAGGGGGGTACCTTTGCTTCCCAAACCTGTTGTATGAAAAGGTCTAATAAGAACTCGGTAATCACGCTCATGCACCGCATTGCATGTGCCTTTGGCGTTGGTGTTGAGCATAGAGGAAGGGGTGCATGCCGCAACCGTAAGAGGAAGATCGCAGAGGGAGTGCAGGTGAGGGCATGCATCATTAATACATATCATGTTTGCATTAACCAAAGTACTTAGGGATGTTTGATTGTATTGTTTTATCATTACTGCTTGATTGAATTAATAACATGTTAACCTTTGCCTTATAGCTCCACTGAGTTGATCATTCACTCCCATGTTCTGGGACGGTGTTTTAAAACACCAACCAGACCTTGTTGTAGTTGCAGATGATGGTGATGCTTACGTAGTGGAGCCGGACTTTTATGATGACGAGGAGGAGTTCTCCTATATGCAACTCTCTGGTGGGTATATGTAGACCTGGAGTTGCGCTGACGGGACTACAAGGTTTTGGATAGAGAACATTACACTTTCTGATTTTGTACATTTTTTAATTAAACTTGTAATTATTTAACCTAGTGACATTCATACTCTGAGGGCTTGCCATTACTATTATACAGTTTATATACATATCACAGTCTTCCACTAGCGTACTTCAATTGCCTCTGGAGTTTGATATGTTGTTTTGGTATAATCTCATTCATGTTTAAGGCACTAACATGGACAACATTTAATCATCATTATCTATGTTACATAAGTGATGCGTTGGAACTCGGGAGTTGAGTCTATGCTCGACCCCCGATTTTCAGGGCGTTACAACTTTCTTCCCTTGCACTAAGGGAAGCCCTCATAGTCAGTCGTGTAGTCTGAATAGCATTGCCAATTAGTGGCCCGACCTCTTCTCTAAGGGTCGGATGATTAGTTGGGGACTATTTTTTCCTTATACTAAATAAAGTCCTCAATAGATTGTATAGTTTGAATAGTCGAGAAATCATTTAAAAGAATTTTCTTCCCCTAACCTGGGGAAGTTCTTTTATTATAGAAGCTCATAAAGCAGTAGAAAACATAATACTAGAATCATGAGTACATTTTTTCCTTTTAAAAAGAGAGGTCACTCTTAGTCTTGTAGGTCAGTCATTCGAAGCGCTCCTCAGTATCTGATGTCGAGGTACGCTGGCCTTGGCCTTGGTCTTGGTCATCCTCTTTCTTTCTTTTGGCGTTAACGGTAAAGAGCTCTCATTCTTCCCTTCGCTTCATATCCTTAGCCAAATTGTTTCTTTCTTGAGTAGTTCTTCGTGAACTAATAAACTCCTCGATATTGAAATATTTTTTAGCTCGGTTAAGTAGGTCGGCGAGGGTAATCAGAGGGTTCTTACCAATAAAGAAGAGGAATTTTCCTCATTTAAGGCCAGCCACCATGGCTGCCAAACCTATCTGGTTAGAATAACCATCGACCTGGACAGCTTTTGTGTTGAAACGGATGACGTAGTCTTTTAGCCGCTCATCCTCCCTCTTAGTGATCGTAAGGAGGTGGGTTGATGACTTCCTCTTATCTTTCCCACCGATGAACTAAGTGATGAAAGTTTTACCGAGTTGTGTGAAGGAGTTGATGGATCTCAGCTTCAGCTGCCTATACCATTTTCGCGTAGTCCCCGACAAATTCAGGGAGAAGGCTCGGCACATAACCAAGATCGACACGCCGTGAAGCTCCATATATTCCTTGAACGATTTCAAATGCTCGATCGGGTTGTCAGACATGAAGTATGGGGCGATTTGCTGCATTCAGAATTTCGGTGGGAGTCGAGCTCCCATAATGTTGTCGGTAAACAACGACTTGGTCTCCTCTAGCATAGCTTTGATGGAGGTCGGTATTTAGGCACGGTAGGCTTTGCGGATATCGTCGACCTAACCTCGCAGTTCCTTAAGTTCTGTTTTCCAGGGTCCTTCGTTCTTGGCTACCGCCTCAAGAGCCTTTCCACGTCTCTTCTTCTTCAACGTGTGACGTAAGTTAGAGTCGGCGAGCGTGGCAATTCACGAGATGTGGGAGGGTGCATGGCTTGGCTGCCCAGGATATTACTTGGTTCTCTGCAAGTTGATTAGTGCTTGAGGTGGTGCAAAGACCTCGATGGTTGCCCATGCATTTATATCCTGGTCGGAAAGTAGGTTTTGTCTCTCTAAAATCTACATTATCTAGTTAATGTTACTGGTCAATGCTTCAACTTGATGTTTCAAAGAGACGAGCCGACCTCCTCGGTTTCGGGACCACTACGCAGGGCCTGCAGGTGTAAAATCAGCCTGAAGTTGGGAAGGTAGATCTCCTTGGTTCGCGGATTGTTCCGCTGGTGCAAGAGCAATTGCAGTAATGGCGGCCAGAGCTTTCTTTCTTCCTTTCACCATTGTAGTTTTTTGGTAAAGCAGGAACGGCTTTTATGTTGTTCCCACAGACGATGTCAAACTGTTGATGCAGAAATATGGTTGATTTTGCCTCACTTTCTGCTAGCCGGAGTACCTGTGATTTAATGGAAAACAAGAAAAACAATTGAGGGCGCCGGTTAAGGCCAGGGACCCTCCAATGCCTAAGTCATGGTAGTAGAAGAATCTAGTGTTGTATATGTACTTTTCACCATAGGCAGAGTCCTTATTTATAGTCTTTTGGGGGCGGTGCAGTATATGGCAATACCTTTCTATGGTGGATGCATATTGCTGAAGAGATCTTCCTCCGAATGTATCGTGATTGATTTCCTTATATTCTACAAATATCTAGGAGGATAATCATATCTTTATATATTATAAGTGTATTTCTATCCCCGTGGCCGAGGTCGGTATCCAAGGCTGACCTCCAAAGTTGGTTCTCGAGGTCGAGGTCGGTATCCGATGTCGAGGTCTTTTTTCGAGGCTGACTTCTGAGGCCGAGGCCAGGTGATTTTGCAGCCCTCAAGCAATCCATAGTCTTCAAGTTTGTTCATCTGGTTAGTCCATTTTTATACATAACATAAATAATTTCTAATAAATTCAGAAATAAATTGATTGATTATAAAAATAAAATTACAATCCTTTAAATGATGAGTTAAAACCTAGGACGGAGTTTCATACTCAAACTCCCTAAAAATGTGACTTACTATAAATAATAAAATTATTATTTATAAACGGTCCTAATTCCTACTAGACTTCATGATTTTCAGCCATAAGTGTCCAATTTGGCCGAACTACGTTATTCTGCAAACTTTTCTAAGCCCTTTTCATGTTAGGCGCGACTTATGCAACTCAAATCATCAAAAGTTATAATTGAACTAAAACTTACTAATTATATTAAAAATAGAATTAAAAGGGACTTTTGACCTTCGATCTAAAGGAATCTAGCAAATCCAGCGTTACCAACCTGGTGTAGTGGGGTTAGTTGGCTAAAGTAGCTTCTCCTACCCAAAATCATATACGATATGTTGAAAAACTTATTCCGGCAAATACGACTATTTTAAGGTTCTAATGGTCTTAATCACTTTCACTTCTGATCAAGCTTTTTTTTTTTTTTTTTGCCTATCTTTGCCATGAAAGTGTCCGTGACCACGCTCTACATCATAAGACCATTTGATGACTCATCAAGAGTGTGATCAACTCAAAACTCTGTTGGAAATTGGAGTTTGGAAAACTATTTAAATTATATAAAATTAAAATAAGAAAGTTAAAAAAAACTTATCAATTTGTATAAGTCGAGGCGTGACGTGAGTCACTCGGCTTGAAATCAAATTTGCTCCCCTTGGACAGCGTCCTAAGTGCAACAGGTTTCCAGAGCAATCGACCTCCAGGATACAACGACTATGACCCGGTCCCAGCGGTGCACTCACTGTACACGGGCTCGAACCACTTGTAGTCTTAACCCGAACTAGAAAATACTTGAAGACATTTTTAAGATGAAACCTGATTTTCTAATCCATTTGAAAACTTAAAATCAAAAGTCTATTTATAGACTTTGTGAAGACACCCTTAAGGGTATAGAGACACCCTTTCACAAAGGGTTGTGACTATTGGGTTTAAACCCAAGTGGTGCAACCCTTAGGCTTCAAAAGACACAACTTTTCAAAATAAAAATTGAAAGGATATAACCTTTCAGTGAAAAGACACAACTTTTCAAAACAAAAATTGAAAGGATATAACCTTTCAGTGAAAAGACACATCCGTAGGATATTTTGAAACACTAAATTATTTTAAAATAATTTAAAATACAACAAACTCATTGAGTCAGCCTCTCACTATACAATTAATGTAATACAAGATAAGTAGCCATGTCACTAAGATCATCTATTGACTCATCAACAAATGTACTGGGCACCATAGCTCTAAAAAGCGATGGGCACACTCAAAACTTAGCCAAGTCAGCCTCTATATATGCAATTATAACTGAAGTGGATTGGCCGGTGTGTTGACATCACCAAGTTCTGTGAGTCTGATAATGAGGTATGTGTTATCCAAACAGTCCGTCCATTTAGCGAGCAAGCTGTAAGGCTTATCAATTGAACCACACTGCAGAGGCAGTGGGGGATTAAATGTCTACCATTGAAACCTTCTTAGGGGTTACGGATTAATATGATATATGTTTTCCCTTTTTATCCAGGTTCGTGTGAGCTTAAGAACAAATTGGATGGAAAATAAACATTTCGGTGGGCTTATAAATATTTTAATGGTGAGAATCATTGTCCCCACGCTATCTATAGCGTGATCAACTTGAGCTTTGGATATGACTCAATTTTGGGTCATGCTCTAAAATAATCTCGACAAATGAACGAACAGTGTGGATGTGATAAATACATCATTGTGGGCCATATAACTTTGATTTCCTTTGAACCATTGGTACAACGGGAGCTCCAGAAGCGTCAGCGCTGCCATCAGCCCGATGGCTGGGTGGTCGGTGCTCTGTCGCCCTCACCATGATGTATGTGTTTCATGCATTTTTGCAGATCATTTTAAGGCTTTATCCCAAAAATGAGAGGGATATAAATCTCAGATGGACCACACCATAGGAAAACAATAGTGATCGGATATCCACCATTAAAATCCTCCTAAGGCCCACTGTATTGTTTATTTGACATCCAATCTGTTGATTAGGTCATACAGGCCCAGATGAAGGGAAAAAACAAAGATCAACTTGATCCAAAACTTTTATTGCCCCAAAAAGTTTTTAATGGTCGACATTCATTCAACACTGTTTCCTGTAATGTGGTCCAGTTGAGATTGGGATATAATTCATTTTTGGTCTCATACCATAAAATAATATAGAAAAATAGATGGACAGCATGGATGAATTATATACATCATGGTGGGGCCCACAGAGCACCAACCACCAGCAGTTGGATGGTGGCACGGGGAGTAGCCAATCCGTTTCCATGGAATGTCGACCGATCCTTGTTATCCTGATTCCACGGAAACGGATTGGCTACTCCCCTGCCATCAGCCAATAGATGGTAGTCCATGCTTTGTGGGACCTATCATGATGTATGTGTTTCATCCATGTTGTACATCTATTTTTCCATATCATTTTATGGTATGAGACGGTGTTGAATGAGTGTCAACTATTAAAAACTTTTTGGGGATCAAGCTAATTTTTATTTTTTTCTTTTATCTGGGCCCCTGTATGACCTAATCAATAGATTGGATGTCAAATAAACAGTACAGTGGGCCTTAGGAGGATTTTAACGGTGGATATCCAATCACTATTGTTTTCTTGTTGTGTGGTCCACCTGATATTTATATGCCTCTCATTTATATGATAAAGCCCCAAAATGATATGTAAAATTGGATGAACAGAATGGATGAAATATGTACATCCTAGCACCGACCGTCAGCCAACAGGCTGGTGGCAGGGGGAGTAGCCAATCCGTTTCCCTTTCCAGCAGTAAAATTGAAAAATGAAAAATAAAAAATCTTCGTCATCCAACCATGAGTTAGCAACGAAAACAGAGCAGGCCGGACTGATCTGGACCAATGGTTCATTACATTACTCATGGACGGTGGAATGTCAAGGTTCAAACTGGTGGTTGAACCAGAACTCCCACCTGATTTCATCGCTTCAACCATGGTTCTTCTATTTTCAAAACATGGGCCCGGTGTGGATGGGCCACCATGCAAAAGTCATACCCATTATATCTGACTTTTTTACTCTCTTCTTTAAAAAAACCCATTTGGAGGCAACCAATTGGACGGTTAGGATCATCCGAAAAATAGAATATTTTCTAGATGGCCAGTAATTAATTTTAGGCGCATTACACTAATGGTTTAGATGACCAAGTGACCGACTGTTGTGGGTCACTTTTGGATGGGCCACCGTGCAAAAGTCACACCCATTAGATCTGACTTTTTAACTCTCCTTTAAACACACCATTTGGAGGCGACCCATTAGACGGTTAAGATCATTCAAAAAATGAAATATTCGCTAGGTGGCCAATAAATAAATTTTAGGCCCATCAGACTAATGATTTAGATGACCAAGTGTCACTTTTGGATTGGCCACCATGCAAAAGTTTAAACACCCCCATTTGGAGGCAACATATTGGACGGTTAAGATCATTTAAAAACTGAAATATTTGTTAGGTGGCCAATAAATTTTAAGCTCATAAACTAATGGTTTAGATGATCAAGTGACCGACTGTTGTGGGTCACTTTTTGGATGGGCCACCATGCAAAAGTCACATCCATTAGATCTGGCTTTTTTACTCTCCCTTAAACACCCCATTTGGAGGCAACCCGTTGGACGGTTAAGATCATCCAAAAAATGAAATATTTTTGAGGTAGCCAATAAATTTTAAGCCCCATCAAAGTAATGGTTTAGATGACCAAGTGACTGCCTTTGTGGATCACTTTTGAATGGGCCACCATGGATTTGATTTTTGTACTATTCTTTAAATAACCCAGGCAACTGATTGGACGGTTAGGATCATCCAAAAAAAAAAAAAAGAATATTTACTCGGTGGCCAATAAATTTTAGGCCCATCAGGCCAATGGTTTAGATGACCAAGTGACCTCCTGTCGTGGGTCACCTAACTAGACCACCATACTAACTCTAATATTTACATATGTGTGGTAGACAAATACAGAAACATGCTGGCGTGGACATGTGGATCACCTAACTTTTACTCCATATTACATTAATTGCTCGCTCCAGTGCTGTCAGGGTAGTATCAGTTATAGTGCTCCTTGTTGCATTGAGGCACAGAGACAATCTAATACATTGATCTGAACCGTTCATTAGGTCCAACATACATTTCTTTGGCTACCATGCAAACATAACACTGATCCGACAGATACTATTCATTTGATCGGTGGCCTTTAATATAGATGGTAAAGATCGTTTACTCAAAATAGTTCCAATCAACAATTTGATCCATCTACTTGTTAAGGGAGAATCATGTAGTGTTTATAATTATAAGAATGGGTTTTGTTAAGAAATTGTACCCATCTCATCCATGGCTTGAAATGACTGGCCGAAGAAAATAAGGCCAATTCAAGGATGAATCTGGATCATCTGATCAGGTGCAATTTTTTTGGTAGTAGCTCATAGAATGTATCCTGGACTTACTGGATGGTTCAGATCGATCGATTGGAATGTCCAAGTGAAGTGATTCAACTAGGAGCACTATACTGACAGCAGTGAAACATTTCTCTTTCTTGTAAAAATCGTAACAGAAGACAGATGCAATTAGGTATTGAAAGTCTAAGGAAAGTCATTTACTCAAGTCACGCATGCCCCTCGCTATCCAAGGACACGACAGGTTAGGCTGATTGTTCACCACCATTTTACAAGGAGATGCAGTGGCATAGTTCGTGCACCAATAGCCACGTGGGTGGAACTTTCATGTGATCGATCGACTCCATCCATCAGGTATGATACCTCATTTTCACTTTGGAATCTAAAAATCATGACGATTAAGTTCTTTGGTACACCACACCGTAGGAAAAAGTTGGGATAGAACACCCACCATTAGTTTTGTGTAGAGCCCACTATCGTGTACATATGCCATCCAATCCATTCATCTGGTTTGCCTCATCATGATGAAATAATTATGAGAAAAAACAGTATTTCGTAACTCAGGTGAGCCAAAACACATAAATTTAGAGGTTTTTAGGTATAAGTTTTTAGGGTGGCCCACCTAAGTGTTTAATCATGCTGATTTTTTGCATCAGTACTAAAAAATAGGTGATATACCTGATGAACGGAGTGGATTTCATGAAAAATAAGTTATTTCCCGCACATTAGAGAAAGTGCTAAAAAATACAATCGTTTTCCTTTTACAAGTGGTGGTGACTCACTCAACACACAGGTGGGCAATACATGTACATGAATCTGGACCATCCAAACTGTGGGACCCAATGCATATCACCAAAAAAAAATCATACAAATCGGTTCATCGATCAAGACATCCAAATTGAAATGAGGGAATCAGATGGTGAAGATTATCCAATTAGTATGTCTAGGGGGGGTATATCAGGATAACAATATGAACAGTTGAGATTGCATACATGTGTACAATAGTAGTCCAACCAAAAGAGAAATAAAAGGGAGAATGGGGGTAGCCAATACATTAGAATACAAGAGAGAGAAGTGTAATAAGAAAATGGCTATGTTCTTACCAGCCACCTTCATTTTCTGTCTCTTGATTCCATTCACAGTTTCACAAGACATATCGGCGATTTTCGCATTTGGCGACTCGACCATCGATGCCGGCAACAACGACTACATAACGACATGGCTACGTAGCAACCATGTGCCATATGGGCGCGACTTAACGGAGGTCCCAGTCCCAACAGGAAGGTTCTCCAATGGGAAGCTCATAACTGATTTCTTGGTGTCGGCATTAGGGCTCAAGAGTCTTCTACCGGCCTACTTGGACCCCATGATCACTGACCTTGATCTACTGACTGGTGTTAGCTTCGCGTCGGCGGGGTCTGGCTTCGATGATAGGACGACAACGACCGATAATGTCATTAAAATGTCGAAACAGATACAATATTTTGAGGAATGCATCGAAAGGATTCAGAGGGTGCGAGGAGCGGAGGAGGCGATTCGGGTGGTGAACGATGCGGTGTTCGTGATCAGCGCCGGGACCAATGACATGCTGTGGAACTTCTATGATCTTCCAACAAGGGAAGTTGAATTTACAGTATCTGGGTACCATGATTTCCTGCTCAACAATCTCATTGATCTTGTCCAGGTCTCTCTTTGCCCTCCCTCTCACACACAAACACATACATAAAATCATGATAGTGGGCCTCAAAAATCATGTCCATGCAATCAAGATCTGATAGTTCAAAATAATCTTGTACAAGTTTCAGTGTTAATCATTACACTAGTTTTTCTTCCATTAGGATAATGTGATCTGTTTGAATTGTGGGCCATTATACATTGACAGTAGGTCCTGACTGATAGACGACCGAGATCGCTCTAAAAATGCCATGAAAGAGATGTCATTTTCTACTAGTGTTTTTTGTCATCCACCTTTCTTCATTCTACTTGAAAAGTGAGCATTGCTACTGAGGAGAAAAGATCTATAAAGAGAGGCTAATTGTACTTGCTCACTTATCTCACACGTGGAAAAATGGCACACGTGTGTAAGATCATACCTGCTCATCATGCGATCCTCACCATGCAGATTCCATGCATCTAGAATCATGAAAAATATTAACTAGAGTGTTAATATAAAAATAGGTCCAGTCAACAATTTTGAGCCATCTATTCACAGGATCCAACCATGGATTGTTATGGCCACAGAGCCATCTATTTGCAGGATACCATCGTGGCTGGTCATGGTTATAGAGTCACTTTTATTTATCGAATGATCCTTACCATCTCACACATGGCATGAAAAATGTAAGTGTATCTCTATTTCATATAACATAAGTAGCTTTAGAAATTTTCTAAGTTAGTTACAACTTACATGAGACACGTAAATCATATGGTTTAAAAGTATATAGTAATATTTTTTAAAATATAATATTTAAATCATGTTATATTTATACTTTTATTAGCCTATAGTTCAGATTTTACTCATAATTCATCATGAATGTGGTAAATTCCAGCTGCATGGTGTGTGTGTGTGTGTATTTGTGTTTTCCCTTCTTTCATTTCTTTTTTAACTTTTGAACAGGTTGGATTTTAAATAAACATTATGGTGGGCAGTTTCAACTGTGGGAACTCTCCCCACTATTTTCTGTGATGGGTCCACTACAAATTTTTATCTACCTCATTCTTTGGTTCATGCCCTAAAATGATATATCAAAATAGATGGACGGTGTAGATACAACACATACATCATAGTGAGGCCTACATAACTTGGTGACCGCACTTCAATAGAGGACTCTACTCAACTTGTCAGTATCTAATCCGCGTCCGTTAAACAGGACCGTTTTGGAAACGGATTGGCTACTCCCCCGCCAACCAGCCAATGGCGGGTGGTCGGTGCTCTGTGGGCCCCACAATGATGTATGTGTTTCATCCATGCCGTCCATCTATTTTTCTAGATCATTTTCGAGTATGAGACCAAAAATAAGGCATATCTCAATCTTAGGTGGACCACATTACAGGAAACAGTGTTGATTGAGCGTTGACCATTAAAAACTTTTTGGGATCCAAAAAAGTTTTAGATCAAGATGATATTTGTTTTTTCACTTCATCTATGTCTATATGACCTAATCAATAGATTGGATGTCAAATAAACAGTGCAGTGGGCCTTAGGAGAATTTTAATGGTGGATATTCAATCACAATTGTTTTCCTGTGGTGTGGTCCACCTGAGATTTATTTCCCTTTCATTTTTGGGATAAAGCCATAACATGATATGTAAAAATGTATGAACGACATGGATGAAACACATATATATACATCATGGTGGGGCCCATAGAGCACCAACCACCACCATTAGGCTAGTGGCAGGGGCAGTAGCCAATCTGTATCCCCCCGTTCCGCCCTGACGCAAAAGAAAGAGGATGCGGGTTGCGTCTTACCCCCTCCCGGATGGTAATCCGTCCGGGCATGGCTCTGTAAGGCCCAACGTGATGTAAGTGTTTTATCCATGCCGTTCATTGCCTTTCTCAAATCATTTTAAGGTATGATCTTAAAAATGAAGCAAGTCCACGGCTCCAGTAGACCACACCAAAGGAAGCTATAGTGATAATGACACCCACCGTTGAAACCTTTTTAAGGGCCACTGTGATGTTTTTTTTTACCATCTAACCTATTGAAAAGGTCTCGTAGACGTGGATGAAGTGAAAACACAAATATCAAATTGATCCGAAACTTCTCCATATCCCAACAAGTTTTTAATGGTGAACATTCAATCCCCAACTTGTAGTCCACTTGATCCCCGGACCTGACTCATATTTTGAATCATATCTTAAAATGATATAAGAAAAAGGGATGGACAGGGTGGATTTCTCAAAAAACCTCACAAAGGTCCCACCTAGTTTTCTAAGGTAGGACCTTCATGTAGAAGGCCTCCATAGGAAATATACGTGAGAGAGAGAGCAGGTTTCACATGTTTTGTTTCTCTACTCTCCTATAAAATCTCACATTTCTCCTTACAAAATCACACACACACACACACACACACATATATATATATGGTAATGCTCACCTGCCCACATAGGCAAGTGCACACCTTTGTACACATGTCATGGACATCTTATCCTAATGGTCTATGTGATACGGAATCCCATAAAACCTCAAGTCACAAATTTTTACTCTGATCTAAAATTTTGGTGGGCTCTAGCAAAGAGAAACGCAAATCAAAGGAGTAAACTATTTTCAATTTTCATGGCCCACCAAAGTTTTGGATTGAAGTAAAATTTGGGCCGAGGGGGTTTCACGAGGTGCTGCTTCACGTGGACCGTTCAGATTTTGGAGTTACATCATGTATGATGAGTTCTCAAAAAAGTTCATGCAAACGGGTGCACAGGTGAGCATTTGGAGATATATATATATATATATATATATATATATATATATATATATATATAGAGAGAGAGAGAGAGAGAGAGAGAGAGAGAGAGAGAGAGAGAGAGAGAGAGAGAGAGAGAGAGAGAGAGAGAGAGAGAGACCTTGATGATTACATCTGCTTTCTAAGCTCATTTCATTTTGCTATTCTAGAATTTAAGCAGATCCAAAACTCAGGTGGATGACACCACTGTAAAAAGTTGTGAATGATCATTAAAAGCTTCTTCTAGGTTTTAGAAGTTTTTTTTATTAAGCTATTTTCCTTTCATTCATGTATGCTTGACTTTATCAACAGGTTGGATGGCTAATAAACATTACAGAATTTCTTAAAGTAAGTCCTAAAAAGCTTTTAATGGCGAGGGTTCAATCATTACTATTTCCTGTGGTGTGGTCCACCTAAGATTTGGATTTGCTTAAATTTTGAGACCACGTCCTAAAATGGGCTTGAAAAAAAAAAAAAAAAAGATAAACGGCGTTCATATATAACACGCTATCAAGGTCGGCCCCACCTATCCACTCCCATACTTTAGAACCCAACTTCTCTGTCTCATTCTCTCTACGTTTATCCAACACCCACTGTCTCTGACTCTTTCTGCGTGTATCCGGCACTCTTTTCCTTGATATCTCCATCCCAATCCCAATCCCTCCCTCTATCCACATACATTGCACATGCCATCTCTACCAGAGACAAAAAATATCATATTTGTGGAACCCTTAGAATGCATGTTAAACCCAATGGATGGTCTACATTGATTTATTTAACTATCTAAAGATACAACTAGAGCACTAGATGGCCGCTATATATAGTAGGGCTGAAAGTTGGGCAGGTTCAACCCGTCCGACCCGTGACCGACCCGACATTGGGTTGGGCTCGGGCAAGATGTATCGAGTCCGATCTCGGGCTTGGGCTATACAAACACCAACCCGATAAAACTTGGGTCGGGCTTGGGTTGAAGTCTTGGGTTGCCCGACCCAACCCGACCCGACCCGAACCCAACCCAACCCAACCCAACCCAATCAATATATAAGTTACTAATAAATTATAATTGAGTGTGGATTGTCTATGTCGAAGGTATAAGAAATCCAAGTGTTGTTGGGTCTCATTGGTCTACATCATTTCCAATGATTCATGCTAACAAGATATGACGGATTTCTCTCTCGTAAATATATTGCTTGCTACACCACTACCTTTAAAGGAGTAGTTGTTCTATATTTTAGCTTGTTTGTTTAGAAAAAAGTGAAGTTCTTTAAGATAAATAACTACATATATAATTATTAAAATCATAGATAAAAAAAAATAAGCCATTTATTGAAATACAATATATTATTGTAATAATGAAAGTATTAGCATGTATTCACCCGACCTATATACCCAACTAACCCGATCGAGCCCGCAATTCTCAACCCGAGGTTGGGTTGGGTTGGGTTGGGCTAGGGTTGAGCACCAACCCGCCCGATTTTCAGCCCTAATATATAGAAAATGATCCCTGGTTGCACTAGAATACTTGGATGGTCCAATTAATCTAAATGGATCATCCATTAGGTTCGAAATAAAGTTCATGGGCTACAATATGAGAATCGCACCACTTGACTAATACGATCCATCTACAAATTGGACCTTTTCCCATGGGTCTCGATCCAATACAATCGACTCTACCATAAGTTACGATAAAAATAATTTGTGTGGGTCCCACCATGATTCCATGATTTTTTTTCATGATATACATTCCTTCATTCATGTTTGCCACCTCAAGTTTGTAGTATATCCTAAAATTAGTCTAATCAAGCACTTGGGTGGGCCAAATCAGAGGGAGAAGCGAAAAATCATGCATAAAGCCTCTATATTTACTTGGTGTGGCCCACATGAGAGAATTGCCTGATTTTTTTGTGTCCCTTCATTTGTGAGGAGAATGTCTAATGAATGGATTGGATGAACAACATGTTGGACCCACAAAACCCTTTGGGAGCTTCTATTGGTTGGGTGTCTCCTCCCAACTATTGCCCGTGGTGTGGCCCACCTGAGTTTCCCATCTAGTTGATTTTAGGCCTCAATGCCTAACATGAAAAGGCACACCTTATGCATTAGGTGGGTCTAATGCACACATCACTGTGGCCATAGAGATCACATCGATTGAATGAGATCATTTTTTTATTTTTTTTTCAAGCTACTGATTTTTCATGTTATATATAAATTGAATAGTTAGGATTTTCTGATAAAAGTCATCTTATTAGAGTGAGAGAATCTTATTAGAACACTGTAATTTCAAATTTAAAATTTCCTTCAATGACATAGTCAATGTTTATAAATGTTAATATCAAATTGAAAAACAAACTAATGGGAGAAATTAAATCAATGGTGGTGATATATATATCTTTTTTTCTTATTTCAGAAAATTTATAAAATGGGTGGCCGAAAGATCACAATAGCCGGTCTCCCGCCGGTCGGCTGCCTACCATTGCAGATGTTTGCTGGTGACATTGTATCGAACACCTCCAAACTACGACGACCCATTTGCATCAATGGACAGAACGAGGACGCCAAGGCCTACAATATCAAGCTCCAAGGCCTCATCACTAGCATGCAAGCTTCACATTCAGACAGCAAAATTCTGTATGTGGATATATTCAATCCATTGATGGACATGATCCAGAACCCTAAGAAATATGGTAAGATTGTTATGTTTTTTTTTTTTTTTTTTTTTTTTTTTTTTTTTTTTTTTTTTTTGGTTTTTTAAAGTTGTTCTTAATATTGTTGTGTCACTAATATTATCTACTGTAACTTTTGGTGGTGATATATTAGATTATTTTTTAAGTTATTATCAATAAATCCAAACCCTCGAACCAGTATCCCAATGAACAATGGACCATAGCATGAAAATCGTATTGATGAAACAATCCTAACCATCTAATTCGTTAGGAAAAAAGCATTGATCGACTCCAATGGGCATGTTTTGGATGGATCCCTGGATCAACTGAGGTCGGTATATCCGTAACTGTGGGGGCCACTGTTAGCTATGTTCCATACATCCAAACCATCCATCCATCCATTTTGACAGCCTATTTTAGGGGATGATCCCAAAAATGAAGCAGGTCCAAATTTTAGGTGGACTATACCACAGGAAACAGTAGGTGATTGAATCCCCCTATTAAAAACTTGACCAGGGCCACCGGAATATTTATTTTCCATCGAACCTGTTGATAAGGTCGCAAAGACCTGGATGAAGAGACCACACAAATATCAGCTTGATCCAAAACTTTCGTGGCCCACGAGAAGTTTTTAATGGTCGATTACTGTTGTTTTATGTATTATGATCCACCTGAGATTTGGATCTGCTTCATTTTTTAGATCATACCCTAAAGCGAATTTTAAAAACAGAATGGATGGCGTCGATATAAGGCACATACATTACAGTGGGCCCCACAGTCAGGGATCCCACCCACCTTGGTCCATCTAGGGATCCAAAATCGCGCCCAACTCCCACCAAACGCACCCTGTATAAATCTTGGGTTATATATTTAATTCCTACCAAAAAATTATTGGTTTAATGCAAGGAATTATTATAAAAGAAAATAGAAAAACTACAGTCAAACCCCAATAAATTATAGTACAAAAATCCACTTATTATTCATATAATTCGATAAGACTTATTTTATATATATACACTTAATCAAATGGAATGCATTTAAATAACCAAAATACCCTTTCATGTAAGAAAAACGTTCATGTGACTACAAGTAGTTGCGAGTAGGGGTGGTAATGTGCTGGGCTAGCATTGGCCAAGGTTGGCTATGGCCAACCCTAGAGCCATAAGCCCGCACTCTAGCCCTCACCCTAATGGGTAAGGCCAGGCGAGGGTTAGGGTAAGGGCTAAGGCATATGATATAAGTTAAAAATAAGTTACATATATGCTACGTATATATTTAGTGTAATATTAAGTCCACGTTTATGAACTAATGTGATCTTTTGTAGAATTGAATTTTTATTTTTTATTTTTTATTTTTGGCACACTTGAATAAAATAAGATCATTCATAATCCAACTATATGCTTCACCCAATTATAAGTACATCAGTTTATTATTCACCATCTAAAGTGGGGTTCACAATTTGGACCATTTATAAGTGTCTGTGTATCATCAATCAAAGTTCTTCATGATGCTATATGCATTAACATGCAAATTTTATAGTCTATGTTAGTAATACCCATGTATTTAGGTAATATGCACTAGATAAATAGGCTAAGTTGAGCTATTCATCATTGGTCCTGTCCCAACTCGGCTCACAACAAGCCTAGATTTCAATCCCTAGCTTAGCCCTTAAGCCAAGTTTAGTAGCTTAAGCCCTAGCTCTTTAGGGTTGGGCTGAGTAGCCCGGCCCATTATCAACTCTAGTTGTAAAGGGTGTGACTATTCACTAACGTGGATGGATGACTTCGTGTGGATGAGATCCACCCATCCATTATCACCAGGTGTGCCCATGTTAAGACTTGATCTTGAGCACCACACTAATCCAAAACTCAAGTGGACCTTATTATTGGAAACATTGATTATTTTTTTCCTAGAACCTCTAAATTCATGTTGAGTGGTTCACCAATCCAAGAGTTTTTAGAATAGCGTAAATATTTTGAAGACTACGATACATTTATCTTGATGAAAAGAGTCATGTAAATGGAGCTGAGGGCATATCATATAAACCATAGTGGGCCCATACAAACTAATGATGGGTGTCCCGTCCTAACTCTTCCTTATGGCGTGGCTTACTTAAGTTTTTCCCTACTCAATTTTTGGTTCCTAAGGTTTTTTAGAGGCATATATTCTTTTCTATGATGTGTCCCACGTAATGATTGGATCAGATTGATGTTCTAGTTGTATGATCATTAATAATCTTGTAATGTTGTGTCCATGTAGTAAGATGGTCCACCTATAAATTGAAAATAGTCAAAGTCTCTTTCTCATAAAAGAAAAGGATTTTTCTATAAAAAAAAAATACCTTAGAAGAAACATTCATCAATTTTTAAGATTTTTTTAGAAGATGACCGAATGTTTTGTGTGTTATGCAGGTTTTGAAGATACAACTCGTGGGTGTTGTGGCACTGGTTTAGTGGAGATGGCTGCTATGTGCAATTCTCTTTCTGTGACATGCCGAAATGCTTCTAACTTCTTATTTTGGGATGCCATTCATCCTACTCAGTCAGCATACCAAGCTCTTGCCTTCCACGCTTTGGAGACTGTCTTCCCCTTATTAGAGTGAATGTTTTGATACAATGCTGGGCCCCTATCATAACTCCCTTGTGGGGCCCAGTTCCCGTGTCTGATGGAACATGTATCAGAAATCCCGGCCGTTCATTAGGTAGTGCGCGCTATGAGTCACACATGTACTTTTGAATTTGGACTTGCATAATTTTTCTAACTACCCAATTTTCTTATACAAGTTTGACCTGCCTGATTGAACATGTTCATAGTGCACACTACTTAATGAATGGCCTAGATCTTTTACACATGTGCCACCCGAACGGTGGGAATCCTGTACCTACAAGGGAGCCTGCGGGCCGGCATTCTATCAAAACTGGTTAGAGTAATTGTATGGTTGATTTTATATTAAGCCGATATGTATCATGGGGCATTGAGAACGATGTGTATCAGGCAATGAGTTAATTAGGTTTTGGATTATACTTTAAGCCTTGAAAAATTATTTTTTGAAGGCATATAGTTAATTTGTTTAGTATATATGTGCTAAGATATCTTTGATGGGGCCAAACTAAAATTTGAGGCTAAGATCTTCTAATCCTTGAGGCATTACACATCTACTTTCTTGTACTACAACTGAAGAATTGAGAAATACAAGAACATTTCACATTCATCTAAAAGACTACTACTAGCTCTAGAGGAATCTTCTCCCACTCATACTTTGTAGGTGGCACATGTACGAATTTGACATGCGTACAAGACATAATAGATATATTAATGGGGTTTTATTGGTGAGATGGCACAAAGTTCAAGCTTGATAGGGCATAACGCATAGTTTATGCTAAGCAGGAGATCATAGTTACCATTTGATATTGTTAAGTTCCTTGATATACATTGATACACCATCCTCTAGCAGCTCTAGCTTTTAGAGCAAGTGATTATTTGACATGGTATTGAAAGGTCTATTTGAGTCTTGGGAATAACAAATACGCCTACCTAATATATTCTCCTACAGGAGTCATATATGTTGTCTTTCCACGCTTGTCCAATATATTCTCGTGCGAAGTTCCACCCCACACGTGTAGGGGAGTGTTAAAGTCCCTTAATATACATTAATATGCCATCTTCTAACGGTCTCCCATGGGGGGCAAGGAAAATCATGTCTGGCTCGATCGAGGACCGGAAAATCAAGTCTGGCCTATTTATGGTGTGAGTGTCCTTCCACCCTTGCCGAATTGTTGGAGCACAAAAATGTGTAAATCCACATTAAATCCTTCTGTTGCGCGACCACGCAATGGGTATGTGTTGCACAACCACGCAACACAAAGAATGTGGCCAGAACAATGCCTTAGAGGGGGCAGTTGCTCAAACAAATTATGTATCCTGTTGTGCGGTCGCATGGAAGGGGTATGATGCACCATCGCTCAATTGCACCTCGTTGTGAGAATTTACAACTTGGAAGTGTGGAAGCCTATAAATACCCCATCCCCCTCTCATTTCATTCATTCACCAGCTAGGAGTTCCAGAAATGTCACAACCCTAAATCTAGTACTGTTGGTAATCCATGATTATTATACATAATTTTGGTTGACAGCCTCCATAGAACTCCAATTTTGGGACTTCCAACTATCACATACTAAGTCCCATAAGCGGAGCTCCACAAGGAGGATTTCTGAAAGTAAAGATGACAAACACGTATCATTTCTCAAAGTTTCATCATATTCAACATATATTACTGTGCACAACTGAGCACATCAAGGCAAAACCAAAACATAAACCATGTCATTACTATACCTGATGTACATATTCAGGGTATTACCAAAAAAATATATACACTGATATATACAAAACAAAAGAACAACTGAAATTTGTAGCCTCTACTCCTGCAGCTCCCTACTCTCACCTGTAAAAAAAATAGAAATGAAAGCTTGAGCTACTAAGCCCAGTGAGTGCGTGTGCAGTGAAAATGCATGTTTCATGTCATGCTCATATAATGCACAGGAATGCACAGGCTTTCTGAATCGAGAACAATAAACTAAAGATACAATGCATTATACCATTTTTTTTCCTCTATATAGAGGTGGGACTTCTACCCACTTGTAACATACATACTCTTTCAACGTTTCCACAACTTTCCATATTTTCCAATTGGATCACCAAAGTCTAAAACAGAGGTGGGTAGACTCGCATATGATTTCTACCCACTTGTATAGACTTTTCCACCGTGGTCAACTACAGAGGTAGGACTACATAGTTCACGGGTCGAACTAGTCTAACCCACTTGTGTTGAACCTCACTATCTGCCTAACAGCGAGAAGTCATAAGTCATCTGGCAAAACGATAACGGATAATTTACGAGCTCATTACACACAACCTATCTTTGCTTGCCCATAAGCAGGTCAGGTCAAACCTCTCAACCAATCGACACACGTCGGTGGGAGTCGTTGCCTACTTTGGTATTTCGGCATTCAGCGCTCTGTTCTTCCACCCAGTCTAGGCATTGGTCGCTCCCAATGATACCAATCAGGGTTTAGGAATTTTACTCACGGACCCTCTAATCATGTCTTGTCGAATTACACATTTCCGGTGTGGTGTCCAACTCAAGTTATAACAAAGTATGTTTCATCGCATTTACAATCACCATATGCATAAGTCAACACACAAGCATAATATGTCATAGTTTTCAAGGCAAACATAGAACGACCTTCCTCATGTGGTCTCCTCATACATTTAAGTTCCTCATAGGGGTCTCATGTAATACATCATGTATCTAGACGGTTTACATACTCATCATAAACACATCGTGTGTCGCAACACAACCCCATCATAGACACATCGTGTGTTGCAACACAACACACTATGATCACCATATCATGATATGACTCATGCACTTTCAATCATACAATGATACAACAATTATGAATCATGCATATGATATGCACATGACTTAGCCAATCTCAATCTAATCCGGAATTTATTTTGCTATAAGACTTCATGCCACAAGCATGCTTTCTTTTAAACATTTTGTCAAACAGGTAGCGGGCGGACATTGTAAGGAACAAAGAGAGAAACCGTTAGAAATACGTATGACTTTAAACAAAACTAAATCATCTCTATCATCTAATCTTCCATTAATAACATAATCAACTAACTCAGACAATCCAGCCATAACCTTAAGAAAATCCAGCAATAATCTAACAAATTTAAATCAGAAAAGCTAATCTGCTATAGGGCTTTAAAAGAAAATCTAGCAATAAATTAACCAACTCCATCAAAAATTCCAGTAAGAACCTAACCCTAAATCAGAAATCTCATCTTTTATAGGGCTTTCAAGAAAATTCAACAATAAATTAACCAACTCCATCAGAAATTCCAGCAAGAACCTAACCCTAAATAAAAAATCTCATAATTAACCAACTCCATCAGAAATTCCAGCAAGAACCTAACCCTAAATCAGAAATCTCATCTTTTATAGGGCTTTAAAGAAAATTCAGAAATAAATTAACCAACTCTATCAGAAATTTCAGCAAGAACCTAACCCTAAATCAGAAATCTCATCTTTTATAGGGCTTTCAAGAAAATTTAGCAATACCTATTTTGAAATCAGAAAATTCAGCAATACCTAACCCTAAAATAGAAAATCCATCAATTATCTAACCGTAAAACAGAAATTCCAGCAATCTATTAACCCTAAATGAAAAGTCAGCGAAAACCTAACCCTAAAACAGAAAATCCAGCAATTATCTAACCGTAAAACAGAACTTCCAGCAATTTTCTAACCCTAAATGAAAATCCAGCAAAAGAGTTTTGAAGGAAACCCCAACGTACACATATGCGTACTCCTAATCTATGCACTCACCTGTAACTATCAGAGAATTGACTCTCAACCTCAGCTTCTATTTCTTTTTTTTCTTTTTCTTCTTCTCAACTTCACACTCAACAAGAAAGAATGCTGGAAAATGGAATGTTGCAAAATAGTTTTCATATGTATGGACTTGAAAATGGTTTTAAATTAGCTTTTATCTAAAAAGGAGGGTTATGGGATGTTTTGTGATAATTTTTGAAAAGTTTAAACTTATAGTAGTAATATAACAATGTTATTTAAGTAATTCGAACTAACGTATTCCAAAGAATTTAAAAACATCGAGGTCATTTGAGTATATTTTCTCAAAATATAAATGTGCATCTCTATGCATAACTTACAATCCGGGTGTCCTATTGACATGTCGTTTTTGCCATTAACTCCATAACTCGACTACGGTTACAACGGTTAGGCTCTCAGACCTAACGGATTTTGAAAAACTCGATGGTAGGGCTCCGCCAGATAAAATAAGGACATAATTGTCATTTCTCAGATTGTTTAATTTTAAGTCCGCATCTTAAAATTCAAAAATTGGGTTGAAATACGGCTTGCGGATTGATAATAAAATAACATTATGATCAATTCATAACATTCTCGGGGCCCACAGACTTACAGTCAACGGCTATCCAGTGTACGAAACAGATTTCGGGGCCTCGGGTCTTATACTCTCCCCTCCAAATAAAAAATCTCATCCTCAAAATTTCAAAACATATTTGATTATAACAGTGCAATACAACAATAACTATATCATACTTTTACATACCTAGGAATCAAATAGATGAGGGTAATGACTACGTATCTTTGCTTCCCGCACTACAAGAAATTACACTCTTAGCGACGAAAATTTTCGTCGCTAAAAGCCAAATTTTCATAGCTAAAAAGTTTTAGCGACGAAAATTTTCGTCGCTAAAAAACCAAGGTAGAAAGGTTTTATCGACGAAAATTTTGAATCGTCGCCAAAGGTAAGCTTTTTAGCGACGCAAATTTTCGTCGCTAAAAAAACTTTTAGCAACGAAAATTTTCGTCACTAAAAAATTTTACAAAACTTTTAGCAACGAAACTTTTCGTCGCTAAAAATATTTACAAAACTTTTAGCTACGAATATTTTCATCGCTAAAAATATTTGCAAAACGTTTAGCTACAAAAATTTTCGTCGCTAAAAATATTTTCCAAAACTTTTAGCGACGAAAATTTTCGTTGCTAAAAATATTTTGCAACACCTTTAGCTACGAAAAGTTTCGTCGCTAAAAATATTTTGCAAAACTTTTAGCTACGAAAATTTTCGTCGTTAAAAATATTTTGCAAGATTTTTAGCTACGAAATCCTTCGTCGCTAAAAATATTTCGCGAAACTTTTCGTTGTTAAAAATATTTTGTGAAACTTTTAGCTACGAAAATTGTCGTCGCTAAAAAATATTTGCATAACTTTTAGCTACAAAAAGTTTCGTCGCTAAAAATATTTTGCAAAACTTTTAGCTATGAAAATTTTCGTCGCTAAAAGTCTTTAAAATATATATATATATATATATATTCCAGCACAAAATTCCTGATATACACCTGTTACAATATATTCATCATATTCATCCTGATATATAACTGTTATATAATATATTTCATCATATTCACATTCACATCCATCTAAACCCAAACTAGTAAATCCATCCAAACATAAACTACATTCATCCAAACACAAACAATCTTATCCACATCACATTCATTCACACATAAATACATATAAGCTTAACATCATAAACGAAAATACCCTTACTAAACCTATAACCTATAACCTATAACCTATAACTTATAACATAAACCTAAAACCTAAACCTTAACAACCTAACCTATTAACCTATAAGTTTAGGTTTAGGAATCGGGTTCGGGTTCGGGATCGAGTTTAGGTTTGGGTTTTCAAGTTTAGGTTTAGGTTTAGGTTTAGGTTAGGGAGTTAAGATTAGGATTAGGTGTAGGTTTAGGTTTAGGGATTTGAGAATACGTTAAGGTTTAGGTTTAAGAAATCGGGTTCAGGTTATAGGTTTAGGTTTAGGTTAGGTTATAGGTTAAGGTTTACGAAATTGAGTTTAGGTTATAGGTTTAGGTTATAAGTTAAGGTTATAGGTTAAGGTTTAGGTTATAGGTTAAGTTTTAGGTTTAGATTAAGGTTATATAGGTTTAGGTTTAGGTTATAGGTTTTGGGATTTGAGAATAGGTTTAGGTTAAGGTTATAATCTTAGGTTTAGGAAATTGGGTTCGGGTTCGGGATCAGGTTTAGGTTTGGTTTTTCAAGTTTAGGTTTAGGTTTAGGTTAGGGAGTTGAGATTAGGATTAGGTGTAGGTTTAGGTTTAGGGATTTGAGAATACGTTTAGGAAATCGGGTTCGGGTTTAGGAAATTGGGTTCGGGTTATAGGTTTAGGTTTAGGTTAGGTTATATAGGTTAAGGTTTAGGAAATTGAGTTTAGGTTATAGGTTTAGGTTATAAGTTAAGGTTTAGGTTATAGGTTAAGTTTTAGGTTTAGGTTAGGTTTAGGTTTAGGTTTAGGTTTAGGTTATAGGTTTTAGGATTTGAGAATAGGTTTAGGTTAAGGTTATAAGTTTAGGTTTAGGAAATCGGGTTCGGGTTTAGGATCGGTTTAGGTTTGGGTTTTCAAGTTTAGGTTTAGGTTAGGGAGTTGAGATTAGGATTAGGTGTAGGTTTAGGTTTAGGTTTAGGGATTTGAGAATACGTTAAGGTTTAGGTTTAGGAAATTGGGTTTAGGTTTAGGTTAGGTTATAGGTTAAGGTTTAGGAAAATGAGTTTAGGTTATAGGTTTAGGTTATAAGTTAAGGTTATAGGTTTTGGGATTTGAGAATAGGTTTAGGTTAAGGTTATAAGTTTAGGTTTAGGAAATCGGGTTCGGGTTCGGGTTCGGGATCGGGTTTAGGTTTGGGTTTTCAAGTTTAGGTTTAGGTTTATGTTATTAGAGAGTTGAGATTAGGATTAGGTGTAGGTTTAGGTTTAGGAATTTGAGAATACGTTAAGGTTTAGGTTTAGGAAATCGGGTTCGGGTTATAGGTTTAGGTTTAGATTAGGTTATAGGTGTTTAGGAAATTGAGTTTAAGTTATTGGTTTAGGTTATAGGTTAAGGTTTAGGTTTAGGTTTAGGTTTAGGTTATAGGTTTTAGGATTTGAGAATAGGTTTAGGTTAAGGTTATAAGTTTAGGTTTAGGAAATCGGGTTCGGGTTCGGGATCGGGTTTAGGTTTGGGTTTTTAAGTTTAGGTTTAGGTTTAGGTTAGGGAGTTGAGATTAGGATTAGGTGTAGGTTTAGGTTTAGGGATTTGAGAATACGTTAAGGTTTAGGTTTAGGAAATTGGGTTCGGGTTATATGTTTAGGTTTAGGTTAGGTTATAGGTTAAGGTTTATGAAATTGAGTTTAGGTTATAGGTTTAGGTTATAAGTTACGGTTATGGGTTAAGGTTTAGGTTATAGGTTAAGGTTTAGGTTTAGGTTAAGGTTATATAGGTTTAGGTTTAGGTTATAGGTTTTCAGATTTGAGAATAGGTTTAGGTTAAGGTTATAAGTTTAGGTTTAGGAAATCGGGTTCGGGTTTGAGATCGGGTTTAGGTTTGGGTTTCCAAGTTTAGGTTTAGGTTTAGGTTAGGGAGTTGAGATTAGGATTAGGTGTAGGTTTAGGTTTAGGGATTTGAGAATACGTTAAGGTTTAGGTTTAGGAAATCGGGTTCGGGTTCGAGATCGGGTTTACGTTTTGGGTTTTAGGTTTAGGTTTAAGCTATATGTTATAAATGTAATTTTAGGTTTAGGTTTTAGGTTTAGGTTTTGGGTTATAGGTTTAGGTTAAGGTTTAGGTTTAGGTTATAGGTTTTGGGATTTGAGAATAGGTTTAGGTTATAAGAATAGGTTTAGGTTATAAGTATAGGTTTAGGTTTAGGTTTTATGTTTAGGTTAAGGTTATAGTTTGGTTTTGGAATTTGAGAATAGGTTTAGGTTATAAGTATAGGTTTAGGTTAGGTTATAGGTTAAGGTTTAGGGAATTGAGTTTAGGTTATAGGTTATAGGTTTAGGTTTAAGTTATAGGTTTTGGGATTTGAGAATAGGTTTACGTTATAAGTATAGGTTTGGGTTATGGCGTAGGTTAAGGATTAGGGAATTGAGTTTAGGTTATAGGTTTAGGTGTTTTTGGTTAAGGTTTAGGTTATAGTTATAGGTTTTGGGATTTGAGAATAGTTTAGGTTATAAGTATAGGTTTTAGTTAGGTTATAGGTTAAGGTTTAGGGAATTGAGTTTATAGGTTATAGGTTTTGGGATTTGAGAATAGGTTTAGGTTATAAGTATAGGTTTAAGTTAGGTTGTAGGTTAGAGTTTAGGGAATTGAGTTTAGGTTATAGGTTATAGGTTTAACTTGTAGTTACAGGTTTTGGGATTTGAGAATAGGTTTAGGTTATAGGTTAAGGGTGTGGTACCTGCAAGTACAGATATAAACACGGCCTGTCCAAATGGCCAGGCCACTCTAATGTTGTCCATAAAAAATTGACAGTTTCATCATGGTCATAACAGCGGTTCCCACTTTCCAAGGACCCCCGTTCAACATCCGGATAGCTCCGACGCACATCCGGGTCTGCTCTATCAATTTTGAGCAAATACAGATATAAACACGGCCTGTCCAAATGGTCAGGCCACTCCAATGCTGTCTATAGGAAATGGACAGCTTCATCATGGTCATAACAGCGGTTCCCACCTTCCAGGGACCCCCGCTCAACATCCGGATAGCTTCGACGCACATCTAGGTCTGCTCATTTAAATAAAATGGATTATCAAGATCATTTAAATAAAATCAGGTCCAATCAACAATTTAACCTAGAGGATTTTGTTAGCATTGTTGACGACATCTCGAATCTTGTTTAAATTCAGGTTGCAATCTGTGGCCACTGATGCTATTTGTCTTTCTGTGAAGTTGGCAACGATTTCTGCATCAAACCCGGTGAAAGCAGTCCTAATGATACAGAACATTTCTTTCCATGAATTCATTATCTCTCTCTTTTAATTTTTTAACTTTCCATTACAATAATAACTACCTGAAATCATAGCGTTTTCTCAAAATAGAAGTCCAATCCATCCCAACTTGTGCACCTGTTAGGACAAGCAATTCAAACAACATCCTGCAACACGTTTAAATGCCTAATCAGTCTCACTCCAGTCTTATATATTGAATGTCTAATGTACAGTCTCTTGAATTAGTGCAAACCATACCCAAATTGAGTGTAATGAATCAAAGAACGAAGAAATTCGACATGTAACTACATACAAGAAAGATAAAGGATATGCATATCTGGAGTGTTGTTATTCTCACATTGCTGTGAGAGAGTAGGGTTTCATCATATATATTGATCAACCTATGAAATTTTAATCCTTTGAAAGAAGCTCATTGTTAGCTTAGTTGTAAAGTTTGGTTTATTGTGAAACAAAACCAATTGCAACCCCACTGGAAGGGCTCAAAAGCTAAGGATGATAGATAGCTACTGATGGATGCAAGCCCACTCTCTCCCTCGATTTCCCCACTCTCACCTCTCTGTCTCTCTCTTGAAGCAAAAAAAAAAAAAAAAAAAAGAAAAAAAAATCTCTTTTATATTTATTCAATCCATCTTCCATTTTCTTCTTAACGAGAAAATTCATATTTACTAATATTCTCATTTTTCTATTTTTCAAAAGAATGAGTTTGGACTCCGAAAGCGTCAGCTCCAGCACTCATACTTTCAGCCCAAACCCTAACGAAGGACTCCAAAATTACCAAGTACTCATAAACATTCATTGCAAGCATTTTTTGTCTATGTGCATGACTACCATACTATTGAGATCAATCCTCTTATTTTCATTTACAGAAACTAGTGGATGACAAATTATGTGTAACATACAAAGATGGTTCAGCCACTTGTGCAATTAGGGAAGGTTCAAAAGGACATACATATTTGAAAGTTGGTCAAATCATAAACAGACGTATTATGGACGGAGACATTGTTTTCATTAGTAGGTTACCTAGTACTCATACAAATTCATTGCAAGCATTTTCTGTCTATGTGCATGACGACCATACTGTTAAGATCAATCCTCTTATCTTCATTTACAGAAACTAGTGGCTGACAAATTATGTGTAACATACAGAGTTGGTTTAGCCACTTATGCAATTAGGGAAGGTTCAAAAGGGCCAGATTTCCACATCAAGCATCAGTTGCATACATATGATACAGAAGGACAAAAGTATCACCTTCAACATGACTGTCAAATAAGTTTCCGCACCAAAAATTCAGATCACAAACCATCATTATGATTTCAAGGAGGGTCCATTAATTATCTCCCCAATGTTGAGTCATCTCAAAAGCAAAGGATTAGCAAAAAGCCAAAAACCAAACAATAGTATTGCAAAGGACCACTGCAGCTAAGTTACAGTGAAAATAGCACACAGAGAAATGGAGAAATTACAACGATTGCTTTATATTGGGAGGCAAAGAGCACTAAGTATAATGTAGCTGAAGTCTTCACATATTGGTATATAGCAAAGTGTAGAAATTTGCACATGAAGACACCCTTAACATGCAACAATTAATAGATAGGGCTAAAATGTTTAAATCTTATGGCCTTATGACAATGACAGCCAAGAATAGAATGCAAAGTTTAAGTTACATGAACCTTCACATTATTGCAAGACTTAATTAGTCCCTTTCATTCCCACTCAACTGCACACATGGTTTATGGATGGTTCATTCCCACTCAATTGTACACATGTTTTTATGGATGGTGAATCCAGAACTATACATCTGATGAGTCATAATGGTTGTCCAATGCTACAGTACACGAGGATTGAGTTCATGTTCTGATGGGTTCCTTACGTGTTTGGCAAGAAATTTAAAAAAAAAAAAAGAAGAAACATCTTAATGGTATCAAGTAACACCGTTAAAAAAAAAAAAAAGAAACATCTTACGTGTTTGGCAAGAAATTAATAAAAAAAAAAAAAAAACTGGCTTAAAATGGTGTTACTTGATACTGAGCTATAACATTTCCTGAGAATCTACATACATATGAACCTGCAAAAATCAAGCAACAAGAAACATCTTAATGTGGACATAGAATTTCTTCATATTTCTAACATTTTTGGTTCTCAAACTCTACATCAGAAACTTATGTCAGAAACTTCAGGTTTTCTCAGATTACTCGGTATTGCAAAACTCAAAAAATGATTTAGCCTCAAAGTAGACACCAACTTGGTGAAAAAGGCCACCACCAATCCACCAACAAAAAAGGGCATCCACCTAAATTTGGTTGTAAAAACAAACCTGTAGTAGATTTTACTGTTGCTCTGTAAGTTCTCAACATTGCAAATCTGCAGATCACTGCTAGCATCACTTGATTTCTAGTACTTGAATCTTCATGCACTTGATTTCTTGGCTAGTACAAGAAAGCACCTAAAAGTATTAGAAAAGACACCTAAAGAACAAGTATTTTCCTATTTCTGAAATATGAAAAAAAAAATTGCAATTTGGATTGAAAGATGAGATGGACATATTAACTTCACCTGTCTTCTACCTATTTTTGAATCAGAACTTACGGGAGTATAGAATTTCTAGAATTTCTCAAGGCTAGGTAGCCTAGAGTGATAAAAATGCAATAAGGGTTCAATTTTAGGCACATTTTTCTTCCATATTGGACTTTATCCATTTCAACTTAGTTTTCTGGTTTTTATCCAGTCTGTACAAAGATATAAAGTGAGACAAAATAAAAATAAAAATTGAAACTTGGTATAGATAGCTCATTCCTGGCAAAGAATTAAGATTGAACAGGTTTTGCTTCAGTTTTCTGGGGAAATTAAACAGTATATGCATATGGTACATATCACCAATTGTGCCACTCGTTCAGCATTCCCACACTCATGCCAAAATTTGTTCTGGCTCTAACTGCTAGCTAATGCTACGTCACTACCATGTGTTCACAAGTTCACCCTTTCCATTTATAAATGAATAATTTACAAATAAAAGTAAAAATAAATAAAATTTGTTGAGTCCCATTTAGCAAGCAAATGTGTGACATTTGTAGCATTTGTTGTCTAAAATGTAGCTACCATTAAAACATGAGCTAGAATTCAAATAGTGCACAATTCTTAATGTCGGGTTCTTATCCACCAAATGGCATAAATGCATGGCAAGTTGGCAACCCCAGACAATACAAATTACCCTTTAAAAAAAACAAAGAGCATACAAAATAACAAATTGAGGCCCCATTGTTGAATGTAGCCCAAATCCACACTTGATTCTGCAATCTTAACAATCTGATATTGCTCATTGAATTCGGGCCTCTAGCCATTTTATTTGCTAAATGCCAATTTGATAGCTAAATGGTGTTGAACTACCATTGTATCTTCAGTTTAAATCTTTAGTGTTTCAGTAAGCACAATAATCAATAACTTAAATCTGCATTTTATTAAATGTAAGCACTTAAAGATTGCTTCCCAAGATCCTTCCATGGGTACTACACTACATTCTTTAGTATTGCTACACTGCATCCACATGAAACTAAACACGCATGTGCATTATATAGGAACACAATTAATAGCATAAGCATACATCCTAGCATGATCATGGGACCTGTGACTGCATAAACAACACATGACCATCAAGCAATACACAAAGATCTGAAACAATCAAGTCAAGGACCTTAAACGAATAATTTCCACATAAATAGATTCCTAGTTGAATTTACACTTTTATGGTGTGGCAAACTTGATGGATAGTAACCTTGATAGATAGCAACAACTTTGATGGATAGTAATAACTTCTATGGTGAAGCTGCCTTGATAGATAGGTTGGATGCCATACACACACAAGTGGGCCCCAATGCAGCACTCATGGAATAAAGCTTATTCTACCAAGACTTGTACAGGAACAGTTCTCAAGACCATTCATGTGTACAAGATTAAGTTTCACTCATTTACATCAAATCCATAGATCTCAATCTCAGAACACACACTAATAGTAAAGAATGGGAATGTATTTATGATTGCTCCCTTCTTAGAGAAAAAGAAAAGGGCATAAGATGCTACTCAAGAAGCTTTTGCACTAATTTCTTTTCCCTCTACTTTCATCCTGCAGCTCATCAATTTAAATCCCACCCAAGTGTCATAAAGACTATATAATAAAACCATTTTAAGGGTTTGAAATAAGATAAAGTTAGCAAAAACACAACATAACTATATCGAACATGACTGGGGTTGAAATGAGACTAACTCTATATAGGCCTGCTAACAAGACTGAGACATCGGGATTCATAGGCATGCGTGTTAACATGGATCGCATGTAGAGAGCTAGGCTGTTTGTCAGGTGGGCCCATTGTGAATTCCCTGGCCCAAAAATCAAGCCAAATGCAGCGTGCACTCATGAGATGGGCCACACCTACGGAAAAAATAGATGGTTATAAAATGGTCAACAGTTCCCATTCACCAAACACAAGTGAGTAGTCCCGCTACCCGTATCATCGAGAACAGAACAATTTAGAGAACTGACACCTACCTGCAGGGTACCACAATTTGTGGTAACTTATGATCATTCCCCCATGACACTTGTGTAGGACAGCTGTACCATGAAAAAGGTAGGTCCCACCACAAAGATCGCTTGGCAAAAAAAAAAAAAAAAAAAATCAGGCCAAACCAATCATCGGGTGAGATGCACAATTGACATCAACTGATAACTGGACTGACTCAACATACAGGGATGACCCACCTAATGAGAGGATCAGCCTGATTTCCAAGGCAGGCGATCTTCATGTTGGGGCCTATCTTTTTTGTAGTACTGATTTCCTATGCAAGTGGCTTTTGGCAGTAAATGTGGTATTCTCATTAGATGTCCTTTTAATAACAGAAAACCCATATAGAACTCTCATGTCTTCAAGTAATCAAAATCTGAAAAACATTAAAATCAATCAACGTGCATCAGATAACTAGAAAAAGGCCCTAATTACCTTAGTTCCAATCAAAACACCTGAAAACAAGTACCCGGCATCCTGAAGTCCCATTGATTTTCATCAAATAAACAGAAACTTCAAAAACTAATAAAAAGAAAAGTATCTACATGACCACTCCATTTTTCAGATAATCCAAGTACGAAGAACATCTGGGTCAATACATATGCATCAAATTGCTTGAGAACATCCAAAATTCCCTTGATTTTGGTCCCCAAAAAAAAAAAAAAAACTGGAAACAAGTACCCATCATCCTAAATTCCCATCAATTAATATAACATGATCACATAAACTTCAAAAACTGCCAAATGCAAAAGTACCCACATGAGATTCTCTTACATGTAACATAAATGATGTGTACAACACTCCATTAATTATGCCAAGTCCAAATAACACTAAAATCAATTACCTAGCATCAAATAACTTGAAAGTGCCCCAAATTCCATTGGTTTCGGTCCAAGAACCCCCAAAAGCAACTACTAATCATCAAAAACTCTCATTGATTCACATCAAGTAATCCCACAAATTTTAAGAATTGATAAATGCAAAAGCACCCACATGAGATTCCTTCGTCTAAATCACAAAAAATTATAATAAATCTGCATAACACTTCATTTTTCAACCAATATGCATCAAACTGCTTAAGAACATCCCAAATTTCATTGGTTTTTCATCCCAAAACAATTGAGAACAGCCCACACATCATCCTAAAGTCACATTGATTTTCACCAAATCAAAGAAAGTTCAAAAGGAGAGTGTAACGCCCTGAAATTCGGGGATCGAGAATAACCTCAACTCCCGAGTTTCAACGCATCACTTATGTAACATAGATAATGATGGTTAAATGTTGTCTGTGTTAGAGCAATAAACATGAATGAGATTATACCAAAACAGTAATCCATACTCCAGATCAATTGTATAAAGGCAAGCGGAAGACTGAATTGTATATATATGTATGTAAAAGGAACAAAATCATTTCATTCTCCAGAGTATGAATCCATCTGAGTCACCATATACATATATCTATTTTATGTTCAAAAGTCAAAAATATAACTAGGGAAGTAATCCCAGCAAGACCCGTCGATCCGGCAGTCTAATCAAAGCCACCAGAGTACTGCATAAATGAAAACTCGTCCTGGTCCTCGTCATAGTCCGGCTCAGCCTCCTGAGTCGTCATCTCATCTACACCTGATACAGAGTCTGGTTGGTGTGTACAACATCGTCCCGTAACGTGGGAGTGAGTAGCTAACTCAGTCGAACAATAAAGCATTGGTTAACATGTTATCAACTCAGTCAAGTAGTAATAATAAAGCAGTACAATCAAATACTCCTAACTACTCTTATTAATACAAGTATGAATGCAGTCATGATGTATGCCCTCACCACACACTCCCTCGTGCGACACCATCTTACGTTCGCGGCATGCTTGCATTCCTCAGTGCTTCACATCTTCCAGGCACATGCAATACATGATGAGCATGATTACTGAGTTGTTATTAGTCCATTTCAAACAGCAAGATTGGGAAACTAAGGTACCTCCCTTGTATCATTCCCAAAACATGATCCATTATAGGGTCGTCAAACCTAGATATTCACATACGATATTATGGTTCGAGAGGCATCGTGAAGGCATCGCAAAGGGCTCGTCACCCGTCAGCACGGATACAGATCTCACCGTATGCGGCTCAATTACTGGCCGTCAGCTCGAATACAGGTCTCATCGTACTCGGCTTAATCGCTGACCGTCAGCTCGAATACAGGTCTCACCCTACTCGGCTCAACTTATGCTCTAGTTGCTGCGGAGGGCTCGTCGTCATTCACAGACTTTAGAGTATACTCGAAGACACTACGAAAGACTCATCGCCCCGTCAGCACGAATATAGGTCTCACCGTACTCGGCTCTCGCCGTAGGTGTCGACAGCTCGAATACAGTGTCCCATACCACCGTATTCGGCTCACGAGTTTGGTTGCTCAATGGTCACTACGGGGAGGCACGTGGCCCCTGCGTAGGCCGACAGCTCGACCACGGTGTCCCATACCACCATGTCCGGTTCATGAGTCTTAGCGGATCAAGGTATCATAGTTAAAGGGATTACACTGGTAAGTTTGGTACCCTAGGTTCAAACAGTAGCGTCCAAACATGGTGAACATACATAAGACATATCAGGTTACTTGACGAGCCTGACTAGCTCGAGCGCACCACCAACTGAACGACATGAAGCACATAAGCACTTCGTGTGGCCTAACCACTGTCGCCAACCGAAGTACGACTCGGGTTCGTCAAACACACCTTACGTGGCGAAATGAGTCTCAACCACAAACTCAAGTCTGGTACCGATTGTCTGGACTATAATCATAGTCCCAAACTCAATCAATTCTTATTTGTAGCATGTGGAGTGAAGCATAATAAGCAGAGTGATTCAAGCATGTTAACAAGCACGTCATAAAGCATGTTATAAAGCATGTGATAAAGCACTATATAAACAGGAATGCGAACACATGTGTTTCATAAGTAAGCGGTTAAAGTAAACAACCACATAGAGGAAATCATACATGTCTCTAAGGTAGTTGAGAATCCCATCTCAACACCTACCTAAGGCACCATCATCCAAACACTTACTCTCACAAGCATTTTCACAAACACATAGAATACACTATTTCAACATACGTAGTGTATGATAGCAAAACAGGTATTAGGGCGAGCCCTTTCGCCAAATAAGTATTTTATCAATATATAATATATTCATACAACAAATAATCATAGCAAACACATATCCAGAATTTATACGTATACGGTACTTTCTCAAATACACAATTTCAACATACATAGTGTATATTATCAAAACATGTATTAGGGCGAACCCTTTTGCTAAACGAGTATTTTATCCATATATCATATATTCATACAACAAATAATTATGGCAAACATATTTCCAAAATTTATACATATACGGTATTTCCTACGAATACCTAGAATATGTAAAATTCCATATTCTACATCTCTAATCGAAATGGAAAACAGAAAGCACTTTGTACATGTGCAATTGCATGCAGATCATGAATCTATCATTATCTAACATTGAAAGCGTTGAAAACCGTAACCTATACACCCAAAGTCCTCACCTTTCACCGTAGAATCGTAACGAATACGATAGGTTTGTTAAGCTTCCGTATTCGGCAATTCGGTAACCTATAGAATGAAATAGGTTAGCTATTTCATAACCTACTACCCTTACAACCCCAAAACAGATTAGGGTTAGGGTTTCTTACCTAAAAACGAAGTCGGATTCACCGGAAAAGTGACCAGAACGGAGTGATGGAGCTTGTGTAGTGGCAGGGGATAGTGGCAGGGAGTTTCTCCCACTTCTCACACTTTCTCTCTCTTTTCTCTCTTTTCTCTCTAGGGTTTCTCTCAAATTCGTATGGCTGTAAGAGAGAGAGTTCTAAGGTCCTTATATAGCCTAAAAACACTCTAAAATAGACTTGTGGACAAGGTATACTTAGGTTATAACCAAAGCGACTTTGTTTCAGCTCAATGGAGGACTTCCGGCGGGCCTCCTTGAGCCAAAGGTCAGACTTAAACTCACCAACCTTGGATCTAGGTGGAGTTAAGTTTTCGTTTCAATGGGATTCCCAGATCACGCATGGCGGACCAGTTTCAGTTCAACGGTCAGCGGATTTCGATCAGAAATTCCAAGTACATGGATATGTTTATGAAAATTTTCCTGATCCGAGGGTGTATTTGGGTCAGATTCTGACGGTCTGGTTGCTTACAAAATGTCCGCAAGCGACACGTGCCAGATTACTATTCAAGATATTTATTTTGTAAAGAAATCAAGTGTTTTCATACTCTCTCGCTCCGGACTCAAGCGAACAGTCGTGGGACACTGTCTGGATTTGATTTCTGAGATGGTTGTCAAGCCAAGCAGGCGGTCCTAAGTCCTTAACTTCGTATTATTTGGGCTCCCGATGTGCGGTCCAGACCTGATACGGAGTTTCAATGTGCTCTCGAGAGCAGTCGGGTAATGAGTTTGATCCTAGACTTTAGGGTAACCTAGCGTCAAGGATTCTACAAGTTTTGGGTCTTGCAGATCGTATTTAAATCGATTCAAACGGATTTCATGGCTAATCTAGTTTAGCACTTAATTAACTTTGTCAAATTTCTAAAGGATTTAATCCTAAGTGATTTCTCGTCGAGGTGGTACTCGGGTCTTTACACGGAAATTTACGAGTCGTTATAGAGAGATACCCATATGAGATTTCCTTCTTGACAATAGAAAAATTATTACAGTAGAATCCAAATGGATTCACATCAAATGATTACACAGACTTGAAGAACTGATAAATGCAAAAGCACTCAAATGAGATTCTGTTACATATAATAGAAAAAACCCACATAATACTCCTTTTTTAAACTAATCCAAATTTGATGAACATCGAAATCGAAAAATATGCATAAAATTGCTTCAAAACATCCCAAATATCACTAATTTTCTAAAAAGAAAAAAAAAAAAGAAAAGAAAAGAAAAGAAAACAACTACACATCTACTAAAATCAAATTGATTTTCACCAAAAAAAAAATCAAAGAAACTTCAAAAACAAAGATACCCATGTGAGATTCTTCACCAAATAATAAATAAATTTAAAAAAGAGGTATGCCCATATGAGAGTATAAGAGAAAAATAATCTGCAATAGAATCAAAACTGATTCAAATCTAAGTTACCACAAATAACCACATAGACTTCAAGAACTAACAAATGCAAAAGCACCCCACATGAGATTCCCTAAAATATAACATTAAAAAAAAAAATAATCAAATAACACTCCATTTTTACAACAAATCCAAATTCCAAGAACATCAGAATCACTATTTTCATCCAAACAAATCATAGAAACTTCAAAAGGAGATATACCCACATGAGATTTCCTTTTGTACAACAGAAAACTAATCTGGAATAGAATCTAAACAGATGCAAAAGAAATATTCAAAAAGCATATACCTCGTGAACAAAGAAAATTCAAGATTTTTTCTCTTCTTTTTTAATTTGGAAAGACGAGATCTTCAATCATAACTGAAAGCGGTCATTGCCAATCTGGCATAAACCCCCAAATGAAATACCCAAATCGTCATCTTAGACCACACCCAAATCCCTAAAATCCCCAAATCCCTAAATTGGTATTGAGATTGAGAGAGAGAGAGAGAGAGATACCTCACGGTCGTCAATGAGCTAGCCTTCAACCGTAGGGTGGAGAGATCAGAGAGAGAGAGAGAGGAAGAGAGAGACAGAGAGAGAGGAGGGAGAGGGTGCGAGAGAGAGAGAGAGAGAGGAGAGGGTGCGAGAGAGGCAGAGAGGAGAGGGTGCGCGCGAGAGAGACAGAGAGAGAGAGAATTTTAGGTTTGGGTTTTGAGAAGATGGGCGCGCGCTGGAGGATTAGAAGGGATTTGGGTTTTCGGAAGATGGCGCGCGCGCTGAGTTTTGTGGGGCCCACCGTGATGTATGTTACTGATCCACTCCGTCCATTCATTTCAACGGATCATTTTAAGGGTTGATCCAAAAAAGGAGTCATATCCCCATCAGTTGTGTGGGCCCAAGATTTGGGGCAGGCGACTAGAGAGTTGTGTGGGTCCCACCATAATGCGTATAAACATCTACCCCATCAGTCAGATACACCATTCCATGGTGGGCCCAAAGATTAAAAATCAAGTGAATCTGTGACTTGTGTGGGCCACACCACATACAAAAGTTGAGAGGGGTTACCCTCCATTAAAACATTCATAATTATTTTTTGAGCCCACATAGATGCGGTTCACAAATCCAGCTCATCCATTATGTGTGTGCCCCTTGGATGAGGGGTCATACCAAGTTTCAGACGCATCCAAATTTCAGGTGGGGCCCCACCAAGTGCACAGTTGATTTTTAGGATATCCCATAATTTAAAGGGGACCCATCAAATGCATGGTGTTGATGTTTGACACACATCTTGGTGGGGCCAACACAGCTCGACCTCGTGGGGAGTTCCCATGAGCTCCTCAAACAGGGTTGAACCAGACCCACTGATCATTCCACAAGCATACTCATCAACTTTTACAGCTAGTTCATGCGTCGTCCCGCCAATCTATTTTGTAACTCCCTGTAGAAGTTCCAGACACATCAAATTGTTAGTTGTACTTGTACCCAACCCCAACAGGAGAGAGACTCAACAATGAGGTATAGCAGAAAATGAATCCCTGAATGAAAATGGAATCATTCGTAGTTGCCACGCATGACCGACAGAACCAGTTCTTGAATCCTTAATCATTCCCATCGTACATCAAAGCTCCATGGTCCACCGTGTTTTTGTGCTGCACCAGTGTCCATCAAGAACACCACATTTCAAAGAATCCTGTTCAACATTCTCGAACTAAGCACATTGACATCCGTCATCATTTTATTCGAGAACTTGTTGAAGACAAGATTATTACATTGGACTATGTTTCCACAGAAAAGCAACTCGCAGATATCCTCACCAAACCTCTTGATACAAATACGTTTAGTGACCTTCAAAAATCTATTGGGGTCTACACTCACTAAATCTCAGTAGACATGAGCCACACAGGTCATGACATTCTCGATGATATCTGAACAGTGTCAATAATGTCGAAATTTATAGATCAATGACATCGATATTCAACATCGATGAAATTGAAGAAACTTGGGAATGCACGATGATAACTGGTGGTTCTTTCCAATGGTTGGGCTGAAATTTTTTTTTTTTGTTAGGATAGACTGTTAAGCAACTGCTGTCTGTGGCAGTATGTGTTTTGGATAGCTAGACACTTTTGTATATGGCTAAGTATAATTCTTATTTTTACTGCCATGATTATGCTTTAAGATCCCCTGGTTTATCAAGTGTCTGATACGGAATGCATGTGATTTTTTGTTTGATTATGATATTTGCTTACATCACTGCTCTAATTCTGTCTGATATGCATACACTGTTTCTGAATATGATGTCTGATTAAACTCTGTTGATCATTATACATCTTTATATTAATGTTTTACTGAATGAGTGGTTCTCCCAAATAATTCAATCTTCAGTCAATATCAACTGCTAAATCTTTGTCAATGACTGACAAAAAGGGGGAGAACAATTCTAACACCCCGACAAGAAAATTGTATATATGCTTGAATGGTGTTGCAGGTGTTAGGGGGAGCAGGCTGCACCAAGCGAGGGGGAGTTTACAGTCAGGGGGAGCAGATACTGGGCTGTGTACATGGGTTCAATAGAAATTGTAAAATTGTGTAAAATGCATGCACATACAATTTAGGATGTGTTTGTCTAGTACTTTAGGGTGTTTTGGGATTTTGTCACGTAATTGACAAAGGGGGAGATTGAAAGTGCTCTGGTTTGTCAATTAGTGTGAGTGTTAAGTCAGACTACAGAGCCTGATAGGAAGATTAATTTAAGCGTCTGCCTCAACCGGATGTGTGCAAGCTCGCCACAGGTAAATCTGAGCCTCACATCCCTTGTCCCAAATCACCAGGTATGCTAAAACCCTTAAAATAAACTAGAATATCTTAGGATTTTTAGGGTAAGAAAATGTTTTCAAAATAGAAAAATTCTCTAAGTTTTCTTACCTTGTCGATTTTATCTCGATATGATCGACCTGCGTTGTCGAGTCCTCGATGCTCCATCGATACCATCGAAAAGAGGACCAAATATGTCCAGCAACCTCATACATATTTGGACAAAATTATCGATGTATCGATACACCTATCGAATCATCGATATTCAAATCTCGAGTCTATCGGAAGTGACTCGATAATATCGACAGACAGAATTCTGACGCCCCTGTTTTTTCTTTAAAATGTCATATAAGCATCAATATATCGAAGCCTCCTCGATACCATCGAAATTCAAACCTCGACGATATTGGATGGCCTTCGATGATAGCGGTCTTGGGCGCCAAGTTCTCCAGCAAAATATTTCAGGGTGGTTTACCTATGATCGGGGGTCACTCGATAGAATTGATATTCAAATATCGATGATATCGATGCCGTATCGATTGCATCAAACATGGACATAAACTGTCCAGCAAGCTTTATGAAAAATTCTTTTGATTTATCGATGCATCGACACAGCTATCGATATCATCGACATTCAAATTCCGATAATCTCGAAGGTCCCTCGATCATTCATAAAAACCTAAAATATTTCAAGTCGAGTCTCTCTCATTTTTCAAATTTCGATGGATCGAACCTCTCTCGATGATTGGAGTTTGAAATCCGATGACATTGATAATCGTTTCGATTCATCAACCAGCTGACAAAAGGTTTCAAAAGTGTATAAGATTTAGTTTGAGTCATCGAGTGAACCATCAATGTTATCGAGAATATACGCTTGATGATATCGAACCTGCTTGATGATATTGAACTCTATCATAAATGTAACCGTTTTATATCCGTTGGAACCTTTTGCTTATATAAAGAGGACTTGTCTATTGTTGCTGTGAGAGAAAGAAGAGAGTGTTTTTGTGTGTTTTACCTTAGATCATATACCTAAAGCCCTTTCTCTCAAGGAAGTTCATCCTCCAATCCACCCTCACCATTGATATTCAAAAGAGTGGATTGGGGAATGAACTTCCACATTCAAGGATCCTCCAGCTACTACCTTAATGACAAATCATTAAGCTGGGATGCCTTGAATGCATAATTGAAATCACTCTATCTTCCTTATAGGAAAATATTTTATAGAGTAGGATTCCGTCTTAACCTTGACCCAACCTGAAGCCTCGCATTGGTACATCATTTGTGTTGCGGATCAAGGAAGCCGAAGACTCTTCGTCAAACAAAGGAGGAGATCTTCGTCAATGTGTTGAATGAGACTCATCTGCTTATCTGTAAGTTATTAGAGTCCAGAGGACACTTGTGATAATTCCTTTTTAGGATTGAATCTTAGGTGTTTCTCACCCCTTCAAGCCCTCGTAGGAGGCCTTCGGCGGGAGCGTACGTGGTTGGTGCGTTGTGTGGACCCTCGCTCTGTGGATAACATAAACATCTGGTTGAAGGTGAACCAGTCAAAACCTTAGGTTTGAGGTGAACCATTTGAAACCTCGGGTTTGAGGTAAATCGCGTAAAACCTCAGATAGGGTCTTATGGAAGATCCTTGGCCAGTGTGCCTAAAACCGGGTGCTATGTGTTGACCCTTGCTTAGGGAGCATAAACAGTCAGCCTCAGTATAGGTTGTAAAGGTTGAAGATGAACCTGATTTAAAACCTTAGGTTTGAGGTGAACCACTGTGAAACTTCCTTAGTGAAATCTGGCACACTCAAGGATTGAGTGTGTCTGCCGGGAATGGAGTAGACTAATCGTCGAACCACTATAAAAATGACTGTGTTTGAGATTGCTATTCTTCTGATTGTATAATTTACTTTAATATTTACATATTTGATATCTAAGATCACACCTCACACACATACACAGTCATATCCTTCATAAACTAGTTGGCATAATGTACACTTCGTAAATAGTTTATGATTGGATCCTCTACTAGGCTTGGAAGCCAGTAGAGTTATTTATGAGTAATCCTAATATGAGCTTGTTGTCAGGATTAGTGCAATAGGATTTTAAATAAATCATATAAACTTTAAAAAGTCTTATTTACCCCCTCTAGGACATATTGGCATATCCCTACTTCAACTAAAGCGGTTTTCACCGCAATTTCAACAATGACTCATCATCCATCTGCCTTAAGGCAGCAAGATCCGCCCTTTTGGGTGCTACATTAAGATTGTACACAAAACGATCAATGAAAGCTTAGGAAAGTTGTTCCCAAGTTTTAATTTGATGGTAGTTTAATGATGTGTACCAATCTAATGCATAGCCTTTCAAGGATTTTTGAAACAAATGGATCAATGCTCCGTCATTACCTGTCATAGTATTAAGCTCTCCACAGAATGCTCTTAAATGGTCCATAGGACACCCCGTACCATCAGACCTTTTGAATTTTGGTACCTCGAAGTTTTGAGGTACCTTTGCATCGGGAAAGGGACAAAGATCCTTGAACTTGGTGGATGAGAGAACCACCATTTGCTGCTTCCGTAGCTTCCTCTGCGTATCTCGCAATTGCTCACGGAGTTCTTAGATTTTGGAGGGATCATATGAGGGGGGTTTTGCCCCATGGAATTGACTGGATCTCCTACTAGGAAGAGGATGTTAGAATTGGATGTGATTCCTAGCTGTGGGAGGTTGATTTTGATAACGGTTCTCATTAGGGAGAGGCTGCTGAAAAGGATTCTCGATCGAGGAAAATTGGCTTTGAAAGTTACTCCCATTACGGGGAGGATGCTGGAAGTTTGAGATGACTAGGACACTAGGAGATGACACTTGTATAGTTTGGACAACATCTCTTTGAATACATTGGGCAAGAAGGTCTTGCAAAGCTTTAAAATTTTGGGCCATTTCGGCCATGGATGCAATGGTTGCTGTATTACTAGCCATGAGTTTAGGTAATCCAGGGGTGCCTTTCAGGCGTAATGGTTTCTTCTTTTGGTTTTCCATGACAACTTTGAATCGGGTAAGCATGAGGTGAACGGAAGCCTTGAATGAGTGCAAGCCAAAGATCGATCCTTATCTTTTTATTTTTTTTAATTATTTTTTTTTTAATGCAAGGTATGAATGTAAATGTTTATATGTAGAATATCCCCTAAGATTATATTACCACACTATTTTGAGTCGGATCTCAGTTAGTAAAAGCTAACAAGTCCCCAGTGGAGTTGTCATTCTGTGAACGCTGGAAATCGGCGCCCACGCTAATATGTATGTTGTGTTTTGGTAGTGGGGGTGATTAAGCTGATTTGTGGATGTTGGAGTCGCTACTAGCCAATTAATCTCATAATCCCGCAGTTGGCTAGAACCCGCAGAATACGTAAGGTTGGAGAAATCTGAAGACTCTCCTACCTTAGATTGACTCCTGGTCTGCAATCTGGGATTTCGGGTAAGGGACCTCGGTTACACAGAGGGAAGGCGTTAGACACCCTCTCTGCCCGTACAAATGTACGGTCTCTACTTAGTGTGGTAAGAAATCTCAAGGGATGAATGATATGGTCAGATTAGGACTAGGCACATACGAATTTCTGATTCGATAAGATCCGAGATATCAGCAAGCCACAGCGCATACGTCCAATGATGTGTCTAGAGGGTGGGTGTAATGATGCTTATGCCAAAAGATGAATAAAAGAGGACTAGATTGCTAGGAATTTCTGATGTGACAGGATCCGATGTACGACAAGTCACAGAGCATACGTTCACTAGAGATCTAGAGAAGCGGGGAGGTTGAGAAGGGAATAGGTGTCATGATGAATGCTTGTATGTAAATGAGATGATCTTTGGCTTGCTCTTGAGATGGCTAGAACGTGGATGGAACCATGATCGATCTGGGCTAGGCTTATGGGTTGGAAAGGTTGAGAGGGGGGGGGGGGGGGGGGGGGGTTAAGGAGTAGCTAAAAATTTGGACTTGGAGGCTTGGGAGCTCTTTCCTACCCTCACTCTCTCTTCTCTCTCTCTCTCTCTCTCTCTCTCACTCAAGGGATGAGGATTTGTTTTTGAAATGTGAAGAGGAGAGCTATTTATAGCCTTCTCCAATGACATTGTTGTAATTAATGTCTTTGAGAGGGGTAAAAGCTGACGTGACAACTTGAGATTGGTTGAGGAGAGAGGAGTGCCACGTGGCATACTCTCATTGACTCTTGAGGTTGGTAAAATGGTAAATAAGGTAGGCTGGGAGGTAAGTTTAAAGGAAAGTTGACTTTGGGACGAGAGACAACTGTTGCTCGGAGGACACATATGTCTCGTGCGTGGAGGTAATTAGATTACCGTTGGCGGTAGTCAGACTACTGCCCGGGCCTGGTTCTGGCCGGGCCTTGACCGGTGAGTTTTATCTAATGTTCCACTTTGTCCAGTAATCCACTTTTCGGGCTTTTAAGCTCAAATGGGTGTGCTTTGACTTTGAATGATGATTCATGATGGCTCAGGTCAGGATTGGGGTTTTGGATCAGGGTTTGATTCTGGGATTAGGGTCTGGGTTAGGCTTAGGCTGGGATTAGGGTTTGGTTTAGGATATCATCATGGTTCCGGGAATGTCTTAGCTTTATCAAGATACTAGCCTAGGTGGCGTGTCTATAGGGCCCCACCATGATGTATGTGTTTCATCCATTCCGTTCATCCATTTTTAAATATAATTTTAGGGCTTGTTCTAAAAAATGAAAGGAATATAAATCTCAGATGGACCACACCACAGGAAACCAATACTGATTGGATATCCACCATTAAATTCATCCTAGGCCCCATTGTACTGTTTATTTGACATCAAATCTGTTGATTAGGTCATACATACCCATATGAAGGGAAAAAACAAAGATCAGCCTAATCCAAAACTTTTATGGCCCCCAAAATTTTTTTAATGGTCGATGTCCATTCAACACTGTTTCTTGTAATGTGGTCCACTTGAGATTGGGATATACCCCATTTTTGGTCTCATACCATAAAATGATTTAGAAAAACAGATGGACGACATAGAGGAAACACATACATCATGGTGGGGCCCACATAACACTGACCACCTGCCATTGGTCAGTGGCATGGGAGTTGCCAATCCGTTTCTCGATTCCAGGTGAGTTGGATTTCCTGCTAAAGCCTTTCCTATGAAGATCTCCCGTAAGGATTTTGTGTGGGGCCCACTTTGATGTTTGTGTGAAATCCAAGCAGTCCATTTGTTTTTAGATATCATTTTAGGACATTATAACAAAAAGGAGGAGGATCCAAAACTCAAGTGGGCCATACGAGATGAAACATTAGGGAAAGGAATGCTTACCGTTGAAACCTTCCTAGGCTCCACCTTGATGTTTATATTCTATCCAAACCGTTTATAAGGTCATTTTCACTGAGATGAAATGAAAACACTAAGAACTTAAACTGATACAAAACTTTTGTTCACATATGACTGTTTCAACGGTGGTCACTAAATCCCCATTGTTTCCTCTCATGTGGCCCATTTAAGTTTTGGATCCTCCTCATTTTTGGTCGCATGTCTTACAATGATTTCAAAAAACGGATGGATGGTTTGGATTTATCACAAATATCATAGTGAGCTCCATACAGGATCTTCCCACGAAAGGCTTTTGCGTGAAATCCGCTTGCAATTCTAAGGGCGTGTTTGGCCGGGCAATGGATATGGAATTAAGACGTTTTACGAGGGTTATACCGTTTACATTTCATCCCCTTTTCTGTTTGGGATGGCGGGATAGAAACCATTCCACTGCACCCTCGTAAACAACGCCTGAATTTCGCCAATCCCGAGATATAGGTTTTTACCACCGTGTAGGGCCCACCAAGATATCAATGAGATATCTACTCCCTCCATCATTTTCACCTACTTACATTCAGCCATGAAGTTGTTTTGAGGCAGCTATAAAGCAGTGAGTGGGGCACACCATGAGAAGCAATGGAGATGCAAACTCATCCATTTGTGACCATCTAAACACCCTGCTGGATATCCCATGGGCTATCCCAAACCCATGGGAACAACAGACAAACACTGACACCACCATCATTACCTTAAAAACCATTCCATCTCACCTAATCTCATGGGATCGGTTCGGCCAAACACGCCCTAAGAGTGTCTCATGAGTGTAGTGCAGGACAGAATTTTCCACTCTCCTCATCTTACGACTTACATTTACCTGCGGTGTGGTTCAGATGAGACCATTACTCTATTATATATATAGTGGGCCCACTGAACCATAGTGTCGAGGTCCTGCTCTCAATGCCCCGTATGCAATCCGTGAACGGAATAGGTGCCCCCAGCTTAACCCAAGATGGTGCGGCCTTTAGCGTGGCCCCACCTTGATGTATGTATTTTATATCCATACCGTTCATCTATTTTTTCCAATTAGTTTCCGGCTTTGGGTCAAAAAATAAGAAGACCTAAATATCAGGTGGACCAACTATAAGAAAAAGTGGTGATTGAATGTCCTATCACTGAAAGCTTTCTAAGCCTTACTGTAGTGTTTTCGTAATGTTTATTTACCATCTAACAAGTTGATAAGGTCACATAAATCTGGATAATGGGAAAAAAACGAATATCAGCTTATCCAAAACATATGTGACTCATTAATGGTCAATAACAAGTGTTTTATATGGTACGATCCACCTTACAATTGGATATGGTTCATTTTTGGATTCATCCCCTAAAATGATTTGAAAAAACAGATGGACGGAGTAGATATAAAATTAATACATCAAGGTGGGCCCCACAATCTGGGACGTACTGTGTTGGGTGAGGCCGGGGCCGCACGCAATCTGCTCACGTTCCAGCAAATGTTCGATCGATTCTGGCACATGTCGTGGCCCGCCCAGGCTCCACGCGTGTGATACACCGCCATTTCCAAAAATAGAGTTATAAGGTAGCCCGCGGACCATTGAAATAAGTATCATCATAGGTTTGAAAATATTAAACGTACAGGATCATCTCCAGCCTCCAATATAGTTTGAAAAAGCTTATTCATGGTGGGTCCCATCCCCTCCGATCATCAACAAAAGTCCCGAACCAGCGGGCTACGAATTCGCATGGTTCACGGACTACAACACGCTGCCCCTTTTCAAAAAGAGGAGTTAATATGATACTCAGGCCGCATACGACGCTTGATACACAGGCACTTAGAAGTGCACACGTGGAATATATTAACTCAAATAAAACAGACTACATTATGAATTCCAATATCTCCAACTCAAAATCCCAAGATCAGATTGTTTGAACAATCCCAACCACTGATTTGTGCATACTTATTTATAAAAATTGGACCGTTGGATTTTTTATTTTGAACCGTCCAATAAATATCCACCAATTCAATAATCAGATAATAAGATAAGCATAATTTTTAGTTCATGATACATATAATCTAGTTAACATAATTTCGATTGTTTAATTTGACTAAATTTATGCCAAAATTGCAATTTCTAAGTGGCCTGCGTATCATCCAACACAGTCAGGCAGAGTATGAAAGGTCTCTCTTTCAAAAATAAATTAGGGTTTGGTAAGTCGCATTTGCTTTCACTTCCTCCCGCTTCTTCCATCCATTCGAAAAAAAAAATACATATAGAAATATCTCCGGAGAGAGAAAGAGGCGCTGCTCTTTCAAATCGCCATTTTCGGAGACAGAGAGAGAGATAGAGAGAGCGATAGAGATATAGAGAGAGAGAGAGAGGTGCAGATCTAGGGTTTCGTTTGTTCATTCTCAGGTTTTGAGAAGAGAGAGGAGAGCGTTTGAGGAAGGATTTCTCAGAGATTTCATCAATATCAAGAGGTATTTCTCTTCTCTTGCAACAGATCTGAATCTTTTCTCATCTCTATGGCGCTCTTCCCACGTTTTAGGGTTTGTTTTTATTCTTTTATGTCGCATCCTGAAGAAGATTAGGGTTTCTGCCCTTGTTCACGCATTAGTTATCCTCTATGTGCGTGTTTTTTTTCCTTGTCATCTGGAATCTATGCATTTCACTACTGTCGTTATTCTCTCGCTCCTGTTTTTGTAGGTTTCTAGGGTTTATGAATTAGGGTTTTATTTTACTTTTTTTTTTCCTTGTCTTAATCTGGTAAGTGTATGTTTTCATATGCATTCCTTTCGGGTTTTTTTTTTTTAAATTTTTTTTTTAAAAAAATTAATTTGTATTTTGTATTTTGCGGAGTTGTAGGCCTGATGCATCTGCAGTTTATGGTGTATGGGGTCCATTTCTGGTGATCCAGACTGTTGATATGATGGGCGTTGTTGTGAATGGACCATTTGTGGAGAGCCTTGAGGATTGGATGATCCTGGCTGTCCAATCTGTCTATGTTTTCCGTATGGTTTGGTCTTTCGGAGTGGGGAGATTTTTTTATGCCGCCCAATTCATGGCAGGAGCCCATGAAACTGGTGATTTGGATTGCCATACCATGGATGGATGCGATTTATAGCAATGGGTGCATCAGGACAATATATGCATCCTGATGAATTGGGACCCTACAATTCTGATATGCAATGTCTAGCTCAGCAAAATGGTTTTTCTGTTTGGCCCAGCAACTGTACAGGTGGGGCCCACTTTAGCTGTGATTGGTTGGGCAAAATGGGTCATGGCTCAGAACTCTCCCTGTCAGAAAAACTTAGCTGTATGGTTGATGGATGTTTTACCATTGAAAGTGGACTGTCTGCTAAAATTCCGCATTTGCAGGCCATCAATTCAGTGGTTAGAATCATTGGGTGGATTGGCACCATCGCGTATTGGTCATGTCCCAGGACTTTCTCCAGCTGGAAAACCTTATCTGAGTAGTTGATGGGTTTTTACGGTTGAATGTGGACCATTGGCTAAAACATCCATTTTTAGGACAATTGCAGTCACTGCCTTGTTGGGATCTGTTTTGGCATAGCCGATGCATAGTGGGATTCCATGATATGAACTATTTGGATCATCTAAAGATGCCCCACCTTTAAAGTTCTCGACCTAAACAAGATATGCATTTTGTTTGGTTAGTAACCAAATAGGTGGTCTAACCTTTTTCTGGTCTGGACTGTTCATCCAGTGTGCCCCATCATGCATAGCACTCTCCCCAGCTTGAATATTATTTTGATTGATAATCAGAATTTATTAAAAAGCAGAAAATACATCAATCAAGGAAATGGGTGATGAGAATTGACTATCCATTGGTGGATTTTACTGTTGATTGTCGAATTGTTAGCTAAAACCATCCATTTGCAGGCCACTGATCAGACAACATCATTACAAGATGGAGAGACTTGTTGTGGTATTGCATCCCTAATGGGGATCCACCAGATGATTTTTTTTTTTGGGATATCTCCCAAAGTTAGCATACCTATGCATTTGTTGGGCCAAACCAAGAAAAAAAGCATTTCATGTGGCCACAATTGTATTAGTGGGTTCTACCTTTCTTCTGTCCAAATGTTTGATCTGGTGTGCCTAATTATGAATGTATCATGCCCCAAAAATCTCCCATACCAGAAAATTTAGCCAGTAGCAGATCTTTTTTTGTCGTTGATTGGGTCATGCCCCAAAGCCATCCATTTGCAGGCCATTGATCAGAGAGTCAAGATCATTGGTGTATGGAGGGAATGTGCTGCAGCATGGCGCATCCACAATGGGTTTCACCTGTAAACATCTGGGTCCACCATGGAGTCCCCCTTCTACAATTACTGGTCAAGCAAATGAGCTGTGTTCTCTAGGACAACAACTCTAAGTTGGGTCCCGCCTTTCTGTAATCCCAGTCATTTATCCAGTGGGCCCCATTATGAATGAATTATGCCCCAAAACTTTCCTGACAATACAGCATTGCTTATTGATAATGGGAGCCCAATGGATGATCTTTTCAGATCATCTGAAGATGAGCACTTCTGTTGTTGTTGTTGTTGTTTTTTTTTTTTTTTTTTTTTTTTTTTTTTTTTTTTTTTTTTTATAAATAAAAATAAAATGATAATGACAATTTTTAAATCTGAAGATGAGCTGATCTGCACTACCTTTAAAAAAAATTGATAACGACTATTTTTAAATCTGAAGATGAGCTGATCTGCACCCTTTTTAATTGATAACAATAATTTACTAAAACTGAAGGAAGTGCAACACATTAAAGAAAACAAAGACACAAGTGACCGCTTGAAGGTGGAGGCAATCAGATGTCATCAACCTTGGAACTTAATCTTCAGGCCCCTCAATTTTCCTCCAAACTCTTCTTTACTGCACCTGGCAAAGGCTGCACAAGCAAATTTTCTTACAAGCCTATTGACAAAGTCCCCCTTCAGTGACTTGACTTAGTCATTGAATGTCCTGTTATTTGGTTCATTTGAAATTGTGCACAACCTGGCTAACATAGTTCAGCTGTGGGAATTCTGCTTCCTTTAGCCAAGGATCACCCAATTCCATGCTTAAAGAAAGGCATCAATCGTACCGGTCATCATGCAGGACAATCTGAAAAGATCAAAGGACACCTCCCCTCTCCATGTAATTTCAATGCATAAACAAATGGTCTACTGATTCTGCATCCCAAGAACACAGGATGGCATGTTTGTGATGATGTCTGTTTACTTTTTCGATTATTTGTTTCCCCAGCTGAAAAAAAATAATCTCTGTTTGTCTATAATTGTACATGTGGATCCCAACATTTTTGTGATCCCTACCATTCATCTTTTGGTTCCAATATGAATGGGTCATGCATCTAATCTCTTGTGACCATGGAAAACCATACCCATATATCTGGTGGAACATTATTCGATTTTAGGATCTGTATTTTTTTCATTTGGCAAATCTCTGACATTTAGTTCATTTCTTCATTTTATTTTTTGTAGACAAGATGGCAATGGAGATCACTCAGATCCTGTTAGCTGCACAGTCACCAGATGGTAATGTGCGAACAGCTGCTGAAGAAAGCCTCAAGCAGTTTCAGGAACAGAATCTACCCATTTTCCTCCTATCGCTGTCAGTTGAACTTTCGAATGATGAGAAGGCCCCTGAATCCCGCCGCCTTGCTGGAATCATTTTAAAGAATTCTTTGGATGCCAAAGATTCTGCTCGTAAGGAATTGCTCATCCAGCATTGGGTTGCAATTGATAGCACACTCAGATCCCAGATCAAGGACTTGCTTCTGCGGACATTGGGATCATCCGTGCATGAAGCAAGGCACACTTCATCACAGGTGATTGCTAAGATTGCCTCGATTGAAATACCCCGTAAAGAGTGGCCTGAACTCATTGGATGCTTGCTCTCCAACATGACCCAGCAAGAAAAGCCAGCTTCTTTGAAGCAGGCGACTCTTGAAACACTTGGTTATGTCTGTGAGGAGATCTCTTCACAAGACCTCGAACAAGATCAGGTGAATTCTGTCCTCACCGCTGTAGTCCAAGGCATGACTCTTGCCAACCATCCCGGTGATGTCCGCCTTGCAGCGACTAAAGCTTTGTATAATGCTCTGGGTTTCGCACAAACCAATTTTGAGAATGAGATGGAGCGGAATTACATCATGAAGGTTGTATGCGAGACTGCAGTGTCGAAGGAAGCGGAGATTCGGCAGGCAGCTTTTGAGTGCCTTGTCTCAATCTCAACAATATACTATGACAAGCTTGAACCTTACATGCAGACTCTCTTCAATCTGACTGCGAATGCAGTTAAGGGGGATGAAGAACCCGTTGCACTTCAAGCAATAGAGTTCTGGAGCTCAATCTGCGATGAAGAGATTGAGGTCCAAGAAGAGGATGAAGATAGTGAGGGTGCTACCCATTCACACTTTATCGAGAAGGCTCTGCCATTGCTTGTTCCAATGCTGTTAGAGATGTTGCTTAAGCAGGAGGAGGATCAGGACCAAGATGATAGTGTTTGGAATCTATCCATGGCTGGCGGAACCTGTCTGGGACTCGTTGCAAAAACTGTTGGTGATGCTATAGTGCCCCTTGTGATGCCTTTTGTGGAGGCTAACATACTAAAGACCGATTGGCGTAGCCGTGAAGCAGCCACCTTTGCGTTCGGGTCCATTCTTGAAGGTCCATCTGTTGAAGTTCTCTCACCATTGGTTAATGGGGGTCTTGGATTCCTGCTAACTGCGATGAAAGATGGGAACAGCCATGTAAAGGATACGACTGCTTGGACTCTAGGCAGGATATTTGAGATCTTGCACTCCCCAGCTACTGGATATTCAGTTATAACTGACACAAACCTTGCTGGAGTTCTTCAGGTCTTGTTGGAGAGCGTCAAGGACACCCCCAATGTTGCAGAAAAAGCATGTGGTGCAATTTACTATCTTGCCCAGGGGTATGAAGAGGCTGGGAGTAGTTCTTCTGTTCTCTCACCTCACCTTCCCAACATTATCGCTGCTCTTGTTTTCGCTGCGGAACGTACAGATGGTAACGATTCCAGACTTAGAGCTTCAGCCTATGAGACCTTGAATGAGGTTGTTAGATGCTCCAATCTATCTGAAGCATCCCCAATCATAGCGCATCTCCTTCCTGTCATCATGAAAAAATTGGAGCAGACAATGGAGATTCAAATTGTTTCCTCGGATGATAGGGAAAAGCAAGGAGATTTGCAAGCTCTGTTATGTGGTGTCCTTCAGGTCATCATTCAGAAGTTGAGCGCTTCTGATGACACAAAGCACATGATCCTCCAGGCAGCGGATCAGATGATGCTCTTGTTTCTCAAAGTTTTTGCCTGCCGCAGCTCGACAGTGCATGAGGAGGCGATGCTTGCAATCGGAGCATTGGCCTATGCAACGGGCGAGGAGTTTGCCAAGTACATGTCGGAGTTCTACCGTTACTTGGAGATGGGCTTGCAGAATTTCGAGGAGTATCAAGTCTGTGCCATATCGGTCGGGTGGTTGGTGACATCTGCCGTGCATTGGATGCGAAGGTCCTTCCGTACTGCGATGGCATCATGACACACCTCCTCAAGGACCTCTCCAACACCTTGCTCCACAGGTCTGTGAAGCCTCCCATATTCTCCTGCTTTGGAGATATTGCACTTGCCATCAATGAACAGTTTGAGAAGTACCTTCCATATGCGATGCCGATGCTACAAGGAGCGGCGGAGCTCTGTGCCCGATTGGATGCCCATGATGAGGAAATGGTTGACTATGGAAACCAACTCAGATGCGGCATATTTGAAGCTTACTCGGGCATACTCCAGGGCTTTAAGAATTCTAAGGCAGACCTGATGATGCCTTTTGCAAGTCACCTCTTGCAGTTTATAGAAGCGGTCTTTGAAGACAAGCAAAGGTATGCTGAACTTGCTGAGATTACCTGCTTGTTTGCATCAGATGAAATATTTTGAATGCTCTATTATGTGATTCATGGTAAAACAAACCAGTGCTTTTTTCCCCTGACAACCATACTGGTGAATCTCAATTTGGGTGATCCAGTCTTTAATCGGCCAAAGATTGTATTGAATATTTTCTCTTTAGACTAACAATATCTTGCAATGAACTTTGGTAGGGATGAAGCTGTGACAAAAGCTGCAGTTGCTGTGATGGGCGACCTCGCAGACACACTTGGCCCGAACATGAAGATATTGTTCAAGGACTGCACATTCCATATGGAATTCTTGGGAGAGTGCTTCGAGTCAGATGATGAACAGCTGAAGGAGACTGCAAGTTGGACACAAGGGATGATTGGACGCATTTTGGTCTCATGAGGTGAAGTTGTTCATGGTAAGGATTCCATTTTCTGTTCTGATTATATGTTTTTTTCCCCTTTCTCTAGTGTTTGTTGTGTATCAAGGAGTAGGAGCGACCAATGTCCGACTTGCTATCTCAGTAGGTGGAGCTGTGGATGTTTAGTCTTTCGGATCCAATGCTTTTTTGGGTCCTTGTTGAGAAGATGATTCAGTGCTTTGCCACCTGAATAGTGATGATGTCTTGCTTCTTGAACTCTGTTATTTGGAATGAATTCACTGATTCTCTCTCTCTCTCTCTCTCTCTCTCCTCTCTCTCTCTCTCTCTCTCCATATCTATATATATATATATATATATATATATATATATATATATATATATATATATATATATATATATCATATATATATATATATATTATGTGAATACAAGTCATTCCTGCCGACATTTTACTTGTTTAGAACATAGGCAAAAGGTGTGCAGAACCATGAAAAAGATCACTTGATAAGAATGGGATCAATCAACACCATTAGGTGGCCTGCACTTTACATTAAGGGGACGTCTGGATGGTAAGTTACTAGAGATAAGCTACTTATCCCTTAAGTTGATTATCTTGGTTTCTACCTATTAAACTGAAGTGATTAAGTAACTTAAGTAAAAAAGTTATTTATAATTGATCTTAAACCAAACTACCGCCCTTGTTTATTGTTTTTAGATAGGGCTTGTATGTGGGAATCCATGGGAAAATTAATTTTCTATGACATGATTTGTAAAGAAACCCTTGATGATGATGATTTTGCATTCACTAAATTCATGTGGCCTTCGTAAGATGAATTAGAGATTTCTACGTTCAAATCAAAGGTGCCACCTGTAGGTGGAATATGTTTCTCAATAATAACTTGTGAAATAATTAGGAAGAAATGATTTTTAATCCACGAATTCCGGCTTGTCAAACAGGGCCCTTAGGGGGCCGTTTGGATGCTTGTAAAATCCAGATAATGAAAAACTCTTTTACCTACTTTCTTCTTTATTTTTTTTGGGTTTTTGTCAAATAAGTTTTTGTTGTTTGGTGGAATTCCAAATAAGCAACTATCAATTTGGTATTCTAGAAAGTGGCCTGACTTTTGCATTTATAGTTAAAAAACGCCCCTTTTGTTGTGTATTTCATCTTACGCTCTCTCACCCCACAGGAGCAAATTGTGCCATGGCCAAGTCGCTACAGTTGCAGACTGCCAGATCACTCATCTATAGATGGGGCCCATCAAATTAACGGTTAAATCGTTCCATTGTGCATCTTCCACCTATGGTTAGAGACCCATGAAATTAACCTTCTTTATCTGAAATGGGGTGAGTTTCTTTGGGCATCTTCCTTCTAAAGTCAGGCCCATCAAAACGATGCAATGGATCGCTTAAATGGGCCAAAAATTACCATTGTTTCGACTGATGAAAAGTAACGGTCTGGATCTAGAATCGGTAAATTTCTTGGGGCATGTTCTATCTGCTGTCAGGGCCTATCAAATTAACGCAATGGATGGGCTTAAATCTGGTGGGAAATTGGGTTTTCTTTTGGCAAAATCCAACGATTGTTTGGACTGATGAAATTATTAGTGTGGATCTTAAATCGAACGTCATCCATCCAATTGTTTGGACCCATGGTTCAATGATCCAGACCATTGTGCATATGGCCCACTTAACTGTGTGTGTGTGCATTATCCATGTTCGGGGTATTAAGGGCTGCTATCTGGCATATGTGGGGTCCACTATACACGTGGCCAGTACACTGTACATATGGAGCCCATTTGGACAACCATCGAGATGAAACAGTCCAAACCATTCAAACGCTGCTGCTCTCCAATGAATGGTGGCAAAAAGATGAAAATGGTTAAGATGATCCAATCGGTTTTAGGATCCACGTCTTGCTACAGCCATTGCACATGTGCACCACATGGGTGGTGAATGAATCACCACCATTAAAAGAAATGAAGAAGAACGCATGCTTCCATCCAGCCCTTGATTGATTAGTGTCACTGTCAATTGCCCTTGCTTTTTAAATATTTTTCAGTGCAAAATACCACAACCTTTTTCCTCTCAACCCACTCTGTCCATCAGATGCATCGGCTCACGTTGGGTCCATATCCATGATTCAGGTGGGCCCACCATCCAACCTGACAGCCTGCAGGTGAGACCCACCTTGATGTTTTTATTCTGTATCTACGCCGTCCAGGCCATTTTAGGGCATTATTCCAAAAATGAAGCAGATTCAATTATCAGGTGGACCATACTATTGAAATCAGTAGTGATTGAATGCCATACCATTAAACACTGCCTAGTTTTCATTTGCCATCCCATCTGGTGATAAGGTCACATAAGCCTGGGTGAAGTTAAAAAACAAATATCAGCTTCATTCAAAACTTTTGTGGTCCATTAATGATCAATCGCCACTGTTTCCTATGGTATGGTCCACCCCCGATAATTGAATCAGCCTAATTTTTGGGATATTACCCTAAAATAATCTGGAATAAACGGATGGACAGTGTGGATATAGAATACATACATCAAGGTGGGCCCCGTGCGCGGTAAGGGCTGCACCATGCTGTTTAACCGGGTCTGGCCAATCAAGGCTGGGCACCATCCAAGCCGTTTAAAGGGGTCTGGCCCACATAAATAATAGATGGACCTTAGTTTTGGGCCCCGAGCATAACTTTTCATGAGATAACTGATGTTGGAGTAAAATTCACATTATCATCATGTGGGCCCGTAACAATCATCCGTAGATATCCCAGTACTCTAACTATTTCCTTTCATGTAGCCTGCCTGAATCGTGGGTTAGTCTGATTTTTGGCCCTGGATACAAGGATGGATGACACAATTGATGGTTAGAATACGTTGTATATAAACATCGTGGTGGGATCCTTACTCTCGATCGGGTGGTAGACTCTTAAGAGTTTCAAACACCTGGTCAAGGGTTTCGAGTATCCATAGGTGGTGAAATTCCACTTGCGTGAGTGTGTGGGGTGTGTGTGCGTGTGTGTGTATATATATATATATATATATATATATATATATGCCTGTAAAAAAATCAAAGTTAGGTGTCTCCTTCCTAACTGTTTCTCTCGGTGTGGCCCACTTTAATAGTGAATTTACCTAATTTTTTAGCCATATGGCTAAATTTCCTTCACACACCTGATGGTTGGAGTAGATTTAGGAAAAAAACCATTATGGTGGGCCACACTTGAGCCGCCTCCATGTTTCCTCCCTTCCCGGGACTCTTAGATGGATAGTTGTTCTCCTTTCAATTGTTTCTCTTGGTGTGGCCCACCTGAAATATGATTTTTCCTGGTTTTAGAAACACATCGCTGTGGAACCCAATCCATGACTTAGGTGGACCACACCATAGCCATTGAAACCTTCTGATTGTTTATAGGGTCGATTGAGATGAGGTTCAAACATCCAGCTCATCCACTGTGTGTGTCCCACTTGAACGAGGGGTCACAATAAAATTCAGGACATTCCAAAACTCAGGTGAACCCCACCAAATGCTTTTAGATGTTTTAGGCATGGTTTCAGATGGTGTAGCCCTTACGAGTTCCGGATAGGAATGATTCTTGGGACATACAATAACCTAGAGGTGACCCACCATATGCACGCGTCGATGTCCAACACACATCTTAGTAGGGCCCACAGACCTCAACCTCATAGTATTTTTCTATTTGAGAAATCTGAAGAAAAGGATGTCTACAACCTTCTTACTTACATTATAATAGACGAAGAAGATTGAAGAAAAGTGGACCTAACTTAAAAGAGTGTGTTTGGATGCATTGTTGAATTGACTTGCAATCACTAGTCTAGAAAATAGAAATAACCAACTTGTGATTTTCTTATGGCCTGTTTGTTTCTATTTAATACCTTAGAATTAGAGTAAAAAAAAAAAAAAAAAAAACCATATCAATGTATCTTAAAAATAGTCAATAAATCCAGTGCTATTATGAAAGGAAAGGAAGAGACTTTTGATTCTTGATTTTTTTTAAAATTTTTTTTAAAAAAAACTACATTACAAGCCAACCAAATGTACCAATTTCATTAAAGGTGTGTTTGGATTGGGCGAAACCATTGATCAACTATAAAAAGAAAATTGATTTCTTTTGATGGGATAGTTTTTTCTATTTGAGAAACATAAAAGATGAGAAAATCAAATTCTTTTTTAAAACTATTCCTCAAAAAATGAATAAAACGTTTTACTTTATAAAATCCTATAATATGATGTTTTTAATGGCAAGTAGTTGTCATTATTAAACATTTCCTTCATCTGGAAAAGATTTTCCATCCAAATTCATGGTGCAAAACAAACAAGCCAATGTCGTTATCTATCCATTTAGGTAATGATATGAGTTCCATGTCTTAAGTCAGTGTCGCAATCTTTCATTTCTTTTTCATAGTTGACTAAGGTTTTCACTTAATTCAAATATGCCCTTTTAAATATACAATTTCCTTAATTAAAAAAAATAAAAATAAAAAATTCTAGCTCCCTTCTGTATCCACAAAATATTTCCGATAGGAACAAAAATGGCCTAAAATTCCTAATGGAGAATAGCTTCAAGAACTATGTTTGGGGCTTTGTCATTTTCATATGAAAAGCTACATGGGGTGCAGTTTCGAGCAGTGGCTAGTGCTTACAGATGCAATGGATGAGCTAGAATTCACACCAAGGGAGATTGAAAATGATGTAGAGTGGGTCGCAGAAACTTTCATGGCAAAGATGGATGAGAGAAGGCCTAATCTGAGGTAGAATGATCCGGACTGTCAAGACCTTAAAACACTCGTATCTCATAAATTGGGATGAGTTTTTATACATACTATATATGATTTTGGGGCAGGAGAAGCTACTTAAGGCCTTGTTTGGATGCCTGTAAGTCACGTGCAAGTAACTTGTTTGGATATAAGTTGTAAGTCACTCATAGGTAAGTTTTTCTGTTTGAGTAACCTGCAAGTTACTTACAGGTGAAAAGCTGTATATTTGCACCGAACAGAGCTTGGATTAAGGAATTGTTCCAAAATGTTATGATCAATATATCATTTTATTAAACCCATCAAGATGAATATTTGAGCTAATTATTAGGCCAAACTAATCATCAAGTGGGCCATAAAAGTGGGCCCATGAATTCAAAAAATATATAATATGAAGTAATAACTCAATTTAAACACTGAGAATAAACTTAAAAACATTAATAGCAAATATAATAGTCAAAGTACATTAACAATGTCTTCTTTAACAATAAAAAGTGCATTTAAAATTTGTCACCTGTGAATCATCCTCTCTAACCATTCATTCATTTGGCTGACCATATGAACATTTTTTATATCCAGGCCGACCATCTGTTTTTCCACCTCATTTTAGAATGAAATCCCAAAACTTGAGCAGAGCCAAATCTCAGGTTGACCACACCATTAGAAACAGGCAACAAAGCCAATGACTCCATTAATTACTCACAACTATTTGCTGTGGTGGGGTCCACATGAGATTTGGATCTGCTTAATTTTTGGGATCACATCCCAAAATGAGTTGGAGAAACGGATGTACGGAGTGGATATATAACACAACATCAAAGTGGACCCCACGATATACTTTTATTGTACTGAGTAAACTCAGTAAACTCATTTAGGCCCACTGTAAATGTGTGCGGCTTATCCAATCCGTTGACGTGAAGTAAAACCCTATGAAACCCCCAGGGCCCAACTTTTAATTTGACCCAAAACTTTGGTGGGCCATGAAAAAACTTACAGTTTCCACCCTTGATTTGCATATCTCTTTTCTATGGCCCATTAGAGTTTTAGGTTAGGTTGAAAATTGATCACAGGGGGTTTCAAGGTATGCTGCATCACATGGACCATTCGGATTAGAGTCCCATGACACATGTGTAAAGTTGCACACGTGCGCAGGTGCGCAGCAAGCATGCCTCTAAATTAGTAACATCTAAACCAGTCCTGTTTTTTAAGCAAAAAAAAAAAAGGGAGGATGCGATGAAAACCCTACCGTTTTGGGGAGGAAGAGAGAGAGAGAGAGAGAGAGAGAGAGAGAGAGAGAGAGAGAGAGAGAGAGAGAGAGAGAGAGAGAGAGAGAGAGAGAGAGAGAGAGACAAATTGTAGAGAGGGAGAGAGAGATTGCAGAGAGGGAGAGACAAATTGGGATGGAGAGATGAAAGCTTCAATCCCCTCTTGGTGGTTAGTGGGTTCCTTCAATGGATGGTGCTTCTTTTTCATTGGCTGGAGTTTAATGGTGGTTGGTGGGTTGGTGCATTTCTCCCTCTTCCTCTCATTTTAAAAATCTGACCGTTGTGCCTGTAAGTGACTTATAGGGAAGTGACTTCTCACACCCATCTCCCTGCAGTTTTTTGGTAGATTTGCTTGTAAGTGACTTACAGGTTATAATTAAGTTACTTATAGGTGAATTTTCTCTCCCAAACACCACCTGTAAGTGACTTCCCTGCAAGTCACTTCCCACTTACCCAACTTACAGGTATCCAAATAGGCCCTAAGCCAACAAACCCTTCTATGCCAGGTTACCCATGCTAGATTTATGAGATTCCATCAGATAGATGGTCAAAAGTCCCATTTATTTTTGTTTTTACTATAAATAATAAGTTTTATTTGGAGTATAACTTTTGATCATTTGAGCTCTAGAAGTCATGCCCTACATAAAAAGGACTTAAGAAAAGTTAGTAGAATAACATGGTTGGGCCAAATTGGACACTTACTAGTTTTGGCCTAAAACCATGGAGTCTAGTAGGAATGGAGACCGTCTATAAATAGTAAGTTTACTATTTGTACTAAGTCACATTTTTAGGGTGTTTGAGTCTAAAACTCCGTCCTAAGTTTGAGCTCATTATTTAAAAGGTTGTAATTTTGTTTTTTTTTTTTTTTTTTTTTATTATTTTTATTTTAATATCATCGTTCAAGTTATTTCGAATTTATTAGAAATTATTTCTACTTTTATCAATAGTGGATTTGAGGAAGCTTTGTAAGGAGTCCAGAGAGCTCCATGGATTCGGATTAGATATCCCCCAAGGAAGAATGTGGTGATCAACCTCATCACGTCCCTCCCTGCATCAGAAAAGCCTGAAATCAGAGGTCTTGTTTATTCGAACAACGGTGGAGCTCTTTCAGAAAGAGAAGCCAGCTTAATCCAAGAACTGAAAACTGCATTAATGCGGTCTTCGGTTTTCTCTGCATCTTCACATTTGTTAAGAGAGAAGAAAATGGCTATTGGATTTATGATCCAGAGCTTGTAAATTACTCAGCACCAGGATCACATCAGTCGACTCATCAGGTGGGCCACAGGGCAGACAGTTTTAAGGAAATTGCAACCGTTTAAGTTCAATGCGTACGTGTGGTTTGTCAATGAGCCGAATTGGCCTAGTTTTTCTTTTCTTTTGGCTAGTTCATCTGCATTGCGAGGCCCACCTAAATGCATGGCTTGGATGTGCCAGATGTATTCCAGCTTGCAACATGCGAACCCAGTAGATGGACATGTGGAGTGATCGGAACTTTAGTTAAGTATGCACATTTTGCAAATAAAGCTGCTACTGGTGGTGAATTTTTGGATAATATGAAACGATGGAAATGATTTCCTTATGTTTATTATCAATTGATCATAGTTTCCATCTTGATATGCAATACAAACATATCATTTCAAAAAATCTATTGCTCCTAAGCTCCTAATGAAGAAAGATCAATGGATGCATAGATTTATTGGGACACAACCCAAAACTTAAAATCAGATAAATCAATTGTATTGTCATCGATCATCAGTAGTGAGTCGTCACAGGGCTATCAGAAGGAAAAAGCCAATGGCCCAGCGGCATACAACACTGCTTCATAATCCTTTCTGGACAATCTTTTCTGTTCGTGTCGAAGTGGGGCCCAATCAAGGTTTCAGACATGCAGCCCATCCATTGTGTGTGTCCCACTTGGATGAGGGGTCACACCAAATTTCAAAGACATTCCAAAACTCAGGTGAGCCCCACCAACTGCTTTTAGATATTTTAGGCATGGTTTCAGATGGTGTAGCCCCTAATGAGTTCCAGGTACAGCTGATTTTTGGGACATTAAATAACCTAGAGGAGACCCACCAAATGCACATGTTGATGTCCAACACACATCTTAGTGGCGCCCACAGAGTTCGACCTCCTAGTAATTTTCTATTGTCATTAGAAGTAGTACCAATTGGCCATTGGTTAAAGAAATCTGAAGCAAAGGATGTCTACAATCTGCCATCTTGCAAATGCCATGATCTTCGTGAAAGAGGTGATCAATGCCGTCAACGGCATGGTGATAGAGCCAAAGCCAAGCATTCAGAACATTGAAGAGAAGTGGGCCTAATTTAAAGAGTGTGTTTGGATGCATTGTTGAATTGATATGCAATCACTAGTTCAGAAAATAGAAATAACCAACTTGTGATTTTCTTACGGACTGTTTGTTTCTATGCAATACCTAAGAATTAGAGGGGAAAAAAACAGAGCAGGGTCTGTTCTTATTTAACGAACTTAAAAAAAGAAAAAAAGAAAAAAAAAAAAAAAAAAAAAACACAACAGAAGAAAAACCAGAGATATCAATGTCTCTTAAAAATAGTCAATAAATCCATGCTATTATGGAAAGAAAGGAAGAGACTTTTGATTGTTGATTTTTATTTTTTTATTTTAGCATAGATGAATCCATGAAAAACTACATTGCAAGCCAAACCAAATGTACAAATTTCGTTAACTATAGAAAGGAAATCGATTTCCTTAGATGTAGTATTATTTATTTTCTGTTTGAGAAACATAAAAGGTATGAAAATCAAATTCATTTTATGAAGTATTCCTCGAAAAGTGAGTAAAACATTTTACTCTATTAAATCTTCTAATATCATATTTTTGATAGGAAGAAGTCATTATTAAATGTTTGGGTGGTCTGGAAAGATTTTCCATGCAAATTCATGGTACCAAAAAAAATAAGTGAAATGCCATCATCTTTCCAGTAACATAAAAGATGAGAAAATCAAACTTATTTTCTGAAGTATTACTCAAAAAAGTGAGTAAAACATTTTATTCTATAAAATCTTATAATATGATATTTTTAATGGCAAGAAGTTGTCATTATTAAATTGTTTTCTTCCTCTGAAATGATTTTCCATGCAAATTCATGATGCAAAACAAACAAGTGAAATGTCATTATCTTTCCAGTAATGATATGAGTTCCATGTCTTAAGTCAGTGTCGCCACCTTTCATTTCTTTTTCATAGTTGACTAAGGTTTTATTCAATTCAAACATGCCTTTATTGAATATATGATTTCTCATTTTTGGCCGATTCTAACTCTCTTTCTGTATCCAAAAAATATTTTTAATAAAAACAAACACTACCTAAAGTTCCTACCGGAGAATAGCTTTTGTTACGGGGAAAGTCAAATTGACTTGCCACATGAGATATGTGACAAGACCAGCAGAGTAATCTCCCCAAACTATCAACTTGTGTACCATTAGAGAAGCTGAGTTTGGCAAATAATCCATTGGACAAATTAAATCGATCAACCAAGCTCGTTAATGGGAATCATAGGCAGACCTGATCATCTCGTCCAAGATATCTAACCGACATTGACCTTAGTTATCGAACTTGACATCGGAACAGAAATAGCCAAGAGAATCTCGTAATCGTATAAGAGCAAGATAAATCCGACGATATCCTAACCAAAAGTCAAGCCAAATGAAGCAAAATCAGAGATACTTTCAAGAACAGATTCCAACTCTAATACGGGCTCCTCTAGCGTGTTTAGCAAGATCCACTTAGATATGTAAGCTATCAGGAAAACCTATAAATACACTACCCCGCTTTAGGGGAAAGGTACATACACATATTCCGACTTTAGCCACATCTACTGTAGGATTTTTTACCTAACTTATGCATCAGAGGGTCCATGGCCACTACTAGCACCTCCAGTGTCCATCTTTTTTACTCGTGCAGGTGTTCAATAAGTCTCCAAGTGGGTTTGTGGGTTCAACTAGATTCAAGCGATAACATCTTCAAAAACCATGTATTGGTTTTGTCATTTCCATCTGACAAGCTACATATATATGTAGTAGTGGCTAGTGCCTGCAGAGTCAATGGATGAGCAAGAATTCGTGTCAAGGGCCACCGAAAATCCTTAAATCAGGGGTCTTTGTAGTTTTATTTGAACAACAGCCAAGCTCTCTCTCCATAGAAAGAGATGTCAGCTTAATCCAACAACTGAAAATTACACTAACGGTGGTCTTCAGCTTTCTCTGCATCTTCACATTTGCTAAGAGACAAGAAAATAGCTATTGTATTTATGATCCGACGGTTGCAAATTACTCAGCACCAGGATCACATCAGTGAACTCATCAGGTGGGCCTCACGCGGACAGTTTTAAGGAAATTGTGACCGTCCAAGTTTAATAAGTATGTATGGTTTGTTGAACCGGCTTAGTTTTTCTTTTCTTTCAGCCAGTTCATCTGCATTGTGGGGCCCACCTAAATGCATGTCATTGATGTGCCGCATGTATTCCAGCTTGCAACATGCAAACCCAGTAGATGGATGTGTTGTAATTGATATCTTAAATCTAATAGGATTCTGTGCAGATTTTTTGCGCAACAGCAAAAGTGCAGAATTTGTTTCCGATTTCATTTATGATTCTTTCTGATTTTGTTTGAGATTCTTTCTAACACTATATATATATGGGTGTAAATGGGATTGAGAGGTATTCTAAAGGATTCCAAGGCTTTCTAAAAGGGATTCGAAAGCTTTCTAAAAGGATTATAGGGTTTTTAAAAGGGTGGAGCAAGAGAGAGATTTGAGGATTATTCAAGTCTGATAAGTCATTTCTCTTTGTAATTTCTGTTTTCATAGTGAAGATTTGTCGCTTTGTGCTGTGATTTTTTTCCGAAAGAGTTTTCCACACTAAATCTTTGTGCTCTCTTGTGTTTACTTGGTACTCTTGGATCGTTATCCTAGATCCATCTCTGTGTGATTCAGCAGTCCAAAACCCAACAAGTGGTATCAGAGAAATCGTTGGGGCACAAATTCGAATCTGCAGGCCATTAGCATCAATGGGAAACGCCTAGTTTGATATTGAAAAGTACTTAGGCAAAAATAATTTTGAGTTATGGAAGATTAAGATGATTAGTCTATTAACCAAGCAAGGCAAAGTTAAGGATCTTGAGGAGCGGAAATCGACTATAAATGACGAAGACTGGAATACTTTTGACATGTATGCTTTAGCTTTCATCCATTTATGTCTCACGAATGAGGTTCTCTACAATGTTTTGAGGGAGAAAACTGCGGCTAGTTTATGGGCTAAGTAAGAGGATATCTATACGAAAAAAATCATCTGAAAATCGTCTACACTTGAAGTTATAGTGGTATACCTTCAAGATGGCAGAGGGTGAAGATCTGGAGGCTCACATCAGTAACTTTAAGAAATTGGTTTGCAAACTATTGGATATAGAGGAAGTGATCAAAGATGAGGAACAGACATATATGTTGTTGAATTCTCTTCCAACATCGTATGAGTCATTCAGGGACACAATATGCACCACAAATAAAACCCTGAGTGTCGACACCGTTATCTCAGCCCTTCAAAGGAAGGCCATGAGAAAGCTAAATAGCGACATGAGGATATCTTCTGATGCACTATTTACGAGGGGAAGAAATACTAAGCGAGGTATAAGATATTCAAGACCTAGATCCAAATCCAAGGGCAATGACAAAGGAAAACTAAAGTGCTGAAATTGTGGGATGAATGAACACATAAAGAAGGATTGCACAAATCATAAAGCAAAGAAAGAAAACTCAGAGGCTTCTTCCAGGGAGGCCAATGTTGTCACATCTGATGAAGAAATAAGCAGAGGTGATGTTCTGTCTGTGTCTATAGTCAAGCACTTGCATGACAATCTTAAAGATGAGTGGATCCTTGACACAGGAGCACCATATCACATGACTCCTCATCGGAGTTGGTTTGCCAATTACAAGGAATACGATGGTGGATAGGTCTTTATGGGTAATGACAATGCCTGTAATGTTGTGGCTATTGGTGCTGTATGCATCAAGATATTTGATGGGATGGAGCGTACTTTGACTGATGCCAGGCATGTTCTTGATATGAAAAAAAAGTCTGATTTCTCTCGGTGCACTCGATGCTATAGGGTGTAAGTTCAGTGGTATTGATGGTGTCCTTAAACTTTTAAAATGGGCACTCGTGGTTATGAGAGCGCAAAGGCACATAAACCTTTACAGGTTGATCGGGAACACTTCAACAGGTGGAGCGGCAGTGGCTGTTACAGATTCCACGTTTGTATGTATGTGACATGCTCATCTAGGCCACATGAGCGAGTGAGGGCATGAAGGTACTATCTGATCGTTGTTTAATTCCAGCTTTTAAAAATTCTGATTTAGGTATATGTGAGCATTGTATATATGGTAAACAATCTATATTATCTTTTAAATCTGCAAAAAACATGTAAGGGAGTGCTTGATTATGTGTACTCTAACATATGAGGCCATCGCCAGAGGTTTCTATTGGAGGGTTGTTATGGTTTATTTCATTCATTGACGACTACTCCAGGAAAGTTTGGATTTACTTCATGAAACGTAAATCCGAACTTTTCACCATATTTAAATAATGGAAGGCAATGATGGAAAAACATAGGGTGAAAAATAAAAGTTTTTAGGATTGACAATGGTGGAGAATTTACTTTCACTGAGTTTAATGAATATTGCAAGGATGAAGAAATTATCAGGCATAATACAGTACACCACTCGCCCGAACAAAACGGTGTGGCTGAGTGGATGAATCGGACTCTCTTGAAGAGGGCCAGATGCATGTTAAGTAATGCTGCGTTGGGCAATGACCTATGAACAGAGGCCGTTAACACGGCTTGCTATTTGGTGAACCGGTCTCCGTCTATGACAATTGAATGTAAAATCCCAGAGGAAGTATGAGTGGTCATAAGCTGGACTACTCACATTTATGTATATTTGGTTGTGAAGCTTTACTCTCATGTACCATCAGTTGAGAGAGATAAGCTAAATCATATAGCAAAAAAGTATATTTTTGTTGGCTATGATGTTGGTGTGAAAGGTTACAGGTTATTCAACAAGGTCATCACTAGCTGTGACGTTAGATTCAATGAAAGCTCCCTATTCCGCAAGAATGATCAAGAGGAGCAAGAGGAACCGGAAAGGTTAATCGTAGACATCCATATTAACACAAATGATACTCAGGAAAAAATAAATGTGTGGATAGATGTACAAGAGCAGGTGAAGTAGCCACCTATGAGAAGAAACCCACCTCGTGATCGTAGGTTACCGGCAAGATACAGGGACGCGACTCTAATATTACATATGCCCTCATTACAGATGAGGGGGACCCGTCTACTATTTAGGAGGCTCTTAATGAGCCTGACGCAGAAAAGTGGAAGGCAGCTATGAACGACGAGATGAACTCGTTGCACAAAAATTATACATGAGAGCTAGTGGAGCTTCAAGTGGGCCGAAAAGTGATCGGATGTAAGTGATTATTCAAAAGGAAACAAGATAAATACAAAGCAAAACTGGTAGCAAAGTGGTATGCTCAGAGAGAAGGAATCGACTTCACAGAGATATTCGTGCCGGTGGTTAAGCAAGTGTCTATTAGATTTGTGTTTTCGTTGGTTGCCTAATACAATCTAAAGCTGGAACAGATGGATGTTAAGACTGCTTTCCTACATGGGGAGTTGGAAGAACAGATTTACATGAAGCAACCAGAGGGCTATGAAGTTAAAGGGGTAGAGAAAAAAAGTTTGCAAGTTAATGAGGTCATTGTATGACCTGAAACAGTAGCTTAGGCAGTGGTATAAAAAATTTGATTATTTCATATTAAGTCAAAAATTTACTCAGAGTGAATACGATCACTGTGTCTATTACAAGACACCGAGCGATGACAAATTCATAATTCTAATATTGTATGTTGATGATATGTTGATCACCTGTCATGATATGTCTGAAATCACGTACTAAAGACTCAATTATCAGAGACATTTGAGATAAACGATCTAGGGGCTGCAAAGAGGGTTCTCGGCATATATATATATATATATATATATATATATATATAGACTATTATATATATATATATATATATATATATATATATATATATAGAGACAGGAAGAGGAGTAGACTTTGGTTATCATAGGCAGAATACCTTGAAAATGTGTTGATCAAGTATGGGATGGACCAGGCAAAGCCCGTGAGTGTTCCCCATGTGGCTCACTTTAAGCTTTCCTCAAAATAATGTCCTAAATCAAATGAGGAAAAGCAGGTTATGTCTCATGTGTCTTATTCGAATGCGGCTGGTAGTTTAATCTATGCCATGATCTATACGAGACCAGATATTTCAAATGCAGTCGGTGTTGTGAGTAAATACATGTTAAACTTCGGCAAACAACATTGGAAAGCGGTGAAATGACTATTTCAATACATTCGAGGTACAAAATACTACGTCTTAACTTTTGAGAAGACTGGAGCAAAGTTGGTAGGGTACATGGATTCAGACTACACAGGCAGTGTGGATTCCAGAAAGTCGACTTCAGGTTACTCGTTTGTACTAGCGGGTGGATCAATTAATTGGATATCGAAGCTTTAGTTCGTGGTGGCTCTTTCCATGACCGAAGTAGAATATATGGCAGTGACAGAAGCGTTTAAGAAAGATGTCTGGTTAAGAAGCATGATAAATTAGTTAAGGCTTTAGCAGGAGGCCATGCCGGTTAATTGTGATAGTGAGAGCACTATTAATTTGATTAAAAATTCTGTTTATCATTCTCGTATTAAACACATTGATGTTCGTCACCACTTTATTCGACAGATGCTTGAAGAAGGAGGCGTGACTCTGGAGAAGATTCACACCAGCGTGAATCCAGTGGACATGCGATCACTAAGGTTGTTCCTACAGAGAAGTTCAAGTTCTGTGCAACTTCTCTTGGCTTGACGATTGCGTAAAAGGAAGACGGAGTGTGTACGAGAAACATTAATGGTAAGTCATTTCTCTTTGTAATTTTTGCTTTCATAGTGAAGATCTGTCGCTTTGTATTGTAGTTTTTTCTCGAAAGGGTCTTCCACATAAAATCGCTGTGTTCTCTTGTGTTTGCTTGGTGCTCTTGGATTGCTATCCTAGATCCATCTATGTGTGATTCTGTAGTCCAAAACCCAACAGGATGCACATTTTGCAAATCAAGCTGCTACTGGTCATGAATTTTGGATAATATAAAATGATGGAAATGGTTTCCTTTTATTTATTATCAACCGATAGTAGTTTCGATCTTGATATGCTATACAATCATACAATTAAAAAAAGAAAAGAAAAAAAAAAGATTGATCCTAACCTCCTAATGAAGATGATCAATGGACCAATTTATTCGGACAAAACCCAAAACTCAAATTCAGATAAATCAATTGGATCATTATGGATAATCAGTTGTGAATCGTCACAGGGCAATCAGAAGGGTGGAAAGCCAACGGCCCAGCTCCATACAACACCAACTCATAATCCTTTCCGGACAATCTCTTCCGTTCGTATCGAAGTGGGGACCCAACCAAGCCGGAATTGACATTGGAGGGGACATTGCAGCTAGTATGGGGGGACGAAAGCAGGTGGACAGTGCACGATTGGAGCGGATGATCCAAGTAGGAGTGCTCGATCTTGAAGCCATGGAGTGGCGCGTAGAAGTAGCCATTCGGGTCAGTCACAAACACCTTGTAGAAGCTCAAATTACCTTTGTGATCTTTGCAAGTGACGCCAACCTTGGCCGACGGTATGGGCTTGGCATCGATCAAGGACGACGTCCCAACGTGGGCGCAGCTCTGGCAGTAGACCACACCTTCAACGGCCGACACTACTGTCTTCTTCTCTCTCTCATTCGAGGCTTGTGTGGATTGAAAGGCAGTGAAGGCCAGGAAGAAGAGGAAGGAGTAGAGCTGTTTGGCTGCCATTTCTCTATCTATTCTCATAGATAAATGAGTGGGATTGATTAATTGGATTGGAGGAGATGGGTGAGATGGGAGGGAGTCATTGGAGTAGATTCATATATATATATATATATATATATATATATATATATATATATTGGTTTTTTCCTTTGGATTGTGTTTTGTGGGTTTTTGGCTGGCGTGATTGAGATTTGATGAACGTGGGAGCTACTACGTTGCATTTTGAAATGGATGGCAACGTTCATGTTCATGTGGACGTGGAAGCCACTTTCAATATTCCTTAACGGCGACTATTGTGTTAGTTTTGCACCATTTAAGAGTTGGTGGTGGACCATCCTCCTTACATGTGGCACTGATATAGAGCTATGCAGATCGTTCAAAAAGTAGATCGTGTTCTGATTTGAGCGTTATGTCTAAAATCATGCTGATCGAGCAATCCTGACCTTCTAATTAATGGCTGTTAAATGGATGGTTAGAAGTAGAATAACAAGTGGTTCAAATTTATCGGTTAATGCATCTATGCAAATCTAGACCATACAAACTCTTCATCTGGTTTGGACAAAGGGTCATGCAATAATAAAAAAAAAAAAAAACAGCCTTATATTTCAAGTAGGCCCCAGTGAAAATCACGGGTCGTCGTCCCCTCTCACTTGAATCCCATTTCTGTGGCCGACCTAAGTTTTAGATTAGACTAATTTCTGGTTCCAAGAGGTTTCATAAAGTGATGCATCTGATGGACGGGTCAGATGTCGGGCATACATCACATGGGATGAGTTCTTAGGAGATCATTACTCGTTGATATTATTTTCTTCTGATTGCAATTTTTCAGATACGATCCACGGTTTTCAGCACTTGCAAGTGGGGCCCATCATTCGATTATTCAGCCCCAGTGTCTGACTCGAGCCATCGTGGATGGATACTCCATCCACCCCACGAGACTGATCTAGCGCCTAATGTTTTCTTTTTCCAGCTGAACGTGTGTGTCTCCACCGTGATGCGTGTTCTTTTACCCTATCAGTCAGATGCACCATTCCATGGTGGTCCTCGAGCTTAAAAATCAGTTCAATCCATGACTTTTGTGGGCCACACCACATACAAAAGTTGAGATGGGTTACCTTCCCATTCAAATATTCATAATCATTTGTTGGGCCCACTGAGATGTGGTTCACAAATCCAGACCATCTATTATGTGTGTCTCACTTGGATGAGAGGTTAGACCAAGTTTCAGAAACATCCAAATTTCATGTGGGACCCACCAAGTGCTTTTATATATTTTAGGCATGTTGTGTGTCCCATTTGGATGGAGACATCAAAGGATTTCAAGTTTGAGGTTTCCTACCACCCAAGCAAAGCCAACTTGGTGGCGGATGCCTTAAGTCGCAAAAGGGTGTTAGAATTTGCAGCCCCATTAATGGTGGAAGAATGGAATATGGTAGAATTTTTGTGAAATTTTGACTTAAAACTGACAATGGAAGAGCTGTACGAAACCATAGCTCATGTCCAAGTTCAACTGCTAGTTGATTGTCGAATCATCGAAGCCCAAGAGGGCGACGAGCTGTTGAAAAAGATGAAAGGAATGGTGGAAAGTGATCCGGAATCCGAATGGCGGGTCGGCTCGGACGGGGGTCAACGATTCCGGGGCCGCCTATGCATCCCAAACCTTCGTGGGCTAAGAGAAAAAGTTCTGAGCGCCGCCCACAACTTTAAGTTAGCAATGCATCCAGGAAGCACTAAGATGTACCGAGACCTCAAGCGAAATTATTGGTGGGACAACATGAACGAGGAGATAGCAGACTATGTATCACGATGTCTCACTTGCCAACAAATCAAGGTCGAGCACTGCCGACCGCCAGGTCTTTTGCAGCCCATGCCTTTGGCTAAATGGAAATGAGATTTCATATCCATGGACTTCATTTCTGGCCTGCCCAAGATGAGCAAGGGACACATTCAATATGGGTGATTGTGGACAGATTAACGAAATTGACCCACTTTCTCCCGATCCAAGCTTCTAACTCAGTCGACGATCTAGCCAAATTGTATATCAAGGATATAATATGGCTTCATGGCATCCCGTTGGAGATTGTGTCGGACCAAGACGCACGGTTCACGTCAATATTTTGGACATGTATATAGGAGGCAATGAGACTGAAGCTGAAATTCAGTATTGCTTTCCACCCACAAACAGATGGACAAACTGAGCGGGTGAACTAGATATTGGAAGATATGCTGTGGGCTTGTGCGCTGGACTTCTAGGACAGTTGGGATGATTGCCTCCCCTATGCCGAGTTCACCTATAATAATAGCTTCCAAGATAGTATTGGCATGACACCTTATGAAGCTTTGTATGGGCACCCATTTCGGGCTCCGTATTATTGGGTAGAAATTGGCGAGAAAAGCCTAAAGGGTCAGACCTAGTACGTACAACTATTGAGAAGATTGAGATTATCCAGCGCCGTCTCTTAGCAGCCCAAAGAAGACAGAAGAGCTACTCCAACACAAGGCGTAGGGACTTGGAGTTCGAAGCAGGGACCATGTATTCCTTAAGATTTTGCCAATGAAAGGAGTTTTGTGTTTTTGCAAGAAAGGGAAGCTTACACTGCAGTACATTGGGCCTTTTCAAATTCTTGACTTCATAGGCCCTGTTGCATACTGCTTAGCCCTACCCACGCCTCTTGTCGGGGTACACAATGTATTTCACGTCTCCATGTTGAAGAAGTACGTCCCCGATCCTCATGTCATCAAGTGGAAATACGTGTAGCTTAGAGAAAATGCCACTTATATTCTCCGACCCACTCAGATCCTGGATAAAAAGGAACAAGTGCTTCGCAATAAGGACATCCCATTAGTAAAGGTGTTGTGTACACACCACTATGTAGAGGAGGCCACTTGGGAGACGAAAACAGAAATTCGCAAGCATTACCTAAGCCTACTCGAGCAATACAAACAAGTACAAATTTCGAGGATGAAATTTATTTATAAGGGGGGTAGATTATAACACCTGGGCCAAATGTACGACATCATGGGGCGTCCACTAGCGGATCTACTGCAGGACCACGCTAGACAGTCACATGATGTGCACGTACGAGACCCCAAATGTTTAAGGATAAGCGACGCTGAAAACCACTATCAATAAATTAGGACAATCAGGTCACGAACACAAATGAGGCTGAGCGTGTTTAGGTCAGAGATAAACCCTAATGCCGGTCCCTCCAATGATACACTATGACAAACCAAAATAATCATATGACGCCTGAGGAAAGTCCAATAAGTCCGAAACTATGGAAAACCGTGGGCCTCACTGGGATTGAGGTCCATTGCGGACGGTAGACCCTGATCGTGCCCCAAACTGCGCAATTTGGACCGTCAACGCGGCACTTGAAGAACGCAACTCTTTGAAATCTAAGACATGAAATCAGAAAATTTAAACAATTAGCCCCGCCACTAGAATTGTAAGTTACGATCTTCCGACCGTTGAATCACATCCAAACTCAAACCAAAGGCCGAAAACACTTCCCTACCCTTATCCGCAAAGCTGGACCCCTGATTGACTGATAACGACCGTTGATCGTAAATCAGGCCCCTGCGGTCAAACGGGTCATCTGTTTGCCACCAAACTTGGAACAACCCTTCATCTGACAATGAGACACATAACCCATGACACAGATGAGCCAGGGGGCCACTGAGATGGCCCTAGGAACCAAAAATCCACCAACTAGGGGTATATACATTGGGAAAAGACTCCCTAGGGCCAATTGGGCTAATTTTCAGACTATACAAGCTCTAAAATCTCTCTCCCTCACTCCCATTCAAATTTTGCTGCAAGAAGGAGAGAGAGGAGAGAGTAGAGAAAGAGAGAGAGGGCTCAAAGGGTTGGAAATTGGTAAATTTCCCTCTCCCACCACAGTCCTAGGTCGGAGCTCACGACTTTACCACCATAGAAGCAACTAATTGATGATCGAAAGGTACACTCCCAGCCCTCTTCCAATTTATAGCACTTTAGGCCTCTTGCATGTATCCCAACGTGCAAATTTCGTCGGCACAGGGCTCTGACATACCAATTTGCGGGACCGGCACCCTAAGAGAGGCTCCGCAAGCCATCAACCATTCCTAGGTGCAGACGATTATCCTTAGGTGGCCGTTTATCAAACCTAGGCTAAATGTAGTGATTGTGGTTGCAGATTTTGCTTTGCATGTCATTTGCAAGGGGTATAATAATAGATATGAAGTATTATCATGGATAAATTCTGATTAGGGAAGGATTGTTTAACTCCCAATCATCTTAATGCTTGCATTGTTTGAATTCCTGTCCACCATGAGTATTTAAGTATGACGCATCCCAAATTATGAAGTAAATAGGGAAAATCCTACTGCATAACTCCTATGCACATGAATTAAGAAGGTTAATTGCCAAATTCCTTCCACGCATGTTCAATTTTTTTGTAATTTGGAATTGTACACGATTTTCCCATGATTTAAGGTAATTTAGGACTTATTTACATGCTTATCTAGATTTTCCTTACAATAAAAAATTCATGATCTTTCATGGTGACAAGTGACTGTATCTTATTGCTATGAATGTCTAAATTCCTCACAACTAGAAGTAGATCGTAATCTTCTTTAATATGTTTCAAAATACACTGCCTCTTTGCTGGGTTGGCTAGCAACTTCAGAACCCGTATGAGCAGCCCCTTCGGTAGGGCCATCCAAGGACCAATCTGACCCAGTTAGTCAAAATACGGATAGTCGGCAATAGTTGGACTACACGGGATGCTTGCTCCCAATGCCGTACGTTTCGTAATTCGTCTAGAGGGGACAAATTGACTCATCAACTGGCCAACCATGTTCGTTAACCATGTATACACATGACTACTTGAACCCAAGTCACCCTACATCCATTTGCGCCGATTGATAACCAGCTTGTTGCGACCCATAAGTCTTGGGAGCTGGGCATGGTGGAATGGGACACTATGCTTGAGTTGTCGGCCTACGCTGGGGCGACAAGCCTTCCCGTAGTGACGCAAGCAAGATTTTTATCTTACAAAATTTCCTTCTTATGTATTAATTAGGATTGACGAACCCAACTAAGTTAAGGATCACGAGCGCAAGACCACCACGACCGCCTGAGTCACGTGATCAGGATAGGGCATCGATTTGTTAGGGTGTCTTAGTTTCCCCAAACTGCTGGATGAATGAATGTAACTAATTCACACGGATAACATGTTTACCATTACATTGCATTAGTTAGGATGGAAACTCGGCCGTTGAGGTCGCATTGAGGGAGTGTTGGGCATTGCGAACTTAAGATGGTGTCGATCGAGGGAGTGTTGGATGGCGAGGACATGGATTATATTATAATAAAATGCATATGCATTAATAAGAGTAATTAGGAACTTTGTGCTTGGTTGCTTTTCATTAACTTCATTTATGAAATTGATAATATGTGTAACTTATTGCTAATGGAACCTAGTATGTTGATCACTCACTCCCACTCTGGGACGGTGTTTTAAAACACCAATCAGAACTTGTCTTAGATGCAGGAATTACGGAGCTTTATGCGTTTGATGGAGCGAGCGTGGACGAGGAGGAGTTGTCATATTTTCAGATCTTTGGTGGATCCTTGTAGATCGCCTTAGGATTAGCGATGGGACCTAGGGCAGGGATTTGTACATTTTCAGATTATATATTTTGTGAGACACGGTCCATTATGTTTATTTACATTATCTCTTTTGCTAGATATATATTCCATATTAGTTGCACATGAGCTGATCATATTGGTCTTGATTTATATTGCATGGTCCACTACACTTCCCCATTAGTTATGAAACAAACAAGTTATGCACATTTTGAAACCCCGTAAGGTATAAGTAGCACTAGGGAATTTGGGAGCCGAGTATCTACTCGGTCCTGGAAATCTAGGGCGTTACAACATGAGCTCAAAAAAAATAAGCAAATCCAAATCTCAGGGGACCACACCATGGGAAACAATGGTGATTGAATGCCCACCATTAAAAACATTTTGGGGATCCAACTGCTCATCTATTTGTAATTTTCTAGGGTAAGAGTAAAGGAAAGTTAAAGTGCTGAAACTATGGGATGTTTGGGCACATGAAAAAGGACTGTCAAAGTTCTGAGGTAAGAAAAGAGAACTCAGAGACTTCTTCCAAAGAAGTCAACATTGCCGAGTTTGATGAAGGTATGAGTGGAAGTTATGTGTTGTCAGCGTTCATGGTCAGACACTTATATGATGATCGTAAGTACGAGTGGATTTTGGATACTGGGGTATCATATCACATGACTCCTCATCAGAGTTAGTTTACCAGTTACAGAGTATGCGATGGTGGCCAAATATTTATAGGTAATGGCAATGCATGTAATGTTGTGGGTGTTAGATCAGTGCACATCAAGATATTTAATGACATGGAGCATACATTGACCGAGGTGAGACACGTTCCTCATATGAGGAAGAGCTTGATATCTATTGGAACACTTGAGGCACTTGGGTTTTGATTCATCGGTTTTAATCGTGTCCTTAAAGTTTCAGAAGGGGCACTCGTTGTCATGAATGCACAGAGGAACAAAAATCTTTTCAGGTTGATCGGGAGCACTTTATCGGGTGGAGCTACGGCAGTTGTAGCAGAATTCACGTATGCACGTATGTAGCATGCACGTCTGGGCCACATGAGCGAGCGGGGCATGAAGGTACTTTCTGACTGTTGTTTAATTTCAGCTTTTAAAAGTTTGGATTTAAGTATATGTGATAATTGTATTATGATAAATATTTAAGGTTATCTTTTAAATATGGAAAACATGTATGTAAGGGTGTTCTTGATTATGTGCATTCTTATGTATAGGGACCATCGCCTGTGGTTTCTGGTGAAGAGTCGTAATGGTTCATCACGTTCATTGATGACTATTCTAGGAAGGTATGAGTTTATTTCATGAAAAATAAATCCGATGTTTTCACATTCTTCAAGTCGTAGAATGAGATGGTGGGAAAATAGTCAGGGCGAAAGGTGAAGGTTGTAAGGATAAATAACTGTGGAGAATATACTTCAGGTGAATTAATCAATACTGTAAGAATAAATGGATCATGAGACACAATATAGTGCGTCACACACCAGAGCAAAACGGTGTGACTAAGCGGATGAATTAGACTCTTTTGGAGAGGGCCCGATGCATGATTAGTAATGTCGGGTTGGGTAAGGAATTGTTGACTGAGGCTGTTAATACACCTTATTACTTGGTAAATCAGTTCTGTTCTATGGCCATTAATTGTAAAATTCTAGAGGAAGTATGGATGTCACGCCCCAAACTCGGAAATTGGATTCACAGGAATCCCGATCGCCAAATCCGATGCTGACAGCCTCCGCAGTACCCCATTCTTGGCTCCTAGCGTTCATACGCCAGATTCCGATCCTGGGATCTTACAAGGAAGATTTTTTTTTTTTTTTTTTTTTTTTGTACATTTAACTCGTAATAAGCATAACCACAAGATTACCCAATTCACAAAGGCAACATCATCATCACATATCCACTAATATAATCATTAAATACAATACTGAAAGGGAAATACATAAATAAAAAATCAAGCTCCAGAGATCGCTGCACGCTCCAAGCTCAACACTGCTGCAACCTAACATCACCTGCACGCATCTATCATGTATAAGCTTATAAAAGCTTAGAGGGTGGTGTAAGTGTGTGCACAAGGTAAGTGCCAAGTATTCAACACAATGTCATAATCATACAATGTCGAAATAGGCGAAAGGTCATGAATCATATGTTATCAGAGTAAGCAAAAATACTAGCAAGTCCATGAGTCAAGGAATGTCAGAATACGCGATACAGATCGACTATACAAATGAGGAGTCATAAAGAGTCAAATATCAGATGCCGTATTTAAAGTATATAAATGCAGAAACACAGGTAACCCAAAATGCCATATGCCGCGAATTTAATGCAATATGCGGTGCAAATGGAATGACCATGCTGGAGTGTGAAGTCGGGATGATAGTACGTATTATCGCAGGCTATGGGGTCCATCACAAGAGACTTCTATCTAAACCAGTCCTATAACTAAATTTGGATAGTCAGACTCAATGTGGTAAACTCCTGATCTAAGGTTAGTCGCATGCCCCAACCGAAATTCTGGCCATTGTGAAAGTTCATATATCAAATAGTTGCGGACCACCAGCCCGAGTGGATAGTGAATCAATGAGTATGCAAATCCTGCTCAATAAGTCCACATATCAGTACGGTTCATCTCTAGGATCATCACCGGGGTTTAGTACACTCCAAATGGCACTGCCGCTCTCCTAGTCGTACAGTCCAAGTGAGTGTAAGAAACTTCACTATTCGCCTGGCCAATAGTCTGCCAATACCTATTCGGCACGTCGATAACGGACACATTCCTCGAGTTGGTTAGACTCAACCTAGCAATGCCCCCTACGCTCGGGCGGGTAAGGCCACATCCCCTCTCAACTGACCACGGTATAGTGGGAGACGCGACCTCGTGGAATTTGGTACTCGGGAGCTCATGTATCCACTCGGTCTCGACGTTGGGGCGTCCTCTGGTACCAAGAGGGTTTAGGAATTTTCACCTAGGGCTATCTATGACAGCCCGATGCTAGAACAAATTTTCGGTGTCCCGTCTGGCCAACCACGATATGCCTGTGGAGGATACGACCCTGATGTCGCTAGGGAGTACAGTAATCATAATGCAAGATGCATGAGTCATACAATCCAGTCATGCATCAATCTTGCGTAACCGTGTGCTCATGTGAGATAACCTCCGCCTATCAGGGAGTCTCATAACAACATGCTCAATGACATATGCAATGGCCACATCTCATAACAAACATGCAGATGATGCGTATGGGCATGTATCATGATGCTATTGTCACGCCCCAAACTCAGAAAATGGGCTCATAAAATTCTCAATCACCAAATCCGGTGCCGACAGCTTCCGTAGTACCCCATTCTCGGGTCCCACCGCCCATACGCCAGATTCCGATCATGCGATCCTATAAGGATGATTTTCAGTATAACTTTTTTTGTATAATGGAGCATAACCATAAGCATAACCAAGTCACAAAACAACATCACCACATATCCACTATATCAAAAACTTTTAAGTACAATGCAGAAAGGGAAATACAATATAATGAGAGTAGCAGAAACTCCGGAAGCTCAACTGCACGCTCTAAGCTCAACGCTGCTGCAACCTAACGCCACCTGCACGTATCTATCGTGCATAAGCTTATAGAAAGCTTAGAGGGTGGTGAAAGTGTGTGTAAGGCGAGTGTTAAGTACACAATATCAGAGTAATGCGGAAATATGCGGTAAGTCCATGAATGCTATCAGCTGTACCAAAGCTATGTGATGCAAGACATGAATGCTATCGGTCATACCAAGGCCATGCGATGCGAGGCCCATGTACCCAAATGTCATATGCGAGATGCAAAGCAAGCGTGCCAGTACTCATCAAGTACACATATCAATACAGTTCCTCTCTGGATATCACCGGGGTCTAATACACCTCACACTAACTGCCTCCTCCCTAGTTGCACAGTCAAGCAAGTGGAAGAGACCACACTATCCGCCTGACCAGTAGTCTGCCAATACCTACCCGACTCGTCGATAGCGGACTCATTTACGAGCTGGTCAAACTTAGCCTAGCTTATAACCCCCTCACTCGGGCGGATAAGGCCACACCCCCTTCCAACCGACCACGACACAGTGGGAGACGCGATCTACTGGTATTTGGTACTCGGGCGCTCATGTATCCACTCGGTCTAGACGTTGGAGCATCCCCTGATACCAAAAAGGTTCTGGGATTTTCACCCAAGGACATTATAAGTGCCTACAATGCTAGAACCAATATTTTCGGTATCCGATATGACCATCTACGATGTGCTTGTGGAAGCCATGACCCTGATGTCGCTAGGGCATGCAGTGATCAAGTCACACATATGCGAGATGCATGAGTCACACCGTACAATCATGCAGAAATCTCACGCACACCACGCGCTCATGTGGGGCACTCCATCTCATAAGGAGTCACGTAAATGCCTCAGCCCAACGACTTATGCTATGATCAAACATTCCTCATATCAAGCATACATATGATGCGTATGCGCATGAATCATGGAAGTGTACTAAGCATGTTATGAAGTAATGAACTATCCTTACACCGAAGATGGGCCTAGACGGCCTACACATAACCAGTATGGGCCTATCAATGGGCCCAAGGGAGAGTTATAATGCGGACATTTAACCAACACTATACTTGCAATGTGGACGTCAAACCAACATTGCTCCCAAGGCATAGCCCGCCTAATATCAACACACAAACCATGGGGAAATCACACATTGCAATGGACCCTAAGGACATCCCGTTGGGCCTCGACCCATGGGCCTTGGATACCTCAAATGGGCCGCATCATATGGGCCTTATATAAATCAAGTGGGCCACATTAATGGGCCTTAGGTACATTGCAATGGGTCATATCCCATGGGCCTTTGAAAACATCACAATGGGCCTCGTAACATGGGCCACAAATACATTGAATGGGCCTAAACACATGGGTCATATATACATCAAGGTGGGCCTCAATGGAAGACCATAAATACATCAAGATGGGCCTCCTCACATAGGTCATATGTTCATCAAATGAGCCACACCAATGGGCCCCATGTATATCAAATGGGCCACACCAAATATAAGTGGTGATAATGATTTTCACCATTAAAATTCCTAAAGCCCACCATAACATATATTTCTCATCCAACCTGTTCATAACTAACATAGTGATAGATGAAGTGGAAGCAACTATCAGCTTAGTAGGAAACTACAATGGCCCCTTAGAAATTTTGAATGGTAGACGTCATTATCCACTACATAAAATGGTGGGGTCCACTCGAACTTTAAATCTGACTTATTTATACTCTCAAGCCTATTAAGACAAGCCTGTCAAATAGTTGAACGGCTTGGATCAACACATGCATCATGGTGGATCCCATATAAATGGACGACATGGATGAAACAGGTGGGTTCAACGAAGGGCCCACCATCAGGTATATATTAATATATATATATATATATATATATATATATATATATATATATATACACATATACACACACACACACCACACACACACACACGCACACACACACACACTCACACACACACGCACGCACACACGCACGTGCACACACACGCGCACACACACACATCACCGTCCACTGTCAGTGGACGGTGAAACACATACATCACTGTGGGTCTCACGTGGGGCCCACCATAGTGTTTATACGCCATCCAACCCATTTATAAGGTCACGTAGACCTAGATGAATGGGAAAAACAAATTTCATCTTGGTCCAAAACTTCCGTGGACCCAAAAAGATTCCAATGGCAGCCGTCCAATCTCCACTGTTTCCTATGATGTGGGCCACCTGAGCGTTGGATGTGGCTCATTTTTAGAGGGGGGCCACTTCATGGAGGGGCCCACCTCATGAACAACATGGATGACATATATACATCATGATGGGGTCCACGGATGGAGCCGTGGGACCCTGCTCGTCTGCCCGTCCAGATGCCACAGGCGCTGCCTGCGCCTCTGGCAGCAGCAGCGCCTGCTGCTATATATTTTTAGACGCGGATTTCGTGCGAAAGACTTTCGCAGGAAATTCCTGCGCAAGATTCTGTGTGGGTTATACTTAGTTGTTTTTGTGAAATCTAATCCCTTTATCCGTTTTTTAAGCTCATTTTAGGACGTGGGACCAAAATCGACGAGGATAAAAAACTCAAATGGGCCACATGAGAGGAAACACTGGAGATTTAGTGACCACCGTTGAAATAATTATATGTCCATAAAAGTTTTTAACAATATATTTTTTTTTTGGTTTTTTCACTTTATCTAAGTGAAAATGACCTTATAAACAGTTTAGATGGCATATAAATAGCAAGGTAGTGCCTATGAAGGTTTCAACGGTAGGCATTCCTTTCCCAACTGTTTCATCTCCTATGGCCCACTTGAGTTTTGGATCCTACTCATTTTTGGTAGAATGTCTTAAAATGAGGTCGTAAAAAGGATGGACGGCTTTGATTTCTCACAAACATCGCAACGGGCCCCACCTAGAATCCTTGCGCAGGAACTTCCTGCGAAAGTCTTTAGCAGGAAATCCATGTCCTATATTTTTTTATTTTTATTTAAATCGCATTTTTCCGAGGTTTTTCCCATGTGGGGCCCGCATCGGGTGGATCCGACCCAACCATTGGATTCCATGGCCCGACACCGTCTAACAGAGCCCAATATCCAGCATATTTTGGTGTACCGAAATGTCAGGGTGGGTTTTAACGGTGAAAACTGCCATTTTCTATGCTATGGCCCGCCAGAACCTCGGATTGACTCTGTTTTTTAGCTCAACGCCTAAAATGATCTGGAGAACGGAATGGACGGCATGGATTAAACACATACATCAAGGTGGAGCCTGCATAATGCGGTCCACTCAAAAGCTGTTGAATCAAGCTTATATTTGGTTTTTCACTTCACGTCCAGCGTCTCTGGACGCTAGACGACTTGCAATAACACATGCATTTAAGGTGGGCCTTGCTCAGGTGGGCCACCAAATGCACTGATGGTGTGGATACAACACATATAAGTGGGCCCCCACCTATGGATCACTTGGATGAAATACATGCCTTATGGTGGGGTCCATCCAAGTGGGCCACATGGCCACCTCATCATACACCTAAAAATAACTAAATAAATAAAAGGAGAGAGAGAGAGAGAAAGATAGAGGGACACGCGTGATGGATGGACCCCGGTACTATGGGCCCTCCGTTTCAAGCATCCAATCATACATCAAGTGGGTCCCATTACACGTGGGCCCATCAAACCGAAAATCAACGGTGGAGATCCTTTCTCCACCAAATGTAAGGTCTAGATGACCCTATCCATACATGGAAAATAAACATCATGATGGGGTCCATGGAGAATGACCCCATCATGGGATAATCATGAGGATCAAGGTGGGCCATCGGCCACACCTAGGGTCCAAAGCGAGATCCATACCATTGATCAGTAGGCCTCACTTGGCCCATTATAAAAATATGAAAACTAGCCTATAGGAGCACCCACCGTTCGATCTTCTCGGTCCGTTGGAACTCCGGTCTCCTTGTGCTTCACTTTGACGGAGGGTGATGAGGGATGAAAGACTAGGATGAAGGATTTGGGATGGGAAAGTGGGCCACACACACACTCACTTTTCTCACACTTGGGATGCCGTGGACGTGGGATTTTTTTCTCCTTGCTTGGGAATGTGAGTTTGAAAAATGAGGGAGAGAGAGTGTAGTAAAGAGAGGGAGAGAGTAGCTTAGGTAGGCCATGATTACTTGTAAGAGAGGGTGGCTTGTAATAAATGGTTGTAAGAGGGCTAGGTGTAGGGTGGCTAGCCATAAGTGCTTGTAAGAAGGCTATGGGGTAGGGTGGCTATAGCTAGGTAAGGGTGGCTATAGCTAGGGTGATGTCATCCATCACCCTCATAATTACCTAGGGATTTGTGCCACATGAGATGGGTGGGTCCCGCAATGTGCGGTCCATGATCATTATAATGTACGGTCCACATCTTATGATTTAAGCATCGGATTGGAGCATGAGACGCGGCGTTGGAATCGCGACGACGGTGCTGTCGCTAAGATACAAGTCTCAGGTTAAGCCGACTCAAATATAAAGGATATGACTTAGGATCGTGTGCAAATGTCGATTATCGGTCGCAGGTTACCGGAATTCAATGGGAAGGATCGTGGGAGTCGACGGAACAATACGGACTAGGATACGGGTCTTACAACTATGCTATCACATACTCATAATCGGTATCGATAACCGGCATCGACAATCGACCTCGACAATGTGGACATTTAACCAACATTGCCCCGAGGAATGACCCTCATATATCCTAACATATAGTGGACCCATGGCTTCACACAAGGGCCAAATATACAACACCATGAGCCTCACTCAAGAGCTTAATACACATCCCGATGGGCCTTTCACATGGCCTAACGTACATCACAATGGGCCTCAACTACGACTCGCATATACACCATATAGGTCTCGACAATCGAAATCGACACTCAGACTCGGCCTCGACAATCGAAATCGACACTCAGACTCGGCCTCGACAATGGGAGTCGGCCTCGATACTTGGCCTCGACAATCGGGATCGATCGATAATCAGAATCGGCAAATCGGTCACATCAATCGGAATTGGCAATCAGCCACGACGATCGGGATCGATCGATAATCAGAGTCGGCAAATTGGTCACGACGATCGGATCAATCGATAATCAGAATCGGCAAATCGGTCACGACAATTGGAGTCGGTAATCGGTCACGACAATCAGAATCGATCGATAATCAGAATCGGTAAATTGGTCACGTTAATCGGAATCGGCAATCGGCCATGACAATCGGATCGATCGATAATCAGAGTAGGTAAATCGGTCACGTCAATCAGAATCGGCAATCGGCCACAACAATCGGGATCGATCGATAATCAGAGTCGACAAATCGGTCACGACGATCGGATCGATCGATAATTAGAATCGGCAAATCGGTCACGGCAATTGGAGTGGGTAATCGATCACGATAATCGGAATCGATCGATAATCAGAATCGGCAGATCGGTCATGTTAATCGGAATCGTCAATCGGCCATGACAATTGGGATCGATCGATAATCAGAGTCGGCAAATCGGTCACGTGAATCAGAATCAGCAATCGGCCATGACAATCAGGATCGATCGATAATCAGGTCGACAAATCAGTCACGTTAATCAAAATTGGCAATCACAATCGGCCTCGACATACGGAATCGACCTCGTCGATCGGACTCGGCCTCGATGATCGGAATCGGTAATCGACCTCGACGTAAGGCAGGGTCCATAGATGTATGGCCGATGATGGATCAAGAAATATCAATGGGGCCCAGACGTTTGGGTTAACCTACTAGAGAACGATGAGAATGGGCCTATCCAGGCCTAAGGGAAGGTCATAATGTGGACATTTAACCATCACTGCCCATCAATGTGGACATTCAACCAACATTGCCCCCAAGGGGTGGCCCACATAAGGTCAAACATATAGTAGGCCCATGGCCTCACACAAGGGCCTAATACACATCACGATAGGTCACATTCATGGGCCTCTCATACACCAGGTGGGCCGCATCATATGGGCCACATATAGATCACATTGGGCCTTTGACACGGGCCTAATATACATCACAAAGTGCTACATCCCATGGGCCTTAAATATATCACAATGGGCCTCTACCCATGGGCTCCAAATTCATTACAATGGGCCTTAACTCATGGACTCCAAATACATCACAATGGGCCTCAACCCTTAGGCCCCAAATATCTCACAATGGGCCTTAACCCATGGGCCCCGAATACATCATATTGGGCATTACGAATGGGCCGTAAATATATCATATTGGGCCTCATATACATCACATCGGGCCCTTCCAAATGGGCCCCAAATACATCACATCGGGCCTCAATTACTTCAAATGGGCCCCAAATGCATCCAATGGACCGTATCAAATGGGCCACAACAACTACACCATTCATCCATAGATAGAGATTGTTATAGAGCATTAGAAAATGAATCATAACCAAAGGATCATCTAGGCCATGCCACAAATGGCAGTGGTGATAATGATTTCCACAGTTAATTTTACAGTGGGCCCACCATAGTATTTATTTCCATAGTATTTATTTCCCATCCAGTTTATTCATAAGGTCACAAAGACCTGATCTTAGAGGAAAAACAAATATCATATTGATTCATAACTTCTGTAATCCCAAAAAAGGGTTTCAATGGTAGACGTTCAAACCCACTGTTTACTATAGTGTGGTCCACCTGATAATTGGATCTGTCTTATTTTTTTGTCTCAAGCAGTGAAACGAGCTTACCAAATGGATAGACGAATCAGATGTAACTCATACATCAGTGTGGGGTCCATATACATGGCCCAACACATAAAAGAGATGGACGGTTTGATATTTGCAGCAAGGTGGGCTCCCACGTGGATGTGGCCCCACCGCAATATACATATATATGTATATTAAATATACATCTGGTGGGTCCCACGTGGGCCCACCATAATATTTATATCATATAATATAATATCTATATATACTTAAATATAATATAACATATCATATCTAAGGGAAAATGACAGTCCAGATTCATCTGGACGATGCAGATCCACATGGGTCCCACATGGGAGTGGCCCACACAACATATATTTTTATTTATATAATATGTTATATATATATATATATATATGTGTGTGTGTGTGTGAGAGCATGCAAACACATGCATCAAATGGTGGATGAAACCATACATCATGCTGGCCCCCAAATACGGACGGTGTAGATGAACTCCACACACACGTGTGGCCATACCTGCTGCTGCACGTGCAGCAGCAGCACATCAGGAGTCCACCGTCCAGACAATGGACAGTGTAGAGATACCACATATATCATGGTGGTCCCTACACATGTGGCAGGGATCACTACAAGAAAAGGGGGCTTTAGCCTCGGTTCAAAACTAAGGCTAAAAAGGTTAAAAAGTGAGGCTAAAACCTTTAGCCTCGGTTTTGCCTCATTTATCCAAACCAAGGTTGAAACCCCCGTGGCTAAAGGCTTTAGCCTCAGTTTTAGCAATTGAGGCTAAATTGACATTTATAGCCTCGGTTCTTCAAGTGAAGCTAAAAAAACCTTTTTAGTTTCAGTTTTCTCGAAATGAGGCTAAATCCAAATTTTAGCCTCTATTGTTTCCAACTGAGACTAAATCCAAATTTTAGCCTCAGTTGCCTCCAATTGAAGCTAAATCTATTTTTAACCACGGTTCTCAACAATCGAGGCTAAAACCTTTAGCCACGGAATTTCAGCCTTGGTTCTCAACAACCGAGGCTAAATCCAAGCCTCAGTTACAAATTGAGGCTAAAAATGTTTATTTTTTTTATTATTTATTTAAACTACAAATCCATCAATTCAATCCACTCATGAAACAATCAATCAAGAAAGCCACAATACCAACAAAACAGTTAACAACAGTCTATTTAAAGTTTAACTCAATCAAACTGTTACATAACATTAGGTTCCACAAATAATACAATGTCATGGTCGCGCCCGTCATCACCGATGCCGTCGTGCTTGGCAGACCCTGACATAACACTGCCCGTCCATCTTATGTTGCTTCCAGGCCAGCATCATCATTGCCTCCACCAGTATTCTCCATTCGGATTGTGAAATCTGTAAATCTGTGAAATCGGGTCGGATTATGAGAAAAGTTTCACTACTTCCGAACTTCAGTTGGGAATTCTGTAAATACAAAGGGAAAATTAAAATAAAATAAATAATTGCGTGGCTGGAAGAAAGGGCACAAGACACGGTCCCAAGGTTTCCTCGGGTTCATATGCCATGTAAAAGGTCAACGCTTTCTAAGAAAAATATGAAATGACAGTATCACTGAGTTACAGATAGTTGAAATTCCTAATAGACAAAACCTCGATTTGACAGCGAAGTTAGCAACCACCTAACCTTGATTTCATAAACAAGAATGATTAGTTCCGCAAAACTTGAAATAAATAAATCCCAGTAACACTGGACATAAGAAATAAAGAAGAAAACAAATAAACAAGGCAATTTGCACCCCAGGAAGTGGAACTACAAAAAGACCTGATTAGCGAAGCCGACTCCACACCCCAGGAAGATCCTTCCTATAATGAGCATTTAGCACCACACCAATGATGAAGAAAATCCCTGTTTTGATTTTCAGCCCCAACTGTTTCTGATTTAAGCTGAAGCATGGATACCACGGTTTCTTTTACAGATTTCAATGATTTAGGAATAGTTCCTCCTGCATTGAAGGCCTGTTCAGGGCCTAGTGAATGGACCAAATGACGAAATTCCCACTAATCAACCAATCCTAACCATCCATTTGATGGTTAAAAGTCAAACAGTGATTGGCTCAAATTCCAAAGGGCCAAATTGAAATATCAGTTGGGCCAGCAATTAGGATGGCCCGGATATGTGGTTACCTGTGTAACTTTATGCTCCGAACACAATTGGGCAAGCAATTGGACAGCCTGGATTGTCATATAACCGTAAGTGTATGTTGGAAGAGTTACCACCATTTTCTTAAAATTGTAGTTAACTATCAAAGTTCTGCTGGAATTGGCAGTTACTCCTCACATGGCACACAAGTTTAAATAGGCTCAAACAAATAAAAACCTTGAATATATCTCAGAATTATTCCAAACAAGTTTAGCTTCTTGGTGGTGATGCTCCAAATTCAAAATCAGCAGTGTGCTTATTTCATTACCACAATAATTTGTGAAAATGATTAGTATTTTCAGCAAAAACAATGACTAGATGTTTATTATCATTTATTTGTGGGCTCCCTGTACCCCACTGGGCATGGATTTAAGTAGCGTTTCAGAATGTGACTCGTCATACCCATAGACAGATGAATATGCAAATAAAAACTCTACAGAATTATATGATTTTCAGCTCAGTTCTTGAAAATTACCTACATGCACACTCTCTTTTGCCTACTGCTATTCTGCTTTCTTAAAAATACTAGTTTCGCCTACTTTCTTAGAAATAAACTAGGAAAATGGACATAATCATAAAACCATACAGATTAACTTGAAAATAAATAATTTGGTTTTTTACTATCATCATCCCAAGTATGCTCATCATTAAGGAATAAATATTAGCAGAAAGAAATTGTATTAGACACATACTTGCAATTTTTTGTAGATATACCAAAACAGTCATAATAGAAGCAAGAACAGAATCTGCACATATCAATTAAATGTCTGAACAACATACTTTATCTAGGTAGTGTTAAGAAATATGATCATACAGAACTAAAACAGTCCAATCAGATATTTGGATTGTTACAATAAAAAGCCTTCTAGTTTTACCTGTGCATATGACAAAACTATTGCAATGACAAGGCTAAAGAAATTTGCTAAGAGAATGTTGAGAATAAATGGGAGAGAATCATCCATAGTATACAATACGAAGATAAATGGGCCAGTTCATCTACACAGTGAGCCCCACTGTTTGCATGGTTCGGATGTCTGCTACATGTACCAGGTTGGCATGTAAGCTGCATGTAGAGAGGTTCATGTGGGCTCACCAAAACCATACAAAAGAGAATGAAGCTTTGAGATGCTATATCCTATTCTGACCTGTTAAGTATCCTTCCACTTGGATTTTGATCAAAAGATATTACAGGTGCATTGATAAGCTTGTTCAGAAGTATAGTATGCACCTGAACTGCAGCATGTAAACCACCAAACGCAAATGAGAATGCCCTTGCTAAGGTTAAAAGGGAATTTGCAACAGAAAAGATGCAGAGTATAACCTACAGATTTTCTTAAAAACAGAGATTCAAAACCAAAATGAACAGACAAATCAAAAGGCAACATCACCTCTTCAGATTGGCAATAGGTTGGAGCTCAACAACGTCTATTGCTGTTGATGACCGGAGATGCGGTAGGGTTTCAGCGGTTGGTGATGCGGTGTAAGGATTGCAGATCGAGAGTCGGACAGGGATAGGGAAAATGAGAGAGAGACAGAAGGGGAAAACCAGAGCCCGAATAGAGATCCAAGTTGCATCATCTACAATCGGCTGATCGATTTGGTGCTCTTGCTGGCGCTTTCCGGGATGGAGCTTGCTCTGATCGTGACATCTCTTGTTCAGAGATCGGGCTTGGGAGAAGGAACTGCGAACTGATGGCGAAAACGAGATGGATTTTGGTGATCCAGGGCTGGGAAGAGTTGAGAGTCCATGGATCGAGGTGACGTAGAGGGATTTGGTAAGAAGATGGAGTGAAATTGGGTTGATTCTAGGGTTAGGGCTTGGTAGATTTGAATGATTTTAGAAGGACCAGAACTACAAGAAGAAGCCTGGTTTTTATAATCCAAAGAGCGGAAATCAATGAGGAATCTGTTTCCGACGAGAATGAAAAACGAGATTTTAGAAAAATAGAAGTAAAAATAGAAGAGATGGAGATGGATACATGCAAAAATGGAGATGAAAGATGGATTTATACGGATTTCAAATGGCGGAGAATCATTTCTTGGCGGAATCTGGCTTTTGATTTCTCAACGCCGCTCTCTTTCGTTTCTTCATTCCGGTGCTTTATATATACGTGTCCGTTTTTGGCCTCGGTTCGTATGAAAGTGAAGTTAAAAGGCGGACTTTTTGCCTCGGTTCTAGAACTGAGGCTAAAAGGGGACTTCTTGCCTCGGTCCCAGAACTGAGGCTAAAAGGTGGATTTTCACGCGTTCATGTGAGTGCGGTTTTCATGAGATCCAACCCAAACATAAAACATGCTCCAAATGGAACCCAAATATCATGATCACCCAGAACTTCGGTTGTCCATGTCGTAGCAAAAAGTTGGGATGGGATGCCCAATGTTAGCTTTTGTGTAGGGGCCACCATAGTGTTTACACACCATCCAATCCATTCATCTGATGTGCTTCACCAGGATGAAAGAATTATACAAAAAATCATTACAAAACATAGGTGGGCCATACCACATGAATTTAGATGTTTTGAGTTATAAATTTTATAAGAAAGTTGAAATGAATGCTGAAACAACCTGATTTTTGGATTGAGGCTAAACAAGGGCATTCTTGCTAGGTACTCCACACCACCACCATGTCGCTTTTTTTTCTTTTTTGTCTAAGTGGCGACTAAACAGGGCCCTATAGAATCGAATTGACGATGGTACGAATAATCTTTTCATGAAATTAATTTTGGCCTCAGTTGCTCACCAACCGAGGTAAAAGGGCAGACTTTTGGCCTCAGTTTCTCACCAACCGAGGCAAAAGGGCAGACTTTTGGCCTCAGTTCTCAACAACTGAGGCAAAAGGGCAGACTTTTAGCCTCAGTTGCTCACCAACCAAAGCAAAAAGGTAAACTTTTGGCCTCAGTTTCTAACCAACCGAGGCAAAAGGGCAGACTTTTGGCCTCAGTTTCTTACCAACCGAGGCAAAATGGCAGACTTTTGGCCTTAGTTTCTCACTAACTGAGGTAAAAGGGTAGACTTTTGGCCTCGGTTCTCAACAACCGAAGCAAAAGGGCAGACTATTGGCCTCAGTTCTCAGCAATCGAGGCAAAAGGGCAGACTTTTGGCCTCAGTTGCTCACCAACTGAGGCAAAATGGCAGACTTTTAGCCTCAGTTTCTCACTAATTGAGGCAAAAGGGAAAAATTTTAGCCTCACTTGCTCACCAACCGAGGCAAAAGGGTAGACTTTTGGCCTCAGTTCTCAACAACCGAGGTGAAAGGGCAGACTTTTAGCCTCAGTTGCTCACCAACCGAGGCGAAAGGGCAGACTTTTAGCCTCAGTTGCTCACCAACCAAGGCAAAAGGTAGACTTTTTCAATTTCTCACCAACCGAGGCAAAAAATGAATTTTTAACCTCAATTCCTTTACAACCGAGGCTAATAACCTTTAGCTTGTAGTGGATGAAACACATAAATTAAAAAGGGATCCACCACCAAGATGGATGGACGGTGGATAATGCATCCACGTCAGTGGGCTCCACCACCATTGATGGACGGGTGGATATAACACATACACCAGGTATGGCCTACCATCTAGATGGCTGGATGGTGTGGGAAATCATGTACATTAGGGCGTGGCCCATGGAATTTGTCAACGGCAGCAGGGCTGCTGGCCGTCCAGACGATGGACGGCTCAGCTGCAACACGTGCACGAGGTGGGTCCATACGTGTGGGACCCACCAACAGTTTTTTATCAAGCCAATATTTGTGGTTTCTCTTCATCTGGGCTTATCCAGACGGACGGGCTAGCAGGCTTGCCACTTGACAGTCCAGCAGGGTGGCCTGGCATAAGGATGACATGGATACATACATCACGATGGGGTGCATCAGGGTGGGCCACCCACATCCGAAGAGAGAGAAAGAGAGAGAAAGAGAGGGAAAGAGGTGGAGATCGGAGTAGCGGAGGGACCCTGCCACTATGGACCCCTCATACAAGTCATACATCAAGGTAGGTCCCATCACAAGTGGGCCCTCAAACCATAAAAAACAAATGCTATGAACACCCACCTAAGATCTCATCTTCTTTCTTCTGCCAATGCGATCTAGAGCTCAAATGAGTGTGATTCAACGGTTGAGATCGGCTTTGAAGGATTGGATTGGATGGTAGGGAGTGGGCCACACAAAGCTCCTCCCATGGAGAGCCATGGACGTGGGTTGCTTGGAGAGGTAGAGTTTGAAAATGAGAGAGAGAGAGAGAGATGAGAGAGAGAGGTGTAAGAGAGAGAGAGAGATGGGTGTGATGGGTGTGAGTGAGTGATGTGTACTTGTGGAAGAGAGAGTTGACTTTAGGGGAGGGGTGGTTGTACTTGGGGATGGGTGAGTGATGGAGTGTGATGTGTACTTTGATTGATGGAATTGATGGGATTGATGTGATGAATTCTCTCAAGATTGCAACGCATGGCGTTTTCCTCGAGCTGAATGCGGGCTCACATCTCCTGGCCCTGGAATCGCCTTGGCCCGCAGGACGTGGCGTTGGAACCGCAGAGACAGCATGGTCGCAATGATACAAGTCTCGGGTCGAGCCAATTCTAATATACGGGATACGACTCAGGATCGCGCGCAAACGCCGATAATAGATCGCGGGTCACTAAAATTCGACCGGGAGGACCGCGAAGGCATGCGGAACGGTACGGGCTATGATACGGGTCTCATAATGGAGTTGTCAGTAGGTATACTACTCGAGATTGCGTGTGTTTGGTTGTGAAGCTTACTCTCATTTACCATCGGTTGAGAAAGATAAGCTAGACCAAAGAGCCAAAAAGTACATCTTTGTTGGCTATGGTGGTGGTGTGAAGGGGTACAAGTTATATGATCGGGTCACACGAAAAATCATCATTAGTCATGACGTCAAATTCGATGAAGAATCCTTATTCCATAAGGATGACCACGAGGAACCGAAAAAGATCGTTGTGGACATTTAGGTAGACACATATGACACTAAGGTTGATACATATACGCAGACAGAGGTACATGAGTAGGTGGAGTAGCCACCTATGAAAAGGAATCTGCCATGGGTTTGCAAGTTACCGGCGAGATACATGGATAACTCTAATGTCGCATATACCCTCATTAGAAATGAGGGGGATCCGTTTACTCTTCAGAAAGCTTTTGATGACCCAGATGCCAAAAAGTGAAAAGTTGCGATGGATGATGAGATGAACTCCTTGTATAAGAATGAGACGTGGGAGATGATGAAGGTTCCCGTTGAAAAGAGATCGGGTGCAAGTGGATCTTCAAGAAGAAACATAATAGATACAAGGCAAGCTTGGTAGCGAAGGGATATACTCAGAGAGAAGATGTCGACGTCACTAAGATATTCTCACTCGTGGTGAAACAAGTATCTATCAAATTCGTGTTGGTGCTGGTTTTCCAATAAGATCTTGAGCTATAACAGATGGATGTGAAGACTGCCATCTTGTATGGGGAATTGGAAGAGTAAATTTACATGAAGCAACCAGCTGGATTCGAAATAAAAGGGGTAACGGGGTAGAGAATAAGGTTTACAGGTCGAAGATGTCGTTATATGGCTTGAAACAGTCGCCTAGGCAGTAGTATAAAAAGTTTAATTCTTTCATGGTGAGTCAGAGGTTTATCAAGAGTGAATATGATCATTGTGTTTATTACAAGACAAAGTGATGGGAAATTCATTATCCTTGTGTTGTATATTGATGACATGTTGATCGCCACTCATAGCATATATGAGATCGACTTACTAAAGACTCAATTATTAGGGACATTCGAGATGAAAGATCTGAGGGTTGCAAAAGGATTCTTGACATTGATATACATAAAGACAGGAAGAGAAGCATGTTTTGATTATCTCAGGCAGAATATCTTGAGAATGTATTGATCAAGTATGGGATGGACAAGATAAAGTCGGTCATCATTCCCCACGTGTCTCACTTCAAGCTTTCTTCTAAACAATGTCCTAAACAAATGAAGAAAAGCATGATATATATGTCCTTATTCGAGCACGGTTGGCAGCTTGATGCATACCATGGTATATATGAGACCAGATATTTCACATACGGTGGGTGTTGTTAGCAAATACATACCCTGGAAAGCAACACTGAGAGGCAGTTAAATAGCTACTTTAATACATTAAATGTACGCAGGACTACATCTTATCTTTTGAGAAATCAGAGGCCAAGTTAATAGGGTATGCAGATTCTGATTACACATGTAATGTGGACAGTAGAGGTCGACTTCAGGTTACTTGTTTGTGCTAGTGGGTGGAGCGATCAGTTGGATGTCGAAGCTTTAGTTCGTGATTGCTCTTTCCATGACCGAAGCTGAATATGTAGTGATGGAAGCATTTAAGGAAGGTGTTTGGTTGAGGGAGATGATAAATCAGTTGGAGCTTCAGTAGGAGGTTGTGCCAATTAATTGTGATAGCGAAAGCACGATCAATTTGGATAAAAATTTTGTTTACCACTCACGTACTAAATATATTGATGTTCGATACCATTTTATCCGACAAGTGCTTGAGGAAGAAGGCGTGACTCTGGAGAAGTTTTACACGAGCATGAATCCGGCAGACATGCTCAATAAGGTGGTTCCCTCAGAGAAGTTCAAGTTATGTGCAACTTCTCTGGGCTTCGTGAAGGCATAAAAGGAAAATAGAGGATGCAAAAGAAACAATGGTGGAGGTATAATGCAAGGTGGAATTAGAGAAGAGGACAAGAAGCTACAAAGAATGAAGATTGAAGACATGGTGGAGATTGTTGTTGATGTCTCAAATCTTTTCAACAATAGAGTCTGTTGATGCCATCGACAGACCATTCGATGCCATCAAGAGCAATTCGATGCCATCGACAGCTACTCGATGCCATCGAAAAAGTTCAGAAATCTCATGATTTGTTGTTGGACATTTTAGGTGTCCTACTCGATCAATACCATCAATGAGAGGTTAGATGCCATCGTTGAGTCGTCGAACATCGATGTCCCATCGAAGTCCATTGAGAAAATCTAAAAAATTCAAGTTTTATTGCTAGAACATTTTTGTGTTTTGTTCGATGACATCGAAGATGTTCGATACCATCAACAGTCTATCAATGCCATTGAAGGTGCCACCGAATGATCGCACAAAGTTACACAAAATTGTGTAAGTACGGGATATGTTTCCTATTTCAATTGTGATTCACCTAAAGGCTATATATATGGGTGTAATCGGGAATAAGAGGTATCTCAGGGCTTTCTAATTCGTTCCTAGGGTTTTAAGGGTGTAGCTTGGGTGATTCGAGGCTTGTTCGAATCGGGTAATCTCTATCTCTTGTAATTTCTACTTTCATAGTGTATATCTGTCGCTTTGTGTTGTGGTTTTTTTTTTTTTTTTTTTCCGTAAGGGTTTTTCCACATTAAATTTGGAGCCTTTGAGATTTTACTTGATTGTGCTATTGGAATACTTTCCATGATTCATCTTTGTGTACTTTAGCGGTCCCCAACACGAATTTCCTTAACTACATATAGAAAGAAAATTGATTTCCTTTGATGTGATAGTTTTTCTGTTTGAGAAACATGAAACATAAAACATAAGAAAATCAAATTCATTTTCTGAAGTATCCTTCAGAAAGTGAGTAAAACATTTTACTTTATAAAATCTTATAATATGATATTTTTAACATTTCCTTCGTCTGGTAAGATTTTCCATGCAAATTCATGGTGCATAACAAACAAGTGAAATGTCATTATCTTTCCATTGAGGTCATGACATTAGTTCTGTGTCTCTAGTCAGTGTCGTGACTTTCTATTTCTTTTTCATAGTTGACTAAGGTTTTCATTCAATCCAAACACACCCTTTTTGAATATACAGTCTCTCTCTCTCTCTCTCTCTCTCTCTCTCTCTCTCTCTCTCTCTCTCTCTCTCTCTCTCTCTCTCTCTCTTCTCTGTATCCACAAAATTTAAAAAAAAAAAAAAAAAAAAAAAAACACAAAAACACCCTAAAATTCCAAAGGGTGAATAGCTTCAAGAACAATGTTTAGGGCTTTGTCATTTCCATTTGACAAGCTACGTGGGGTGCAGTTTCGTTCGAGCAATGGTTAGTGTTTACAGAGGCAATGGACGAGTTGGAATTCACATTGAGGGCCATCAAAATGCCTGAAATCAGGGGTAGAGCTGGGCACAGGACGACTCGTCTTGACTGACTTGACTTGTCCGACTCGTTCAAACCCAACTTGATCAAAACTGAATGGGTGAGTCGGTCTGAACTGAGTAGGCTTTGCCCAATCCGGACTCAAACCGAGTCGAGTTTGAGTTACCAAGTAACTCGACTCGAAACTCAACTCGACTCGTTTTCGGGTATATTAAAAAAAAAAAAAACCTAATTTCTAACTATCTTGAATCCTACCCGCCGCACCCGACCCCAACTCAATCCCAAACTCTCTCCCTCCCTCCCTTATCCTCCTTTTCCAAGCCCGATAGCTACCCACCACTACCACCACCCTCCTCCTTCCCTCCTCTTCCTCCTCTCCTCCTCCTCCTCCTCCTCCTCTCTCTCTCTCTCTCTCTCTCTCTCTCTCTCTCTCTCTCTCTCTCTCTCTCTCTCTCTCTCTCTCTCTCTCTCGTCACTCCCTCCCTCCCTCATCTTTCGATCTGAAATGGTGCCAACTCGACCCGACTTGGTACTTCTGACCGGATTGGACTCGGTTCGGATTAATCCAGGCCATACCTGGATTCAGATCGAGCCAGGCATGCTGGACTCGGTATCAAGTCAGATCGAGTTCGGGTCAAGTCTATTTTAAAACCAAATCGAGTCGGGTCAACGTTGACTCGTTTCGACTTGACTCGATACCCAGCTCTAATCAGGGGTCTACGTTATTTATTTGAACGATGGTCGAGCACTCTCTTTGAAGAAAGAGAAGTCAGCTTCATCTAAGAACTGAAATCTACACTAATGGGTCTTCATCTTTATATGCATCTTCACATTTGTTAAGAGAGAAGAAAATAACTATTTGATTTATAATCTGACGCTTGTAAGATCAGGACTAGGATTACATCAGTCAATTCATCAGGTGGGCCACACACGAGTAGTTTTAAGGAATTGCAACCATCCAAGTTCAATAGGTATGTGTGGTTTGTTAATGAGTCGAACCGGACTAGTTTTTCTTTTATTTCAGCCAAGTCATCCACATTGTGGGGCCCACCTAAATGCTTAGCTCAGATGTGGCGCATGTATTTCAACTTGCAACATGCAACCCAACGGGTGACCAAAATTCATGTTAAGCATGCACATTTTGCAAATCAAGTTGCTACTGATGGTGAATTTTGTGTTGTGGGACCGCGGAAACTGACAGAGATGAATCAAGCAAAGTATTCCAATAACACAATCAAGCCCAATCACAGATACTCAGAATTTAACATGAAAAAACCCTTAAAAAAAAAAAAACCATGGCACGAAACGATAGAATCACTATGAAAGCAAAAATTATAAGAGAGAGAGAATACCCGATTCAAACGAGCCTCGAATCTCCCATCACAAGGCCTTGAAAGTCCTAGAAACGAATTAGAAAGCTCTTAGGTACACCCTAATCCCGATTACACCCATATTTATAGCCTCTAAGAGAATCACGATCGGAATCGGAAACAAATCCCGCAAATATGCACCTCTATGTAACTCTGCGCGATCGTTTGATGGGACTTTGTTAGCATCGAATAGTTTTCGATTGCATCGAACTAAACATCAAAACGTGCCAGCGATAAATCATGGATTTTCTGAAAATTTCCGATGGCACTTTGACGGGGCTTCAATGTCGTCGAACAACATTTGATGGCATCGAACTCTACTCGATGGCATCGAATAGGACACCCAAAGTGTCCAACAACCAACATGAGAAATTCTAGGTTTTTACGATGGCATCGAGCAAGATTTTAATTGCATCGAGGTCCGCTCGATGGCATCGAAACTGTCATCAACAGACGTGTTGATTTACAAATTTAAGACTTCATTCAACATTTTGGAAAATATGAAACGATGGAAATGATTTCCTTATGTTTATTATCAACTGATCATAGTTTCGATATTGATATGCAATACAATCATACAATTTTTAAAAAAAAATAAAAAATTGATTGATCCTAAGCTCCTAATGAAGAAGATCAATATTGGACGCATTTATTCGGACAAAACCCAAAACTCAAAATCTGAGATAAATCAATTGGATCATCATGGATAATCAGTTATGAATCGTCACAGGGCAATCAGAAGGGCGGAAAGCCAACGGCCCAGCTGCATACAACACCACCTCATCATCCTTTCCGGACAATCTCTTCCGTTCGTATCGAAGTGGGGACCCAATCAAGCCGGAATTGACATTGGAGGGAACATTGCAGCTAGTATGGGGGGACGAAAGCAGGTGGACAGTGCACGATTGGAGCGGATGATCCAAGTAGGAGTGCTCGATCTTGAAGCCATGGAGTGGCGCGTAGAAGTAGCCATTCGGGTCAGTCACAAACACCTTGTAAAAGCTCAAATTACCTTTGTGATCTTTGCAAGTGACGCCAACCTTGGCCGACGGTATGGGCTTGGCATCGATCAAGGACGACGTCCCAACGTGGGCGCAGCTCTGGCAGTAGACCACACCTTCAACGGCTGACATTACTGCCTTCTTCTCTTTCTCATTTGAGGCTTGTGTGGATTGAAAGGCAGTGAAGCCCAGGAAGAAGAGGAATAGTAGTGAGGGGAAGGAGTAGAGCTGTTTGGCTGCCATTTCTCTATCTGTTCTCTTAGAGAAATGAGTGGGATTGATTGGATTGGAGGAGATGGGTGAGATGGGAGGGAGTCATTGGAGTAGATTCATATATATATTGGTTTTTTTTTTTTTTTTTGGATTGTGTTTGTGGGTTTTTGGCTGGCATGATTGAGATTTGATGAACGTGGGAGCTACTACGTTGCATTTTGAAATGGATGGCAACGTTCATGTGCATGTGGACGTGCGAGCCACTTTCAATATTCCTTAAGGGAGACTATTGTGTTACTTTTGCACCATTTAAGAGTTGGTGGTGGACCATCCTCCTTACATGTGGCACTGATATAGAGCTATGCAGATCGTTCAAAAAATGGGTCGTGTTCTGATTTGAGCGTTATGTCTAAAATCATGCTGATCGAGCAATCCTGACCTTCTAATTAATGGCTGTTAAATGGATGGTTAGAAGTAGAATAACAAGTGGTTAAAATTTATCGGTTAATGCTTCTATGCAAATCTAGACCATACAAACTCTTCATCTGGTTTGGACAAAGGGTCATGCAAAAAAAAAAAAAAAAAAAAAAAACAGCCTTATATTTCAAGTAAGCCCCAGTGAAAATCACGGGTCGTCGTCCCCTCTCACTTGAATCCCATTTCTGTGGCCGACCTAAGTTTTAGATTAGACTAATTTCTGGTTTCAAGAGGTTTCATAAAGTGATGCATCTGATGGACGGGTCAGATGTCGGGCATACATCACATGGGATGAGTTCTTAGGAGATCATTACTCGTTGATATTATTTTCTTCTGATTGCAATTTTTCAGATATGATCCACGGTTTTCAGCACTTGCAAGTGGGGCCCATCATTCGATTATTCAGCCCCAGTGTCTGACTCGAGCCATCGTGGATGAACACTCAATCCACCCCACGAGACTGATCTAGCGCCTAATGTTTTCTTTTTCCAGCTGAACGTGTGTCTCCACCGTGATGCGTGTTCTTTTACCCTATCAGTCAGATGCACCATTCCATGGTGGTCCTCGAGCTTTAAAATCAGTTCAATCCATGACTTTTGTGGGCCACACCACATACAAAAGTTGAGATGGGTTACCCTCCCATTAAAATATTCATAATCATTTGTTGGGCCCACCAAGATGTGGTTCACAAATCCAGACCATCTATTATGTGTGTCCCACTTGGATGAGAGGTCAGACCAAGTTTCAGACACATCCAAATTTCATGTGGGACCCACCAAGTGCTTTTATATATTTTAGGCATGTTGTGTGTCCCATTTGGATGGATACATCAAAGGATTTCAAGTTTGAGGTTTCCTACCACCCAAGCAAGGCCAACTTGGTGGCGGATGCCTTAAGTCGCAAAAGGGTGTTAGAATTTGCAGCCCCATTAATGGTGTAAGAATGAAATATGGTAGAATTTTTGTGAGATTTTGACTTAAAACTGACAATGGAAGAGCTGTACGAAACCATAGCTCATGTCCAAGTTCAACCGCTAGTTGATTGTCGAATCATCGAAGCCCAAGAGGGCGACGAGCTGTTGAAAAAGATGAAAGGAATGGTGGAAAGTGATCCGGAATCCGAATGGCGGGTCGGCTCAGACGGGGGCCAACGATTCCGGGGCCGCCTATGCATCCCAAACCTTCGTGGGCTAAGAGAAAAAGTTCTGAGCGCCGCCCACAACTCTAAGCTAGCAATGCATCCGAGAAGCACTAAGATGTATCGAGACCTCAAGCGGAATTATTGGTGGGACAACATGAACGGGGAGATAGCAGACTACGTATCACGATGTCTCACTTGCCAACAAATCAAGGTCGAGCACTGCCGACCGCCAGGTCTTTTGCAGCCCATGCCTTTGGCTAAATGGAAATGGGATTTCATATCCATGGACTTCATTTCTGGCCTGCCTAAGATGAGCAAGGGACACATTCAATATGGGTGATTGTGGATAGATTAACGAAATTGACCCACTTTCTCCCGATCCAAGCTTCTAACTCAGTCGACGATCTAGCTAAATTGTATATCAAGGAGATAATATGGCTTCATGGCATCCCGTTGGAGATTGTGTCGGACCAAGACGCACGGTTCACGTCAATATTTTGGACATGTATATAGGAGGCAATGAGAGTGAAGCTGAAATTCAGTATTGCTTTCCACCCACAAACAGATGGACAAACTGAGCGGGTGAACTAGATATTGGAAGATATGTTGTGGGCTTGTGCGCTGGACTTCCAGGACAGTTGGGATGATTGCCTCCCCTATGCCGAGTTCACCTATAATAATAGCTTCCAAGCTAGTATTGGCATGACACCTTATGAAGCTTTGTATGGGCACCCATGTCCGTATTATTGGGTAGAAATTGGCAAGAAAAGCCTAAAGGGTCAGACCTAGTACGTACAACTACCGAGAAGATTGAGATTATCAAGCGCCGCCTCTTAGCAGCCCAAAGAAGACAGAAGAGCTACTCCGACACAAGGCGTAGGGACTTGGAGTTCGAAGCAGGGACCATGTATTCCTTAAGATTTCACCAATAAAAGGAGTTTTGTGTTTTTGCAAGAAAGGGAAGCTTACACTGCGGTACATTGGGCCTTTTCAAATCCTTGACTTCATAGGCCCTGTTGCATACTGCCTGGCCCTACCCACTCCTCTTGTCGGGGTGCACAATGTATTTCACGTCTCCATGTTGAAGAAGTACATCCCCGATCCTCATGTCATCAAGTGACACGTGTAGCTTAGAGAAAACGCCACTTATATTCTCCGACCCACTCAGATCCTGGATAAAAAGAAACAAGTGCTTCGCAATAAGGACATCCCATTAGTAAAGGTACTATGTAGAGGAGGCCACTTGGGAGACGGAAATAGAAATTCGCAAGCATTACCCAAGCCTACTCAAGCAATACAAACAGGTACAAATTTCGAGGATGAAATTTATTTATAAGGGGGTAGATTATAACTCTTGGGCCAAATGTACGACGTCCTGGGGCGTCCACTAGCAAATCTGCTACAGGACCACGCTAGACAGTCACATGATGTGCACGTACGAGACCCCGAATGTTTAAGGATAAGCGACGCTGAAAACCACTATCAATAAATTAGGACAATCAGGTCACAAACACAAATGAGGCTGAGCGTGTTTAGGTCAGAGATAAACTCTAATGCCGGTCCCTCTAATGATACACTATGACAAACCAAAATAATCATATGATGCCTGAGGAAAGTCCAATAAGTCCGAAACTTTGGAAAACCGTGGGCCTCACTGGGCTTGAGGTCCATTAATTGCGGATGGTAGACCCTGATCGTGCCCCAAACTCCGCAATTTGGACCGTCAATGCGGCACTTGAAGAATGCAACTCTTTGAAATCTAAGACATGAAATCAGAAAATTTAAACAATTAGCCCCGCCACTAGAATTGTAAGTTACGATCTTCCGATCGTTGAATCACATCCAAACTCAAACCAAAGGCCGGAAACACTTCCCTACCCTTATCCGCAAAGCTGGACCCCTGATTGACTGATAACGACCGTTGATCGTAAATCAGGTCCCTACGGTTAAACGGGTCATCTGTTTGCCACAAAACTCGGAACAACCCTTCATCTGGCAATGAGACACATAACCCATGACACAGATGAGCCAGGGGGCCACTGAGATGGCCCTAAGAACCAAAAATCCACCAACTAGGGGTATATACATTGGGAAAAGACTCCCTAGGGCCAATTGAGCTAATTTTCACACTATACAAGCTCTAAAATCTCTCTCCCTCACTCCCATTCAAATTTTGCTGCAAGAAGGAGAGAGAGGAGAGAGTAGAGAAAGAGAGAGAGGGCTCCAAGGGCTGGAAATTGGTAAATTTTCCTCTCCCACCACAGTCCTAGGTCGGAGCTCATGATTTTACCACCATAGAAGCAACTAATCGATGATCGGAAGGTACACTCCCAGCCCTCTTCCAATTTATAGCACTTTAGGCCTCTTGCATTTATCCTAACATGTAAATTCCGTCGGCACAGGGCTCTGACATACCAATTTGCGGGACCGGCACCCTAAGAGAGGCTCCGCAAGCCATCAACCATTCCTAGGTGCAGACTATTATCCTTAGGTGGCCGTTTATCAAACCTAGGCTAAATTTAGTGATTGTGGTTGCAGATTTTGCTTTGCATGTCATTTAAAAGGGGTATAATAATAGATATGAAAGTATTATCATGGATAAATTCTAATTAGGGAAGGATTGTTTAACTCCCAAACATCTTAAAGCTTGCATTGTTTGAATTCCTGTCCACCAAGAGTATTTAAGTATGATGCATCCCAAATTATGAAGTAAATAGGGAAAATCCTACTGCATGACTCCTATGCACATGAATTAAGAAGGTTAATTGCCAAATTCCTTCCACGCATGTTCAATTTTTTTATAATTAGGAATTGTACACGATTTTCCCATGATTTAAGGTAATTTAAGACTTATTTACATGCTTATCTAGATTTTCCTTACAACAAAAAATTCATGATCTTTCATGGTGACAAGTGACTGTATCTTATTGCTATGAATGTCTAAATTCCTCACAACTAGAAGTAGATCGTAATCTTCTTTAATATGTTTCAAAATACACTGCCCCTTTGTTGGGTTGGCTAGCAACTTCAGAACCCGTATGAGCAGCCCCTTCGGTAGGGCCGTCCAAGGACCAATCTGACTCAGTTAGTCAAAATACGGATAGTCGGCAGTAGTTGGACTACACGGGATGCTTGCTCCCAATGCCGTACGTTTCGTAATTCGTCTAGAGGGGACAAATTGACTCATCAACTGGCTAACCATGTTCGTTAACCATGTATGCACATGACTGCTTGAACCCAAGTCACCCTACGTCCATTTGCGCCCATTGATAACCAGCTTGTTGCGACCCATAAGTCTTGGGAGCTGGGCATGGTGGAATGGGACACTATTCTTGAGTTGTCGGCCTACGCTGGGGCGACAAGCCTCCCCGTAGTGACCGCGAGCAAGATTTCTATCTTAAAAAATTTCCTTCGTATGTATTAATTAGGATTGACGAACCCAACTGAGTTAAGGATCATGAGCGCAAGACCACCACAGCCACCTGAGTCACATGATCAGGATAGGGCATCGATTTGTTAGGGTGTCTTAGTTTCCCCAAACTGCTGGATGAATGAATGTAACTAATTCACACGGATAACATGCTCACCATTACATCGCATTAGTTAGGATGGAGACTCGGCGGTCGAGGTCGCATTGAGGGAGTGTTGGGCATTGCGAACTTAAGATGGTGTCGATCGAGGGAGTGTTGGATGGCGAGGGCATGGATTATATTATAATAAAATGCATATGCATTAATAAGAGTAATTAGGAACTTTGTGCTTGGTTGCTTTTCATTAACTTCATTTATGAAATTGATAATATGTGTAACTTATTGCTAATGGAACCCACTATGTTGATCACTCACTCCCACTCTGGGACGGTGTTTTAAAACACCAATCAGAACCTGTCTTAGATGCAGGAGTTGCGGAGCTCTATGCGCTTGATGGAGCAAGCGTGGACGAGGAGTTGTCATATTTTCAGATCTTTGGTGGATCCTTGTAGATCGCCTTAGGATTAGCGATGGGACCTAGGGCAGGGATTTGTACATTTTCAAATTATATATTTTGTGAGACACAGTCCATTATGTTTATTTACATTATCTCTTTTGCTAGATATATATTCCATATTAGTTGCACATGAGCTGATCATATTGGTCTTGATTTATATTGCATGGTCCACTACACTTCCCCATTGGTTATGAAACAAACAAGTTATGCACATTTTGAAACCCCGTAAGGAATAAGTAGCACTAGGGAATTTGGGTGCCAAGTATCTACTCGGTCCCGAAAATCTAGGGCGTTACAGCATGAGCTCAAAAAAAATCAACAAATCCAAATCTCAGGGGACCACACCATGGGAAACAATGGTGATTGAATGCCCACCATTAAAAACATTTTGGGGATCCAACTGCTCATCTGTTTGTAATTTTCAAGGGTAAGAGTAAAGGAAAGTTAAAGTGCTGGAACTGTGGGATGTTTGGGCACATGAAAAAGGACTATTAAAGTTCTAAGGTAAGAAAAGAGAACTCAGAGACTTCTTCCAAGGAAGTCAACATTGCCAAGTTTGATGAAGATATGAGTGAAAGTTATGTGTTGTCAGCGTTCATGGTCAGACACTTATATGATGATCGTGAGTACGAGTGGATTTTGGATACTGGGGTATCATATCACATGACTCCTCATTAGTGTTGGTTTACCAGTTACAGAGTATGCGATGGTGGCCAAATATTTATAGGTAATGGCAATGCATGTAATGTTGTGGGTGTTAGATTGGTGCTCATCAAGATATCTAATGACATGGAGCGTACGTTGACCGAGGTGAGACACGTTCCTCATATGAGGAAGAGCTTGATATCTATTGGAACACTTGAGACACTTGGGTTCTGATTCATCGGTTTTAATCGTGTCCTTAAAGTTTCAGAAGGGGCACTCGTTGTCATGAATGCACAGATGAACAAAAATCTTTTCAGGTTGATCGGGAGCACTTTATCAGGTGGAGCTGCGGCAGTTGTAGCGGAATTCACGTATGCACGTATGTAGCATGCACGTCTGGGCCACATGAGCGAGCAAGGCATGAAGGTACTTTCTGACTGTTGTTTAATTCCAGCTTTTAAAAGTTTGGATTTAAATATATGTGATAATTGTATATATGATAAATATTTAAGGTTATCTTTTAAATATGGAAAACATGTATGTAAGGGTGTTCTTGATTATGTGCATTCTTATGTATAGGGACCGTCGCCCGTGGTTTCTGGTGAAGAGTCGTAATGGTTCATCACGTTCATTGATGACTATTCTAGGAAGGTATGAGTTTATTTCATGAAAAATAAATTCGATGTTTTCACATTCTTCAAGTCGTAGAATGAGATGGTGGAAAAATAGTCAGGGCAAAAGGTGAAGGTTCTAAGGATAAATAACTGTGGAGAATATACTTCAGGTGAATTAATCAATACTGTAAGAATGAATGGATCATGAGACATAATATAGTGCGCCACACACCAGAGCAAAACGGTGTGACTGAGCGGATGAATTAGACTCACTTGGAGAGGGCCCGATGCATGATTAGTAATGTCGGGTTGGGTAAGGAATTGTTGACTGAGGCTGTTAATACAGCTTATTACTTGGTAAATCGGTTCCATTCTATGGCCATTAATTGTAAAATTCTAGAGGAAGTATGGATGTCACACCCCAAACTTTGAAATCGGATTCACAGGAATCCCGATCGCCAAATCCGGTGCTGACAGCCTCCGCAGTACCCCATTCTCGGCTCCTAGCGTTCATACCCCAGATTCCGATCCTGGGATCCTACAAGGAAGATTTTTTTTTTTTTGTACATTTAATTCGTAATAAGCATAATCACAAAATTACCCAATTCACAAAGGCAACATCATCATCACATATCCACTAATATAATCATTAAATACAATACTGAAAGGGAAATACATAAATCAAAAATCAAGTTCCAGAGACCGCTGCACGCTCCAAGTTCAACACTGCTGCAACCTAACATCACCTGCATGCATCTATCATGCATAAGCTTATAAAAGCTTAGAGGGTGGTGTAAGTGTGTGTACAAGGTAAGTGCCAAGTATTCAACATAATGTCATAATCATACAATGTGGAAATAGGCGAAAGGTCATGAATCATATGTTATCAGAGTAAGCGAAAATACTGGCAAGTCCATGAGTCAAGGAATGTCAGAATACGCGATACAGATCAACTATATAAATGAGGAGTCATAAAGAATCAAATATCAGATGCCGTATCTAAACCATATAAATGCAGAAACACAAGTAACCCAAAATGTCATATGCCGCGAATTTAATGCAATATACGGTGCAAATGGAATGACCATGCTGGAGTGTGAAGTCGGGATGATAGTACGTAGTATCGCAGGCTATGGGGTCCATCACATGGGACTTCTATCCAAACCAGTCCCATACCTAAATTTGGATAGTCAGACTCAATGTGGTAAACTCCTAATTTCAGGTTGGTCGCACGCCCCAACCGAAATCCTGACCATTGCGAAAGTTCACATATCAAATAGTTGCGCACCACCAGCCTGAGTGGATAGTGAATCAATGAGTATGCAAATCCTGCTCAATAAGTCCACATATCAGTACGGTTCATCTCTGGGATCATCACCATGGTTTAGTACACTCTAAATGGCACTGCCGCTCTCTCAGTCGCACAGTCCAAGTGAGTGTAAGAAACCTCACTATCCGCCTGGCCAATAGTCTGCCAATACCTATTCGGCACGTCGATAGCGGACCCATTCCTCAAGTTGGTTAGACTCAGCCTAGGAATGCCCCCTACGCTCGGGCGGGTAAGGCCACACCCCCTCTCAACCGACCACGACACAGTGGGAGACGCGGCCTCCTGGTATTTGGCACTCGGGCGCTCATGTATCCACTCAGTCTCGAAATTGGGGCGTCCTCTGGTACCAAGAGGGTTTAGGGATTTCACCCAGGGCTATCTATGGCAGCCCGATGCTAGAACAAATTTTCGGTGTCCCGTCTGGCCAACCACGATATGCTTGTGGAGGCTATGGCCCTGATGTCGCTAGGGCGTACAGTAATCATAATGCAAGATGCATGAGTCATACAATCCAGTCATGCATCAATCTTGCGTAACCGTGTGCTCATGTGAGATAACCTCCGCCTATCAGGGAGTCTCATGATAACATGCTCAATGACATATGCAATGATCAACCACATCTCATAACAAACATGCAGATGATGCATATGGGCATGTATCATGATGCTATTGTCACGCCCCAAACTCGAAAAATGGGCTCATAAAATTCTCGATCGCCGAATCTGGTGCTGACAGCTTCCGTAGTACCCCATTCTCGGCTCTCACCGCCCATACGCCAGATTCCGATCCTGGGATCGTATAAGGAGGATTTTCAGTATGATTTTTTTTTTGTATAATGGAGCATAACCACAAGCATAACCAAGTCACAAAACAACATCACCACATATCCACTATGTCAAAAACTTTTAAGTACAATGCGGAAAGAGAAATACAATATAATGAGAGTAGCGGAAACTCTAGAAGCTCAGCTGCACGCTCTGAGCTCAACGCTGCTGCAACCTAGCGCCACCTGCACGCATCTATCGTGCATAAACTTATAGAAAACTTAGAGGATGGTGAAAGTGTGTGTAAGGTGAGTACCAAGTATACAATATTAGAGTAATGCAGAAATATGCGGTAAGTCCATGAATGCTATTAGCTGTACCAAAGCTATGTGATGTAAGGCATTCGGCCATACCAAGGCCATGCGATGCGAGACCTATGTAGTCCAAATGTCAATACGAGATGCAAAGCAAGCGTGCCTGTACTCATCAAGTACACATATTAATACAGTTCCTCTCTAGATATCACCGGGGTCTAATACACCTCACACTGACTGCCTCCTCCCGAGTTGCACAGTCAAGCAAGTGGAAGAGACCACACTATCCGCCTGACCAGTAGTCTGCCAATACCTAACCGACTCGTCGATAGCGGACTCATTTGCGAGCTGGTCAAACTCAGCTTACCTTATAGCCCCCTCACTCGAGCGGATAAGGCCACGCCTCCCTTCCACCGACCACGACACAATGGGAGACGCGGTCTACTGGTATTCGGCACTCGGGCGCTCATGTATCCACTCGGTCTAGACGTTGGAGCATTCCCTAGTACCAAAAAGGTTCTGGGATTTTCACCCAAGGACATTCTAAGTGCCCACAATGCTAGAGTCAATATTTCCGGTATCGGATACGACCATCCACGATGTGCCTGTGGAGGCCACGACCCTGATGTCGCTAGGGCATGCAGTGATCAAGTCACACATGTGCAAGATACATGAGTCACACCGTACAATCATGCAGAAATCTCACGCGTACCACGCGCTCATGTGGGGCACTCTGTCATATAAGGAGTCCCGTAAATGCCTCAACCCAATAGCTTATGCTATGATCAAACATTCATCATATCAAGCATACATATGATGCGTATGCGCATGAATCATGGAAGTGTACTAAGCATGTTATGAAGTAATGAACTATCCTTACACCGAAGATGGGCCTAGACGGCCTACACATAACCAGTATGGGCCTATCAATGGGCCTAAGGGAGAGTTATAATGCGGACATTTAACCAACACTATACTTGAAATATGGACGTCAAACCAACATTGCTCCCAAGGCATAGCCCGCCTAATATCAACACACAAACCATGGGGAAATCACACATTGCAATGGACCCTAAGGACATCCCGTTGGGCCTCGACCCATGGGCCTTGGATACTCAAATGGGCCGCATCATATGGGCCTTATATAAATCAAGTAGGCCACATTAATGGGCCTTAGGTACATTACAATGGGTCATATCCCATGGGCCTTTAAAAACATCACAATGGGCCTCGTAACATGGGCCACAAATACATTGAATGGGCCTAAACACATGGGTCATATATACATCAAGGTGGGCCTCAATGGAAGACCATAAATACATCAAGATGGGCCTCCTCACGTAGGTCATATGTTCATCAAATGAGCCACACCAATGGGCCCCATGTATATCAAATGGGTCACACCAAATATAAGTGGTGATAATGATTTCCACCATTAAAATTCCTAAGGCCCACCATAACATATATTTCTCATCCAACCTGTTCATAACTAACATAGTGATAGATGAAGTGGAAGCAACTATCAGCTTAGTAGGAAACTACAATGGCCCCTTAGAAATTTTGAATGGTAGACGTCATTGTCCACTACATAAAATGGTGGGGTCCACTCAAACTTTAAATCTGACTTATTTTTACTGTCAAGCCTGTTAAGACAAGCCTGTCAAATAGTTAAACGGCTTGGATGCAACACATGCATCATGGTGGATCCCATATAAACGGACGACATGGATGAAATAGGTGGGTTCAACGAAGGGCCCACCATCAGGTATATATTAATATATATATATATATATATATATATAATATATATATATATATATATATATATATATATATACACACACACACACACACACACACACACACACGCACACACACACAACACACGCGCACACACATCACCCGTCCACTGTCAGTGGACGGTGAAACACATACATCACTGTGGGTCCCACGTGGGGCCCACCATAGTGTTTATACACCATCCAACCCATTGATAAGGTCACGTAGACCTAGATGAATGGGAAAAACAAATTTCATCTTGGTCCAAAACTTCTGTGGACCCAAAAAGATTCCAATGGCAGCCGTCCAATCTCCACTGTTTCCTATGATGTGGGCCACCTGAGCGTTGGATGTGGCTCATTTTTGGAGGGGGGCCACTTCAGGGAGGGGCCCACCTCATGAACGACATGGATGACATACATACATCATGATGGGGTCCACGGCTGGAGCCATGGGACCCTGCTCGTTTGCCCATCCAGATGCTGCAGGCGCTGCCTGCGCCTCTCGCAGCAGCAGCGCTTGCAGCTATATATTTTTGGACGCGGATTTCCTGCGAAAGACTTTCGCAGGAAATTCCTGCGCAAGATTCTGTGTGGGTTATACTTAGTTGTTTTTGTGAAATCTAACCCCTTTATCCTTTTTTTAAGCTCATTTTAGGACGTGGGACCAAAATCGACAAGGATCAAAAACTCAAATGGGCCACACGAGAGGAAACAGTGGAGATTTAGTGACCACCGTTGAAATATTTATATGTCCATAAAAGTTTTTAACAATATTTTTTTTTATTTTTTATTTTGGTTTTTTCACTTTATCTAAGTGAAAATGACCTTATAAACGGTTTAGATGGCATATAAACAGCAAGGTAGAGCCTATGAAGGTTTCAACGGTAGGCATTCCTTTCCCAACTGTTTCATCTCCTATGACCCACTTGAGTTTTGGATCCTACTCATTTTTGGTAGAATGCCTTAAAATGAGGTCGTAAAAAGGATGGACGGCTTTGATTTCTCACAAACATCGCAACGGGCCCCACCTAGAATCCTTGCGCAAGAACTTCCTGCGAAAGTCTTTCGCAGGAAATCCATGTCCTATATTTATTTTTTATTTAAATCGCGTTTTTCCGAGGTTTTTCCCATGTGGGGCCCGCATCGGGTGGATCCGACCCAACCATTGGATTCCATGGCCCCACACCGTCTAACAGAGCCCAATATCCAACATATTTTGGTGTACCGAAATGTCAGGGTGGGTTTTAACGGTGAAAACTGCCATTTTCTATGTTATGGCCCGCCAGAACCTCGGATTGACTCCGTTTTTCAGCTCAACGCCTAAAATGATCTGGAGAACGGAATGGACAGCATGGATTAAACACATACATCAAGGTGGGGCCTGCATAATGCGGTCCACTCAAAAGCTTGTTGAATCAAGCTTTATTTGGTTTTTCACTTCACGTCTAGCATCTCTGGATGCTAGACGACTTGCAATAACACATGCATTTAAGGTGGGCCTTGCTCAGGTGGGCCACCAAATGCACTGATGGTGTGGATACAACACATATAAGTGGGCCCCCACCTATGGATCACTTGGATGAAATACATGCCTTATGGTGGGGTCCATCCAAGTGGGCCACATGGCCACCTCATCATAGATAAAAAAAATAACTAAATAAATAAAAGAAAGGGAGAGAGAGAAAGATAGAGGGACACGCGTGATGGAGGGACCCCGACACTATGGGTCCTCCGTTTCAAGCATCCAATCATACATCAAGTGAGTCCCATTACACGTGGGCCCATCAAACCGAAAATCAACGGTGGAGATCCTTTCTCCACCAAATGTAAGGTCTAGATGACCCTATCCATACATGGAAAATAAACATCATGATGGGGTCCATGGAGAATGGCCCCATCATGGGATGATCATGAGGATCAAGGTGGGCCATCGGCCACACCTAGGGTCCAAAGTGAGATCCACACCATTGATCGGTAGGCCTCACTTGGCCCATTATAAAAATATGAAAACTAGCCTATAGGAGCACCCACCGTTCGATCTTCTCGGTCCGTTGGAACTCCGGTCTCCTTGTGCTTCACTTTGACGGAGGGTGATGAGGGATGAAAGACTAGGATGAAGGATTTGGGATGGGAAAGTGGGCCACACACACACTCACTTTTCTCACACTTGGGATGCCATGGGACATGGGATTTTTTTTCTCTTTGCTTGGGATGTGAGTTTGAAAAAATGAGGGAGAGAGAGTGTAGTAAAGAGAGAGGGAGAGAGTAGCTTAGGTAGGCCATGATTACTTGTAAGAGAGGGTGGCTTGTAATAAATGGTTGTAAGAGGGCTAGGGGTAGGGTGGCTAGCCATAAGTGCTTGTAAGAAGGCTAGGGAGTAGGGTGACTATAGCTGGGTTAGGGTGGCTAGCCATAAGTGCTTGTAAGAAGGCTAGGGGGTAGGGTGGCTATAGCTAGGGTGATGTCATCCATCACCCTTATAATTACCTAGGGATTTGTGCCACATGGGATGGGTGGGTCCAGCAATGTGCGGTCCACGGTCATTATAATGTACGGTCCACATCTTATGGTTTAAGCATCGGATTGGCGCACGAGACGCGGCGTTGGAATCGCGGTGACGGTGCGGTCGCTAAGATACAAGTCTCGGGTTAAGCCGACTCAAATATACAAGATATGACTTAGGATCGTGCGCAAACGTCGATTATCGGTCGCAGGTTACCGGAATTCGATGGGAAGGATCGTGGGAGTCGACGGAACAGTACGGACTAGGATACGGGTCTTACAACTATGCTATCACATACTCATAATCGGTATCGATAACCGGCATCAACAATCGACCTCGACAATGTGGACATTTAACCAACATTGCCCCGAGGAATGGCCCTCATATATCCTAACATATAGTGGACCCATGACTTCACACAAGGGCCAAATATACAACACCATGGGCCTCACTCAAGAGCTTAATACACATCCCGATGGGCCTTTCACATGGCCTAACGTACATCACAATGGGCCTCAACTACGACTTGCATATACACCATATAGGTCTCGACAATCGAAATCGACACTCAGACTCGGCCTCAACAATGGGAGTCGGCCTCAATACTTGACCTCGACAATCGGGATTGATCGATAATCAGAATCGGCAAATCGGTCACATCAATCGGAATCGGCAATCGGCCACGACAATCGATATCGATCAATAATCAGAGTCGACAAATCGGTCACGACGATCGGATCGATCGATAATTAGAATCGGCAAATCGGTCACGACAATTGGAGTCGGTAATCGGTCACGACAATCGGAATCGATCGATAATCAGAATCGGCAAATCGGTCACATAAATTGGAATCGGCAATCGACCATGACAATCGGGATCGATCGATCGATAATCAGAGTCGGTAAATCGGTCACGTCAATCAGAATCAGCGATCGGCCACGACAATCGGGATTGATCGATAATCAGAGTCGACAAATCGGTCA
>JAJHSJ010000001.1:36308179-36425870 GCA_021015155.1 Magnolia officinalis
ATGGTTTGGAATCAATTGGGCCGTGGACCATAAAACTCACTAACGCATCCTTTGACATAGGAGGGAGCGCAATAGTGATACTGAAACAATAGGGCCCACCCCAGCGTACTCAAATCATCAAATCTTAGAAGGAAGATCTAACTTTCGGAGGGTTTAGACTTAGGAGAGAGGACGATATTAGAATTTGATCTGGGAGCCTTATGAGACGTTTCAGTCCATTCTTAGGCAAGACCTCGAGAACTTAACGGCAAGACTCGATTTGACCAACTAGGTAATTTAAGTAGCTCATTCCACCCAATCCCTAAGTCTCAACTCCTCCTTTCAACCCATCTCCCTTAGAAATCTCACCTTCCACCACCTTATTCTTTTAATTTTTCTGGTTCTTTCATGTTAAAAACAACTCCTGAAGCTCAGGGGATGAAGAGCTATAATTAAACTAAAATTTACTGTAAATAGTAAAAATATAAATAAAATAGATTTTTGACCAATAACCTGATGGAATCTCATGAAATAACCAGGTTATTTGGATAGAGTAGCTTCTCCTACCCCAAATTCATATATGGCACGTCGAATAACTCATTCTGGTTTGCAAGATACATGTGTCGAAAGTTCTCGATAGTCCGGGAGGGCAGAGGCTTGCGTGGCCCCCCGTCTGGGGAGCCAGAGCTCCGCGTCGCCCCCGCCCGGGGAGCCAGTCCTCCATGTGTCCCCCGCCGGGATTTGGATAAAATTTTCATCAACTTTAAAAAATCATATCTCCCCCGATATAACTCTGATTTAGGTGATTCAAAAGTCAGATTGAAGCTTAATAAGTCTAGTTTCATGTAAAAATAAAATAAAAAATTTAATATAGTTTAATTTAGAATGATTTAACAACTGTAAAAAATTATCAGTTTCAGACAGTGGTTACTTCTAGAATTTTAATAATTTATATAGAACACAAAATGAGATGACATATTCTGTAATGGATTTAAACTTAATGATGAGTCATTATAAAATTTTTTAAAATAATTTAAGTACTAAAAATATAAGAAACGTTACAAGGAATATAGACATTTAGCAAAAAAAAAAAAAAAAAAATTGTTAGTTCAGACAACTATCACTTCTAGAATTTTAATAATTTTTCTACAACCCAAAACGAAATGAAATTTTATAATATGAGATTAAACTTACTAATGAATCACAATAAAAATTTATAAAATAATTTAGTTACTTTAAGTATGAAGAACGTTCCAAGCGGTAGTGGCATTTTAGAAACAAACGGAAATTTGTTGGTTTTGGACAACTAGTACTTCCTAAATTTTTATAATTTTTATAGAACTTCAAATGAAACTAAATTTTATGAAATAAAGTTCAGTTTAATGATGGATTACTATAAAAATTATAAAAATAAGATAGTAACCGAAGGTGACGAATATGTTACAAATAATAGAAGGGTTGAAAGTAAAAATTTCCGCAACTTCGAGTTGCAATGGACTAGTCATGTCTTTTCATATTAAAGTTTAGCATTGGGTGTCTATTTAAGAATTATTTATAATCATGCTAGGAATCATCCCGTGATTAAATTTGAATATATATATATATATATATATATATATATATTATTGTTTAAGTTGTTTTGGTGTATAAGTAGGATTGAGTTTCATAGTTTAATACTCTGTAAGCTCATGTTAGAGGCGGACTATAGTAAAATATATTAAGTTTTCCTATTCTCTTATGGACTCAAGGTTCAAACAATATCGAGAAGATGATATACTTCGTCTTTGCCTTCCTGCGTCCTTATTAGCGTTATTAGCACTCCAAACCTCCAGGATACCTTAGAACTTTCGAATTTTCCTTCCTTCTTAAAATTTATGAAATTGAAGTGCATTCTGCTCATAACCCATTAGCCATACATTGAAACGGTAATATACATATGAAATTTTATGCCTTTAGAAACCTTTAGAATGACCTTTGACCATAAACATATGGAGAGATTTGTTAACCCCTAATTTGGACATAAATTAAAATAAGAAATCTCTTAAACCAAGACCCAAAGGACAACCTTATAAATAAGAGATTCAAACCTTTTAATGATGGGCATTCCCTAAACATTTAGATTGATCAGACTAAGGATTTACGGAACTATACACCCGCGAAGCATTCGCGGCTTGACCCAATTCTCAATCTGGGCGACTACCAATGGACTCACTGTTATGACTGAGCAGAAGACCAGGATCTACTAGGACTAAGAAGGGATACAATGAGCCTTCTACCCTAGTCAGGTAGATGATCGATGTATCGGGTTCAAGCCCACTACAACCGTCTCTCTGTGTTGGCCGAACATTGAAAACATATGTTTTTACACTAAATAGAGGGGAACTGTCATCATAAATCCAAATCTTACAAAAAAGATATATGTAAATAAATAAATAAAATTGTAGTAAACCATCAAGGTGAAAAGGTTCTAAGGGGGGTAGACTATAAGAAGCTAGGCTAACATTGATAATATACACTTTACCATACACATGAACGTGAAATCAATAACACTTAAGCCTCTCCATTACTCTGAAGCCAAGAGACGAGCTGATCTCCTACCTCTTTGAAAAGGAGGCCGATCCTGTTGTTGGGAGAGCATACTTAGGACCACCCTGCAAACTACGTATGGACGTGGGAAGCGTTTGTGACCCACTTCTACCAGAAATACTTCCCACAGATGTACTGTAATGAGAGGGAGAATGAGTTCTTTCGCCTTCAACAAGGAGGGATGTCGGTGGCGCAATATGAGAACCGTTTTGCTGAATTGTAGCGCTATGTTCCATGGATAGTAGCAGATGAGGAGACTAAGATGTGGCGCTTTACTAAGGGCCTTAGGAGCAGCATCCGCTCCAAGATGTGTTGCGCAAATATCAGGATGTACGCCAAATTAGTAGAGATGTCCCTTCGGTCGGAACAAGATGAAGAGCGAGTCTCTCGAACTAGACTATAGCTGGGCCTGCGAAATAAGAAAGAAGGGCAGTCATCATCCTTCGCCGAGAAAGGCCGCGTCTGAGCTCTCCTCCCAAGCCTGCAGCCGTCCGACTCCTTTTGCGTAGCCGAACTGCGTATGCAACTATTGCAAGAGAGTAGGCCATTCTGAGCCTTTTTATTTTTCAAGGATGAGGGACCTCGGTTACATGCCCCCTCAGCGCATCAATAGGCCTCCACAGCAAGCCTTGCAGATTCCTCCTTTACGAGAGATTGGACCTGGCCAACAGTCCCGTCACCTCCCTACACCTCAAGTTAGGCTGCCGCAACGGCCTATGCAGTGACCTATTTTTCATAACAAGCTCGAGTTCATGCGTTGGTGATAGAGGGCCAGGATGCAGTCACACCCACTCCTACGGCCTTCGAGGTGACAACCCATATACAAGGTACTCCAATATTTCACTTAGTGGACACTGGGTCCACTACCTCTCTTATATCACATACAACCGCCAAGCGTTTAGAGCTACGCCCCACCCCCATCATAGGAACGAAGATCATTGCCGCCGCCGAGACTTTCTCAAAAGCAACAAGGATATGTCATGACTGACTTGGGAAGCAAGGTGGTACTCGTGGACCTGATAGTGACCAAGATTTTCCATTACGATGTTATCCTAGGCATGGACTGGTTGACTATAATGAAGACGAAAATCGACTGTGACACTATATCGGTGAAAATATGCAAGGGCGAAGGCGCCTCCTTCACATTCTCAGTTCAGGTCAGCCACGCACATAGGATTTTGTGTTATGCTTCATTGGAAGAGGGTTACGATAAACCCTCGCTAACATCCACTCCCGTGGTCCAAGATTTCGTAGATGTGTTCAAACCCATACCTGAGTTTCCTCCTCGACGGGAAATAGACTTCATAATCGATCTGACTCCAGGTGTTACACCCATCTCCTTGCTAACTTACCGCATGCCCCCATGTGAGATGGAAGAGCTTAGAACTCAAATTGACAACTTGTTAGAGTCGGGCTTTATCTGACCCAGCGTCTCGCCACGGGGAGCCCCGGTTCTATTTGTGAAGAAGAAGGACGACACCTTGCGATTGTGCATAGACTACAGGAGGTTAAACCAGGTGACGGTCCAGAATAAATACCTGTTGCCTAGAATTGATGATTTGTTCGACCAACAGAGAGGCGCTCAATATTTCTCAAAGATTGATCTAAAATTAGGATACCACCAATTGCGAATCAGGAAAGTGGATGTGCAGAAAACAACCTTTAGAACCTGCTTTGGGCACTACGAGTTCCCAATAATGCCGTTTGGACTCACTAATGCTCCAGCGGTATTCATGGATCTCATGAACAAAGTCTTCAGGCCTTTCTTGTACAGATTCGTCATCGTATTCATTAACGACATATTAGAGTACTCCAAAAGTCACGAAGAGCACAAGGAACACTTGAGAGCAGTCCTCGAAACCCTTTAGAAAAATCAATTGTATGCGCAATTTAAAAAATGTGACTTCTGAAAGGAAGCGGTTCAAATTTCTGGGTCATTTGGTCTCCAAGGAAGGCATATCTGCGGACTTCGCCACAAACCAAATTTCTAGGTCATTTGGTCTCCAAGGAAGGCATATCCAAGGTGGCAGCCGTACAAGATTGGAAACAACCGGGCTCAGTTACATAAGTACGAAGGTTTCTCGGTCTTGCAAGCTACTATCGAAGGTTCATTAAGGATTTTTCAAAAAAGCCCAGCCATTATCCTAGCGTACGCGGAAGGACATTAAGTTCGCATGGAATGAGAAGGCAGAAACGGCTTTCCAAGAGTTGAAGGATAAACTAACATCGGCACCAATACTCGTGTTACTTGAGTAAGGAGGCAATTACACCGTTTATACTGACGCCTCTCGAGTGAGCTTGGGTTACGTACTCATGCAGAAGGACAAGGCAATTGCATACGCCTCTCGATAACTAAGGAAACATGAGGAGAATTATCCTACCTATGACCTCGAACTAGCAGCGGTTGTCTTTGCTTTAAAGATATGGAGACACTATCTCTATGGAGAGGAGTTTGTGCTCCTCTGTGATCATAAGAGCCTCAAGTACATCTTCACTCAAAAGGATCTAAACATAAGTCAGCGTCGCAGGATGAAGACGTTGAAGGACTTCAAGTTTGAAGTCTCATGCCACCCAGGCAAGGCCAATTTAGTGGCAGACACCTTGAGCCGCAAGAGAGCACTCGAATTTGCGGCCCCGTTGATGATGAAGGAATGGAACATGGTGGAATTTGTACGGGACTTCGACATGAAGCTAACCATGGAAGAACCATACGAGGTCATAACCCACGTTCAGGTCCAGCCACTAGTTATTAGTAAAATCATCGAAGCCCAGAAATGCGATGAATTGTTGAAAGGGATGAAAGAAAGAGCGGAAAATGATGCAGAATCTGAGTGGAGAGTCTTTGTGTCCCAAATCTTCATGGATTGCGGGAAGAAGTCCTGAATGCTGCCCACAACTCCAAACTAGCAATACACCCTGGTAGCCCCAAGATGTACCATAGCCTAAAACGAAATTATTGGTGGGACAACATAAAGGGGGAAATAGAGGATTATATATCCCGATGTCTCACATGTCAACAGGTTAAGGCTGAGCACCGTTGACCGTCGGGCCTCTTGCAACCCATGCCCTTGGCTGAATGGAAATGAGATTTCATATCCATGGATTTTATCTCCGGATTGCCCAAGACTAAGAAGGGGCATGACTCAATATTGGTGATTGTGGATTGGTTAACGAAATCAGCCCACTTCCTTCCAATACGGGCCTCTAACACCGCTGATGACTTGGCCAAGTTGTACATCAAGGAGATAATACGACTTCATGGTGCCTTATGAAGCTTTGTATGGGCACCCGTGTTGGGCTCCCCATTGCTGGGTAGAAATTGGCAAGAAAAGCTTGCTAGGGCCGGACCTAGTATGAATGACTAACGAGAAGATTGAGATCATCCGGCGCCGCCTCTTAGTGGCCCAAAGCAGACAGAAAAGCTACGCCGACACGAGGCACAGAAACTTGAAGTTTGAGGTAGGGGATCACGTATTTCTCAAGATTTCTCCAATGAAGGGAGTTGTGCGTTTCGGCAAGAAAGGGAAGCTTGCACCACGATTCATTAGGCCCTTGCAAATCCCAGACCTTGTGGGCCCAGTTGCTTATCCTGACCCTACTCACACTGCTCGCCGGAGTGCACAACGTTTTTCATGTTTCGATGTTAAAGATGTACGTCCCCGATCCTTCGCGTATCATCAAGTGGGAACATGTGGAGCTAAAAAAAATGTCACATATATCCTTCGACCCACTCTAATACTTGACAGGAAGGACCAGGTGCCACACAACAAGATCATCCTGTTAGTCAAAATGCTATGGATGCACCACGATGAAGAAGAGGCTACTTGGGAGACGGAAGCAGAAGTCCACAAGCATTACCCAAACTTGATTCAGCAATATGAACATGTATAAATTTTGAGGACGAAGTTTATTTATAAGGAGGGTAGATTGTAACACCCGGCCTAACCAGAACAATGTCCTGAGGTGTCCACGTTGGAACTACCGTAGGACCGTTCGATCAAACCGCTCGTGTCAGGGATACAACCAACGAATTATCCTGGGATATCCCTTATTGCGGTCGAATTTAATTATACTTGGACCGAGTGTGGGCCGTGAAGCCGGTTCGCCTGATTGTTCTTAGCGACTGCCTGTATGGGCTGTACAACGCCCAAGGAAGGGCAGGAAAATCTAAAACTTGGGGAGGCTGTGGGCCTCACTACGCTTGTGGTCCGTCACGAACTATAGACTTAGATGACGCCTGGAAATGAAATATCCGCATCGTCCAGTTGGCACTTGCTAAGTGTGACTCGCCCCAGCCTTAGCCTAAAGTCTAAATTTTAAATAAATGACCATTTTGCTTGAATCAGAGAAATGAGACATTTCAGTCGTCGGATCTTTTCTAAATTTACGTTGAAGGCCGAAAACATTTTTCTACACCCATCCATAAAATGTGATGATCTTGGAACGGTGACCGTTGATCACAAATCGGCCCCTTGCGGTAAAACCCCGCATCTGTTTGCCTTCAAACTTTGTACGACCCTTCATCGGGTCATGGGGCACCTATCTTATAAATTTCATGACCAGGGGGCCATCAGGGCAGCCCCAACAGCCAGAAATGGACTCCACAGGTCATTTGAAGGTCGGACCCGTACGATAAAATCCCGCATCCGTTTGCCTTCAAACTTTACACGGCCCTTCATCGGGCCATGGAGCACCTATCCTACAAATTTCATGGCTAGGGGGCCATCAGGGCTGCCCCAATAGCCAGAATTGGGACCCACAGGGCCATTTGAGGGGAAATAATATAACTCAGGGCCATTTGGCCTAAATCCAGGGAATAAAACCCTCTAACACTCTCTCTCTCACTCACTTCCACAACAAACTCCAGCAACAAGAGAGAGAGAGAGAGAGAGAGTGGAGGGAGGGAAGAGAGAGAAGGAGAGTGCAGAAGGAGGTGGGACCCAAAGGATTTAGAGTCTTGAAGAACCTCCTATCCTTTCTCCAAAAATCTCACATTCACAGCCATAAGGGTGAAATTTCCATTGATTGAGAGGTAATCACCATTTTTCTTCAGAAATTCATTTTCTTAAGCTAGGCCCTTGCATGTATACTAACATGCGGGTTCAATTGACTCAGGACCTCAGCAATCGACCCGCGAGTTCAGCACCCATAGGACGATTCCGCAAGATCTCAGCGACCCATAGGTGCGAACCATTATCCTTAGGTGGCTAAGTACAAATTTTAAGATAAATTTAATGATTGTGGATGCTAGATTGATGTGCATGCGTAATTTAGAGAAAAATCTAGTTAGGAACCTATATGATAAGTCTACCCAACATGCATGCAATGATAAATTGATGTTTGATTGGTCTTCAATCGTTTGGGCATGAAATATGTGTTGCATGTTCATTCTTACATCTGATTTTTTTTTTTTTTTTTTGCATATTCTTCCTTGTTGTATGCATGATTGTATTTTCCTGTACTATGAAGATGTGTGATGTTTTGTCTCTTAGATAATCGGACACTACATGCACACACGTCTAACTTATGTTGTTAAGAGTAGTTGCATTTATTTTAATATCCTGAAATTTTATGATTGATGTATTGTAGGCTTAATCCCATCGGTACTTGAAGATGAAACTCTTAGCTGCTTAGAAGGTTATTGAATACAGCCCATTCTCTAGGTTGGTTAGGAATCTGTGATTTGTGAGGGTGGTCCCGTTGGTTGGGCCGTCCTGTAACTAGACTGACTGATTTGAGCGGACGCGAATGGGCGACAGTAGTAGGACTACATGGGTTGCTTGAACCCGATGTCTTGCGTTTTGTGCTCGCCTGAATTTGGGTAGACCTAGTCTACTGACTGACCAACTATGTTTGTTAACCATGTTTGCTCTCGCATGTTTGGAACCTGGAACACCCCTCACCCACTGACGCCAACTGATAACAGCTAGAAACTAGTACACAGTTTCGTGAGCTGGGCATGGTAAAATGAGACACTATGTCTGAGCTGTCGGCTTACGCTGGGGTGACAAGCCTCCCCGTAGTGATCCGCGAGCTATCCCACTTTTCAGCACTCCTCACGTGCTTGCAATCGAGGGTGAGGAACCCGATGGGATCAAGGATCGCGGGGCCCTGGCCTCACACGTTGAAAGGTCATGGCCTTATAAAAAGGATAAAGGCATTTATATCGTCGGGGCGTATTAGTTTTCCAATCTGTTGGATGAACGAAATTAACTAAAAACTCAGCTAACACGTTCATATCGCATTGCATTAGTTAGTTTGGTGACTCGGCAGTTGAGGTCGCAATGAGGGAGCGTTGGTCATGTGTGATCGTTATATGAAGTCGCTCGAGGGAGTGTTATTGTGTGGTCATGCATCATACCATAATTCATGCATATGCATTAACAAGATTTGTTAGAGATGTGTGAATGTATGTTTTTCATTAAATTCATCATAGAATTGATATTTGATGTAACTTATGGCTAGTAACACCCACTGAGTTGATCACTCACTCCCACTCTGGGATAGTGTTTGAAACACCAACCAGACACTTCATTAGATGCAGGTGATGCAGAGCTCGACGAGCTGAGTAGGGTGAGCACAGACGAGGAAGAAGAGCTTTCCTACTTCTAGCTGATGGGCGGGTCACTGTAGACTGAGTGGGCTGATTATGGGCCGTTGAGTAGGGGATTTAGCGCACTATTTTTTGGACATTTTATATATGTATTTTGTCAGGCAATGCCTTGTGCGACCCGTTTGATATTTCTTGTAGACTTGTATATCTTAGTCACCTTCATCTCAGTAGATTAATGGTGGTTGTGGTTTACGTTCTAGTCGATTCTATTTTTGCTCATTTAAATTTAATTATATGCAAGTCACTAAATTTAGGATATAAGTGACACCCGGGAACTTGAAGGTCGAGTGTCTGCTCGACCCCCAAATTTCAGGGCGTTACATAACAACAACGAAGTTAGAGTAAACTGTGTATTGTATAAAAATATTTAAACCATAATAAAAATCCAAATATAGCGCCCTTACTGGACTTATACAACCCTCAAAAATCAAAATTCATATAAGTAAAAACAGGAATCTATTAACTAGTGGTGAAGCTCAATATGGGCTGCAGGGACCCCGTATAACTCCTCAGCTACCCAATCTGATCTATCGACCTAGTGAACGTCATCGACTCGCTCTACACCTGCATCAACTGTTACGGTTTGATAGCGTCAATGACTATCGTAGTGAGGAGCACCCTCTAAGATTGCGCACTCATCATTTATAATCTAATATAGATCACAAGTAATGAAATTAGATATATTAAATAGGTCATTTCATAATCATACTCATATACTCAAAAATTAAGCCAATCTATAGAATCTCATCATAAGTAAAATATAATAGTAATCGCAATATAAGGGAATATGTCCAGATAATCAAATAGTCAATCATACGACTTTCTATTGCACCCGAAATCACATTATACATGAATTCTGCAAGACGGCTAGAAAATCGATAAGCGAACTTCAGCTTCACCCGAAAATCATGGTACAAGTGAAGTCCATAAGGTGAATAGAAAATCAACCTTTAAACCTCTACTTCACGCGGAAATTATATTGTATGTGAACACCGCAAGATGACTAGAAAATCGATACGCGAACTTCAGCTCCACCCGGAAATCATCATACGACTGAACACCTATGATGAAGAGAGAACCAACACAAGAACTCCGGCGTCATTCGAAAATCGTATGAACTCCGTAAGATGAATAGAAAATCGACAAGCGAACTTCAGCTCCACTCCGAAATCATAACGAACTCCACATAATGATCCAAAAATCAACAAAATATGCAAATATAACCAACAAGTCACAGAATGACGTCAATGTTCCATCAAATCCACGAAAGGCAAATAAACGATCCAAGCCACGTAGGGTAAATATGTGGTCCAAGCCATGTAAGGCATACATGCGATCCAAGTCGCATAAGTCAAATATGGACTGCAAGATGATGCGTTCTTGAAAGGTTTCATTCATTACATCACTCAATCACAAATGACAAATATATAGTTAATTAACAATGTACGACTAAAGACAGCATGTTATCATCAATCATTTATGCTTACTATAATTGAAGAGATGTATTCATTATCTAACACGGGAATCAAGTGCGCAATATTTTAACATATTCACATAATAAGTTAAGTAGCTCAATCAAGTAACTTAGGAGATACTAAATGGAAGGGATTAAGGCAACATTGGATGAAACTGTTTGAAATAAATGAACAATGTTAATGATATTGTGGACCACAAAATGCTTCAAAAGAAAAGGGAAAAACTCCCTTCTATGGTTTAATAGCTCGCCGATTAAAATGAGCAGTTCAAATATCCTGTAAAGCGGGCCCAATTTTGATTTAGTGGCACCCATCCTTTTGGAAGAAAGCTTTTTGACTTTTGAGACCAGCCATCCTTTTTTTTTTGTTGGATTAGCTTGTTAGTACACACCCATGTTAGTACACACACTCCATGTCAGCCACCCCCCACTAGGGATCGATGCCATGACATCAAGTGTTGAAACAAGGTATCTCCACTCAGTCTGCCAGTTGAGCGATGGATCAGTACACACAAACGATGTATCTCCACTCAGTCTGCCAGTTGGGACCAGCCATCTTTATAAGTTGGCATGATTGACAATTTGGTCGAAAAAAAATTCAAAACTTGGTCCAAGAAAAGAAGAAGAAGAAGAAGCTATACAACATCAAGTTAAAACCTTACAAAGGTCAAACCTTAAAGCCATTGTTAAAAAAAAAAAAAAAAAAAAAAAAAAAAAAAAAAAAAAAAAAAAAAAAAAAAAAAAAAAAAAAATCTTAGCTATGACTAACAGCTATGCGGTTTGTGGGGATGACCTTGGGTAGGTCCCAACTTGAATCCACGCCATCCATCTGTTTTTTCATCTGATTTTAGGGAATGCTCCCAAGACTAAAGCAGATATAGAATTCAGGTGTACCATGCCACAAGAAATAGTAACTATTTACCACTAAAAACCTTTTCCTGACCACAAAAGTTTTGGATCAAGCTTATATTTAAATAGTACGGTGGACTGTAGAAACTTTTTAGTGGTGGGCGTTCAATGATCACAGTTACTTGTGGTGTGGTCCAGGTGAAATTTGTATCGGCATCGTTTCTATTACCATTCCTAAAATAATCTATAAAAACAGATGGACGGCGTGAATATAAAATGTATAAATCATAGTAGGCCCTACGGTCAGGGTCGCACCCACATCGCTGGTTCTGTGGTCCGAGCCATCCACTCCGTCCATCCATTTCGGTGGCTCATTTCAGGACATGAGCCAAATCCTGAGGCAGATCCAAATTCGAGTGGACCACACAACAGACAACAGAAAACAGTGGGGATAGAGACGCTCATCATCAGGCGCTCCGTTCATCCGGTAGGCCACCGTATAGCCCAGACGGCTGGGATCTTCCACATCCATGGCATTGGGAAATGTAGAGTTGGTACACTTAAATGTACGGCTATACTGACCAAACAAATCAGAAGGCACATTAAGAAAGGTGCGTGGCTAGAAAATAACAATAATCGAGCAATCTTAACCGTTCACTTGTTAACAGTTAGTGATTTGGACACGAGATGGTAGTCATGGGTTCGAGTATCCCTTGTGGGGAAATCAGCTGTGGTGTGAGTGCGTGTGTGAAAAAAAAAAAGTGATTTGGACGATCTAGATCGCCTAGGAACTACACCATGTGTATGGTGAATGAATCACCATCATTTAAGAAGTGTTCAACAACAGCTTCAGCCCCATCTTTTCTGCCCAGGTCTCACTTGGATAAACTAGCCATAAATGTATACTGAATCAGACGACGGGCCATCCATTGATTTTGATGGTGACATCGTGTGGCCTACTTAATGAGTGGATTGGTGTGATTTTTGTTCCAGGTAATGCTCGTGATGGGGACCACCACTTGCATGGACCAGATTTCGTACACAACTAACACTTTAATAGGAAAGATGGGGCTGCATGCCACGTTAGGAGGCATCGAGGTGATCAATTCTCCTCTTAAATAGAGGCGAAGTATCTTATCTACCCGTCCTAACTACGATAACTCGTCACCTGAAGGCAACAGTACCGTACCATCTTTCTGTCCACCATGCCACTTGTGATGGAAATCGGTACCATGAAGAGAGTAGGTCCCACCATGATGTGCACTCTTCTCGAAAATTAGGTTGATCTAGTTAATATGACTATGACCATTGCTCTCAATTGATTCCAATGATATGGTCCACGTGGTTATTAGTCTTGGGTGATATTTGTATGTGAGAGTATTTAGTTTGTATCCTGTCTGGTTCAGTTAACTATAAGTAGGTTAATATTAACATTTTCTAAATTTTTATTAGACTTTACAAAATTATTTTGGAATAACGAGCCTACTTCTTGAATCATTGGAGGTGGCTAATTAGGAGCCTTAAGTTTGACTTGTATTAAAAGTGCATCCATGCTGATTGAGGTTTTGTTCTTTAATATTTTCATTAAGAGTAAATCATTTACTCATGTTATTATAAATTTTAATTAACAAGTACACACTTGTCCCACTAAGCATACCAAAACAGTGTTTGGTTTCGAATTCGGCCGCGCGGAACATGTGTGAAGATTGCGGGCGTGCTAGAACCGATTGGATCCGATTCAAACCATGACCACCGACCCCTGCGTCGGTTGTGGCTCAACTGTTCGTATATTCAGCCAATTGTCATGCACTCGTTACTCAGGCGATTGGTGGAGGTTGGGGCTCTTCCTCCAAATGAGCTCCTTTTTGCCTTAGAAATCCAAAGACTTTTAAAGTTACATCAGTTGTATGGTCAAAATAAAAAGGGAGAAGATATAAATGTAGTGAGAAGATACGAATGGATTACCACTACAATGGGATCACCTACCTGGTCTATAGCAGCATGGTGCTTTAAAGAGCAGTGTGCTGGTAAACGAAGCAGAGATAATATCGAAAATTACAACTATAGTCGGCCCAGCGGATGAGCGTAGGCGGACGGATTCCTAAGCTATTGTCTTCCTTCATATCAGGCACACTGTTCACAACCCCAAGTGTAGGGTCGCGATGTAGTAATAATCTCGGTAAGACCGAGGTCAAATCCACAGAGACTAAAACTTATACGTTTCTGAAATTAACTACAAGAAAATGTAAAACTAATTCTGAAGTGATTGAGAGAGCAATTGTGAATTAAGTAATTAAAACTAAGAATTGAAAGGTGAGAACTAGGGTGCCAAGGATCCACTTGTAGTGATCAGAGAGCCCTCTTGCTTGATTCAAGTAACACAATTATAATTGGAGTCTTGCCTTATCCAATTGAAAAATATATTAATAAAACCAAATCTAAACTTCCATTGACCTAGTTCTCAATGAAAGAGAACTATGATAATTGGCAGGGATTCCATCACCAAACCATGCCCAGGAGACAATGACAAACAATAGGATTTACCAATCTCATAATATCAAGGCAGGAGAATTGCGAAGATTAGGAAGGGTTTCATCACACTACCATGCCCAAGGGACGATGGTAAACAACAGGAATTACTAATTTCACAATCTCAAATCAGGAAAAGAAGATACTCAAAGCTATTGCAGATCTACTGTAATTTGAGTCACAATAAACCATTAAAAACTAAAAGTATTCCTTAAATATCAAATTAGAATCCATGGAGTTCAACATAAACATGAATCAAAGCAATAGAAACATCCTATCATGTTACAAGCTTCACCTTTTAGCCTTAGCTAAGAGGTTTAGCCAACCATAGACATGATTGGATCTAAAACCCTGAAAGAAAGCATGAAAATAATTAAGGAAGAAGAAGAAAAACTCTTGGCGACTGCTTCTCCTCCCTTTTACTCCACTCCCTAAACCTTAGAAGATATTTTAGAGCATCCTAGGGAGTCCTATTTATAGTTGTGGAACTCCAACTTTCGCACCTAGTTGGAAAACTCTAAAAACCGCCTCAATTTTCACAGTTTGCTAAAATAGACTTCACTCTGTGCAGTTTTTCAAAATAAACTTCACTCTGCACAATTTCACAGAATGACTCAGCGTTTCATAATATGCTTTTTCAGGACGATTTAAAGATTCATTTTCTTCACTTTAAGTATTTGATTCTCTTCATTCCTCACTTAGTTTTCTTAGATCTTTGGCATGTGAATTCTTCAATCTTGGTCTCCTAAGATCCATCCCTTGCCTTGGTGATTCTTGAGCATCAATTCCATGCTTTTAGCACCATTTTCAATCCAAGTTTTGAAATTCACCTTGCAACACAACATGAGTAAAATAGAACATTAAGCATTATCATGTTCATAAAACCAAGATATAAATGGGGGATAATATGCAATATTTGACCCTCAATACCATCCCCAACAAGCATTTTTCTAGTCCCGAGCAAAGTATGCGTGAAATAAATCTCAATGCTTAATATTCAAAACCTTTCTAGGAAAACAATCTTTTGTACACTTAAGTATGAATGGATAAAATTAAGATACGAAAGTGGCGTTTTGAAAACTTAGAGCCGAACCACATAAGCAACCAATCAAGTAAATTCTTTGTCCATTAAATCGAGCATAATTTGCATATCAAGTTTTTTAATGTGCTCAGTGAAAATCAACTTACTTCCTATATGAATACTATTAGTTCATCATGTTAACCATACTCATCACTTCAAGATCATTTTGAAACTCAAGTACTGATTTCAAACTTATCCCATTTTCCTTCTTTTTCCAGTTTTGATTTTATATCGACGGTTAATTTTTTTATTCATTCTTTTTTATTTTTGCATTCTTTTCATGACCTCTTTGTCGATCTTTTTTTTTTTTTTAAACTAGTTCTTTCTTCTTTTAAGGTGGATAAAATTCTCCAGATTCGATTATCACCATCTATCAATGATTCACATACTAACAATCGGAACTTCTATCATGTCTTACAGAAGATAAATTGACTATGTCTCGTGATTTATATTAACATGATATTCAAACTATCTCTTAATCAATTGAGCACAAGAACTTAGGTGATAGATTACTTAGTTGATCAAACTCCAACAATCTCTATTTTTATCATATATAATGCATTCTTAAGTACACAATTTATCGCTTCCCAAACAGATTTCAACTTGAAACATTGCAAATTTTCAAAATTTTTGCTCAAAACTGAGAAAACACTGATTAGTTTACCTAATCCGAATCCCCAACCAAAAAATCTACATTATCCTCAATGTAAAAGAAATAAGCATGTAATAGTGGAAAACAAACTATCCTAAACAGCGGAAAGCAAACTATGATAATCCTAAATCATATGAAAGCAAATAAATCTACTTATACCTCCGTCAGATTAGGAGGTCAATCTTGGTAAACAGGGTCAATCAGAGGTATTGACATGTCCTCTGAATCAAAATTTTCAACAAATGGTTTTAAACGATGTCTATTTACTTTGAATTCATTACCATTGTTTGGATTCCGAATCTCGACAGCCTCATGAGGATAAACATTAGTAATAGTGAAAGGCCCGGTCCAACGAGATCGAAGTTTACCCGAAAAAAAGTGTAACCGAGAATTATACAAAAAGACTTTCTGACTTGGTGTGAATGATTTTCGAAGAATATATTGGTCATGAAACCCTTCATCTTGTCCTTGTAAATTCTCGAGTTCTTATATGCATCATTCCGGATTTCTTCCAATTCATTCAACTGAAGTTTGTGCAGCGAGCCAGCGTTATCCAAATTGAAGTTCAGAATTTTAATTCCCAGTAGGACTTATGTTCCAACTCCACAGGAAAGTGGCAAGCATTCCCATAGACAAGTCCAAAGGGAGACATTCCAATAGGGGTCTTAAATGCAGTACGGTAAGCACATAAAGCATTAGTCAATCAGATTGACCAGTCCTTACAGTCAGGGTTAACTGTTTTATCCAAAATATGTTTAATTTTCCTATTGAAAATTTCAGCTTACCCACTTGTTTGTGAGTGGTATGGAGTGCTCACTTTGTGGGAGATGCCATATTTCTTCATTAAGTTCGTAAATGGCCTGTTACAGAAATGTGAACCTCCATCACTAATGATGGCTCGAGGCGTTCCGAACAGGGAAAGGATGTTTTCTTTTAAAAACTTAATAACAATTTGATGATCATTGTTTCGGCACGGGATCGCTTCGACCCATTTAGTGATATAGTCTACCGCTAACAAAGTATACAAATTTTTAAAAGATTGAGGGAATAGTCCCATGAAATCGATGCCCTAGCAATCAAATGCTTCAATGATCAGAATGAGGTTCAAAGACATCATACTTCGACGGGACAATGTTTCCAATTTCTGACAACACTCACAAGCTTTGCAAAACTTATGAGTGTCCTTGAACATAGTGGGCCAGTAAAAGCCGTACTGTAGAATTTTGGTCGTGGTCTTTTTAGCAGAAAAGTGACCACCACAGGCCTGAGAATGACAGAAGGAGATGACACTTTCGTGTTTATTGTTTAGCACACATCTCCTTAAGATTTGGTCTGTGTAATATCTAAACAAATACGGATCATTCCAGAAGAATTTGCGTACCTTGACGAAAATTTTCTTCTTATCTTGCGCAGTCTAATGTGTCGGTATGAAACCTGTGGTAAGATAATTAGCAATATCTGTAAACCAAGGTGAATGGGAGACTTTAAATAATTGTTCAGCAGAGAACATGTCATTTATATTCGTCGTCTCAAGGGAATCAGAGAGGTCAAGGCGGGAAAAATGGTCAGCCACTACGTTCTCTATTCCCTTCTTATCTTTTATTTCCAAATTAAATTCTTAGAGTAGGAGGATCCATCTTATCAAGCGGGGCTTAACATCATTCTTAGAAAGAAGATACTTGAGCGCCGCATGATCTGTGTAGATGACGATCTTGGATCCGATCAAGTAGGACCTAAATTTGTCCAAAGCGAATACCACAACTAAGAGTTCTTTCTCCGTAGTTGAGCAATTCATTTGGGCAGGATTTAGAGTTCTACTTACGTAGTGTATAACATAAGACTTCTTCTCTTTTCTCTAGTTTAACACTGCCCCAAGAGCATAATCGAATGCATCACACATAATTTCAAAAGTAATGCTCCAGTCGGGTGGCTGCATGATAGGTGCAGTAGTTAACATGCCCTTGAGCTTAGAAAAAGCTTCCTGGCATTGCTCAGTCCACTTGTATGGTACATCTTTCTGAAGTAAATTGCATAAAGGACGAAAGAGGTGAATAAAATCCTTTATGAATCTCCTATAAAATCCAACGTGTCTTAAAAAGGATCGCACGTCTTGTATGTTCTTGGGTGGAGGTAAGTTAGAGATGAGATCAATCTTAGCTTTATCTACCTCAATTTCTTTTGACGAGATGATATGTCCAAGGACAATGTTCTTACGAACCATGAAATAACACTTCTCCCAATTTAGTACCAAATTCTTTTCCTCACATCGCTTCAACACACATTTAAGATTTTCCAAACAATCGCTGAAGAATGGACCAAAGACAGAGAAGTCATCTATGAAGACCTCTAAATATTGCCCCACCATGTCAAAAAAAATATTCATCATGCATCGCTAAAAAGTGGCGGGGGCATTAAACAGTCCAAATGACATCCTTCGATAAGCAAAGGTGCCAAAGGGACATGTGAATGTGGTCTTTTCCTAATATTCAGGGGCTATCTATATCCGGTTATAGCCTAAATATCCATCAAAGAAACAATAATATGAATGACCAACTAGCCTTTCCAAGATTTGATCAATAAAGGGTAAAGGAAAGTGGTACTTTCTTATGACAGTATTGAATTTCCTGTAGTCAATGCACATTCTCCAACCAGTAGCAACTCTAGTTAACACGAGTTCATTTTCGGCATTGGTTACGATGGTGATTCCGGACATTTTAGGAACCACTTGAGTTAAACTCACCCATTGGCTATCGGATATAGGGTATATGATACCCATATCCAATAGCTTAAGAACCTCGGCCTTAACCGCTTCATTCATGTTTGGATTTAATATATGTTGTGGTTGCTAGGAGGTCTTCACATTATCCTCTAGATAAATAATCTATGTTGTGGTTGCTAGGAGGTCTTCACATTATCCTCTAGATAAATACGATGAGTACAAATCGAAGGGTCAATTCCCTTGAGGTCTGCAATTGACCATCCAAGGGCTCTTTTGTGCTCAATGAGAGTAGAAATAAAAATACTCTCTTGTTCTTACTCAAGGTAAGAAGAAATCACCACCGGGTATATCTCATCTTGACCCAAATAGACATATTTCAAATCAAAGGGTAAATATTTTAGGTCAAGCTTTGGTGCCTTGAGGTTAGACAATAGAGACATTATATCCGTTTGGGGTAACCGGTCAACTTCAAGTATAGGCACAGTATCAAGCATGACATCCATCTCCCTAATCATATCATCATCTAAATCATAGGAGTGGGCCCAACATGTCTTTAAAGGGTTATAGGATAAGGTCATCAGAGTTCTATCTTTCACGAAAGAATCAATCAAGTTAACATCATGGGCATCGTCATCATCCTCTGCCTGTTTGCTCATATCGAAAAAGATATTGAGCTCCAATGTCACATTCCCAAAAGAAAAATTCATGACTCCATTCATACAATTGATGATTGTATTTGATGTAGTAAGGAACGGGCGACCAAGGATGACAGGAATTTGAGTGCTCATATCTACGATGGGTTGAGTATCCAGGACGATAAAATCTATTGGATAGTAGAATTCGTCAACCTGGATCAACACATTCTCAATTATCCCTCTTGGCACACAAACTGAGCGATCGACCAGTTGTAATGTGGTCTGGGTGGGTTTTAATTCACCTAGACTCAGTTGTTCGTAGACCAAGTATGGGATGTAGTAAGGAACAGGCGACCAAGGATGACAGGAATTTGAGTGCTCATATCTACGATGGGTTGAGTATCCAGGACGATAAAATCTATTGGATAGTAGAATTCGTCAACCTGGACCAACACATTCTCAATTATCCCTCTTGGCACACTCGGTTAAGAAGTGCATGCTCAATTCGGTAATTCCCAATTACACAGGCGATGGTTGGGTTACTAGGATTTTTGTACTTCTATGACACATCTTGCTTTAGGATGACACTCATTTTTTCTGTTAAGAAGATTTTCTTTTAAATGTTTTGCCGTCTTTTGGTTGTACATAAATCTTTTAGAAATTTGGCATATGAAGGTATCTGTTTTACGACATTCAGTAAAGGAATGTTGACCTTCACTTGCTTAAGCACCTCTAGAATATCCTGAGAGTTAGAGAGAGGTTTTGGTGCTATCAACCATTGGGGAAATGGAGCAATCAATTTGCTTTGAAGTTCCGGTTCTATCTCACGTGGAACATTGCTAGGTTTATCAGTCTCATTTACATCCGGTCCTTAGGCTTCTCAGCCATTATCAGAATAGATTTGTCAATTATCTTCTCAGTCCTAAGAGTAGTGATAAACTTAGCTTGTTCCATTGGATTGGAAGAGCTTGGTTCACTAACTCCGTATTGCAGTTTAGGATTGGGGATAGGTTGGGCTAGAAGCATCCCTTTCTCCATAACCATAACGCGTGAGTCTATCTTTTGTATAGCCTTTGTGAGTTCTTATAAGGCTTGAAGAGTACTTTGCTGGATGAGCTCTTAAGGATTTTGAAACAATTCCTCTTGAGGTTTCCCTTGATTTAAGAACTGATTAGGGATTCCTTGAGGTGTAACAGATTGTCCATTACTCCAATTGAAATTCGGATGATTTCTCCAGCTGGAGTTGTATGTGTTCGAAGTGAATCCCTTGAAGGGCCTTTGGTAGTTGTTTACGGCATTTGATTGCTCATTCAATATTTCTTGAAACACATTTATTGTTGGGCAATTTTCAGTTGTATGAATGTTACAAGCACAAATATCGCAGACAACTTCATTATCTTTATCCTTCCTAAGTTCCATAACCTTTAGTTTCCTTGTAAGACTGGCCACTTTATCGTTGATATCATCTTCCTCTTTTAAAAGATATATTCCACCTCTCTCCTTTGATTGAGTAGACTTAGATGTGATGCTCGTTTTTGAGAAGATGTCCCATGATTGTGCGGTTTCAGCAAGTTTATTAAAGTAATCCCACACTTCATCAACATCTTTATTCAGGAATTCCCCATTGCACATTGGCTCGACAAATTGACACTTGGAAGATGTCAGTCCTTCATGGAAGAAATTCGTTATGCGCCATGTTTTAAAACCGTGTTATGGGCATCAATTGACAAGATCCATGAACCACTCCCAACATTGGAAGAATGTTTCATCTTCCCTTTGGGCGAAGTTCATGATCCACTTTCTGATGGTATTCGTTTTATGATATGGGAAGAATTTCTTTATAAACTTCCTTGTCATGTCATTTCATTTGCCAATAGAACATAGACATAGTGAATGTAACCACGTCTTAGCCTTTTCTTTCAGGGAGAAAGGGAAGAGTTTTAGCCGGATTATGTCCTCAGACACATTAGGAAAGTATAAAGTGGCTATAATCTCATCAAACTCTTTCAAGTGTAAATATGGATTTTCAGATTCAAGCCTAAGGAACTTTGGAAGGAGTCGGATCACTCCTGGCTTGATGTCTATGTTTCCTGTATTTTCTGGAAAAACTATATAGGAAGGGGTGCTCACCCCCACCGGTTGTAAATAGTCTCGTAACATATGTGGCGGGGGTGCTCGATGCACCTCGTTCTCATCCTGGATTTCCTCCACCCTAGGTTGGGGTGGATTAGTTGGGATGAATTTAGAGGTTGATTGGCCAATTGATTTACAGCCATAACTTTGGTTAACTCTGTGGATCTCGGGTGCTGTATCATCCTGTGATGGATAGATAACCCCTCAACCAATCCTCCTTCACTCAAGAGACGTCGAGTGTTGTCACGGACCCACTTGAGCACGAAACACTCTCAACCCTCAATTTTAAAATCTAACCTAGACCTAAAAAGAAAAAGGAAAATAGAAATTTAGAGATAGAAAGAGAGAGAATTAGAAAGAAGTTACCAAATTAGAGGTTTCTTTGTTAGAATCCTGCAAAAGAAAAATGAAAGTGAATTAGTTTCTAAAAAGAGAAATAGAAAGTTTCTAAAAATGGAAAGATGAGTTAGTTTCTAAAAATAAATTAGGAAAGTTTCTAAAAAAAAAACAACCTAGTTTCGAAAAACAGAAAAGGAAAGTTTCTAAAAACAAATTAGGAAAGTTTCCAAACCTAAAAAAAGGAAAGTGAGTTAGTTTCTAAAAAAAGAACTAAGAAAGCAACCTAGTTTCTAAAAAAACAAGAAAAAGGAAACTTTCTAAAAATAGAAAGTAAGTTAGTTTCTAAAAAAGAAAAAGGAAAGTAAACTAGTTTCTAAAAAAGAAAAAGGAAAGGAAATTAGTTTCTAAAAACAAATTAAGAAAGTTTTCAAAAAAAATTGTTTCTAAAAACAAATTAGGAAAATTTCTATCCTAAAATTAGAAAGTAAATTAGTTTCTAAAAACAGAAAAGGAAAGTTTCTAAACTTAGAAATAGAAAGCTAAGTTAATTTCTAAAATAATTCAGAAAAAATCTTAACCTAAAAACAGAAAGTAGAAAAACCCTAATCTTAAAATAATTTCAAAACTAGTTAATCTCAGAAAAACACAACCGTTAGTCCCCGGCAACGGCGCCAAAAACTTGTTCACAACCCTAAGTGTAGGGTCGCAATATAGTAATAATATCGGTAAGACCGAGGTCGAATCCACAGGGACCAAAACTTGTACATTTCTGAGATTAACTAGAAGTAGAACTAAAAGAAAATATAAAACTAATTCTGAAGTGATTGAGAGAGTAATTGTGAATTAAGTAATTAAAACTAGGAATTTAAAGGGGGGAACTAGGGTGCCAAGGATCCACTTGTAGTAATTAGGGAGCCCTCTTGCTTGATTCAAGTAACACAATTAGAATTAGAGTCTTATCTTATTCAATTGGAAATATATCAATAAAACCAAATCTGAACTTCCATTGACCTAATTCTCAATGAAGGAGAACTATGATAATTGACAGGGATTCCATCATCAAACCATGCCTAAGAGACAATGACAAACAATAAGATTTACCAATCCCATAATCTCAAAGCAGGAGAATTATGAAGATTAGGAAGGGTTTCATCACCATACCATGCCCAAGGGACGATAGTGAACAACAGAAGTTACTAATTTCACAATCTCAAATCAGGAAAAGAAGATACTCAAAGCTATTGCAGATCTACTGTAATTTGAGTCACAATAAACCATTAAAAACTGAAAGTATTCCTTAAATATCAAATTAGAATCTATGGAGTTCAACATAAATATGAATCAAAGCAATAGAAACATCCCATCATACTGCAGGCTTCACTTAGCCCTAGCTAAGAGGTTTAACCAACCATAGACATGATTGGATCTAAAACTCTAGAAGAAAGCATGAAAACAACTAAGGAAGAAGAAAAACTCTTGGCGACGGCTTCTTCACCCTTTTGCTCCACTCCCAAAACCTTAGAAGATATTTTGGAGCATCCTAAGGAGTCCTATTTATAGTTGTGGAACTCCAACTTTCACGCCTAGTTGGAAAACTCTAGAAACCGCCTCAAATTTAACCAGTTTGTTAAAATAAACTTCACTTTGCACAGTTTCTCAAAATGGACCTCACTCTGCGCAATTTCACAAAATGACCAAGAGTTTCAGAATATGCTTTTTCAGGACGATTTTAGGATTCCTTTTCTTCACTTCAAATCTTTGATTCTCTTCATTCCTCACTTAGTTTTCTTGGATCTTTGGCATGTGAATTCTTCAATCTTGGTCTCCTAAGATCTATCCCTTGCCATCGTGATTCTTGAGCATCAAATCCATGCTTTTAGCACCCTTTTCAATCCAAGCTCTTAAATTTGTATTGCAACACAAACATGAGTAAAATAGAACATTAAGAATTACCATGTTCATATAACCAAGATATAAATGGGGGATAATATTCAATATTTGACCCTCGACACATGCAAATGTAGATGAAAATAATTATACCTATTGACTAAAACCTAAGTCGATCTGGTCAGTGCGGAGGGATGGATTAAATCTAAATTTATGTTAAGTGTCCACTATTACTAAGAAAGGGAGGACTAAACCTAGATACACAATGTTGCGTTGGATTAATAGTTATGTTTTGTTGGGTTCAGAGATGGTCATCTTTTTAGATTTTCTTATGCTATTTATAGACTTTAGGAAGAAAGATGATAGAATTATTTTCCATCCACGTGGCTCTATGATGTGCAACCAGCTGTGAAAACAACCATTACACTTTATCGACTTTGATCCCATATATAAGAGTGTTCTTTTGTGTTGACGTGGCCGGAGTAGCTGTTTATTTCTATTCGAGGGAACTAAAATACCAAAAATACTCACGGATGAGCCGATCCCCGAATCCCTGATGTATGTCTCTTGAATATCTTTTATGGCACAGGCAACATTAGCACCACCTATATAATTCGCATAGATTTTGGTATAAACACACTTCTCAAAAATCAGGTTCATCTGCCCACTGGGGCGATTTTTATGCAAGGTGATCTTCATGGTGGGGCATGCTATTTTAATGGCATTGTAGATGTCTTACATAAAAATGCCACAATGATTGAAATGATAGTACGGTACCACATGTTATGGTACCTTACCAATATGTGATAAGTTCTAGTTAATTACTTGTGAGCGGATTGCTTGTGACCCGGAGCAAAGAGATATTCCTATGCCCGAGGCTGTGGAGTCCACAAATGTCATTGATAAATTTACTCCTTCCATCTGTTTTGAAAGACCATATAATAAGATAGATTCTAAAAATCAGGCAGATCCAAAACTCGGGTGAGTCATACTAACAAAACAGCGCTAACAACAACGTTAAAGCCAAGACCATGATTTTATGTCATCCAAACCGTTCATAGAATTATTACCACTTAAATAAACAAAAGAAACAAAATCATCCTGATACAAAACTTTTGTCACTAGCATGCATTCAATCTCCACTGTTTCATGTGGTATGGCCCACATGAGTATTGGATCTGTCAGATTTTTAGGATCCTGTCCTATTTTGTTCTTTCAAAACAGATGTAAGTGCATTTGTCAGGGATATGTAAGTTCATGAGTCAAGTTAGCTCGAAAAAAGTCTCAAGTCAGCTCGGATTGACTCGGCTTGAATGGACGATTCAGGCCGAGTCAAGCTGATTTTTGGAAGCTCGAGTTGAGTTCAAGCCGAGTTCGACCAAGGGCCATTTCAACTCGAACTCAAGCTCGACTCGGCTCGTTTAATGATTATATTAATAAATATTATATATATATTATATTATATATATATATATAATAAATATAACTATATTAGTTAAAAACGAAAAAGCAAAATGCCCTAACGCTGCCCATCGCCCTGCCCCAACCCTGGCCTCTCTTTCCCCTTTCTTCTCTTTCCTCTCTTCCCTCTACCCAGCCCTGCCGGCGCCCGACCAGTGATCCATCACCCTAACGCTGCTCGCACGACCATCCCTCCACTGGACCACCACCACCTATCTCGCAGGTACGAAAGCTGATGCAATGTATTTTCACTACCTACCGTGGCTGCAAAACTCATTTATGGTCAATCTCCATATATGAAGTTCTGTATAGATCAACTCTTTTTTCCCCCCCTCAAAGCATCCAGTGATATTTCTATGCATGATTTTAGATTTACGACCTGTAAAGTAACCATCCAGAATCATTTGCCAGAAGTCCCTCCACAGTGCCAACATGTTGCATATTGCAATTGCCTTATTTAAAATATTTACGCCTTTTGCACACATGATCTGTTGGGGAATATGATCACAATATGTTCGGGCATTTGGCAATTACCATACTTTTGAGCTGTGGGGCCACCACGATTAGGGAGTGACCATCCAACTGTTCATTAGATGTTTACCCTGATGTTAGTTAAGTGTAGATTCCAAATTCCAGCTTGGTCCATTGGTCAGGTGGGCCACACCTAAAGGAACAATGGGGGACATGGGGGAGGGGGACAACTCGCCTAGCGGACTAACAAGTGGAATGCGGGTTCCAAAAACTTAACATATGATGATATGAACAAGCTCGAGCTCGACTCGAGGTAAACTCAACTCGACTCGACAGCTTTGGCAAATAAGCCAAGCTTCAATGTTGAGCTCAAGCTGGAGCTCGAACTTAAGTACACCATGGACAACCCGAGCTGAGCTCGGCCCACCTCGACTTGACTCGGCTCGATGCCCACCTCTATCTATGGCCCCACACAGCCCGAGCACAGAGATATCTCTGTGCCTAGTGTCATCGGCAATCCAGTTACTCACATGGTACTTTTCGAGAATTGAATTGCCTATTATTCTGGGTAATGAGATATTCATATGAGGGGGTTGTGTGGGGCCCATAGCAATGTCCATGACAAATTCACTCTATCCAGCTATTTTTCAAGACCATAATAGGACATGATTCTAAAAATTAGGAAGATCTAAAACTCATGTGAGCCATACCACACAAAATAATGCGTACAACAAAAGTTTTATATTAGGATAATATTTTTGTTTACAATTTATTTGAGTGGTAATAACCCTTCGAATAGTTTGGATGACATATAAATATAATGGTCAGCTCCAGAAAGGTTTCGATGGTGGACATTTCTATTCCCACTGTTTCATTTGGCGTGGCCTACTTGAGTTTTGGATCTACCTAATTTTTAGAATCCTATCCTATTGTCGTCTTTCAAAACCGATGATGTCACACTTCGAAATTCGGTACCTGAGTTGGCCAGGTCTGAATTCGAATTTCTAGATTGTGAGTTGTACTTAAACAAAATATATGATATAACCCACATAGTTTCCATACATTTTTCAAGGTAATCAAAGTCAAACTAAAAGAGAAAAATAATTAATAAATCATTCTCATTAATCGGAAGTTCACTAAACCATCATCAAATCTTTATTACATTGGAATAAAAATAAATTAAACAATAAATCATCATTCAAAATGTAAAGTAATTCTAAAACCAAAAAAATAAAACTGAAGCATTGTCTAACTTGCTCACATTATTTCATCTTTGTACCTACAAAACAATCTACGGAGGTATGATTGCGACAGCTCGTAGGGTCAAATCATTTTCAAAGTTGGAAATACTACGTTGGCATCAAGTATAGCTTGATAAAATAAATAAAGTTAACAGGATTTATCATAAGTAGGCAAGTTACAAATGAGAATATACCAAAAGATCGAGTTATGGTGCGTGGTATCACGGGCCGGTAGGGGCCTAGCACCAAGGACCAAAACTGACGTTAGTCCCATACCTAACGTGAGAAGTAATTCCAAGATGATAAACTCCTGATCTCGAATAGTCTCATACTTATTGGGAACTGTGGCCCACGAATATGTACACCAAAATTGTATTTATGCATCCACAAATCCAATATAAGAGAACTTTAACATTTTAATAATAACAACTAAAATTCTGATAACGAAGTCAAATAATAAAACAAAATGACTTCTGATCCATTTTTGGACTTGGCCAAGGTAGAGCACCCGTGTATAAATTCACTTAATCTCAAATAAAGAAAATAGAACTTACATCCTGGAACATAAGCTAGGGGTTGAATATTCATATACAACATAAATCTTAAAACAAGGCCAGGGATAGAATGTCCACAGTTGCTAAATTTTAAAATATGGAATAAAATAAACATCCTTTTTGGAAATGACCTGGACAGAGCACCCATAACAACTTGATTATTTCTAGGGCAGAGCACCCATAACATAATAACATAATGATCCTTCTTAGGGCAGAGCACCCAAACTTAATCATATTAAAAAACAGGTAACAATAATCAAATGAATTAATTTCACATATCAATAATCAAATAAATGCTTTTTATTTTACGTACAACTAAAATCAAATAACTTAAATCAATAATATGAAATAAATAATCAATGAAAATCAAAGTACGTACTAATGTAGGATTTTCAACCGGGAAGATCACCTACCTGATTATGAATGAATATTCTAATGTGAAAGAATCCCACGTCTGGTTGTGATTGCTAGCAATTGGTGGAGGTCTGGATCTTCGAAGGGGTTTTAATGAAGCACACAACATATACACAATTTGTTATAAATATTGCTTAGATAACTACGACCTGTTCTTGATGGTTCTTGGGATTCAAATACAATTCATGATCTGTGGTGTTAGAGTTCTTAGTTCATAAACCAATCTGTGGGAAAATAACAGACTGACTCACTAAGTCAGGGTGCAAATAGTCGAATAGCGTATGAATGCAATTGGTAAGGTCTGTACTTCTATTCAATTAGACAGATAACATGAATTACTCACCTTGGAGGCTAAGAAGAATAATCAAAGTGGAAGACTAGCCCGAACTTGACGAAACAACGGCGGGACTCAACAATAAATTGCTTGACCCGGAGGACGAACTCGTCACTTCCTAACAACCTGTCTCCACGATCTCTCTCTCTCTCTCTCTCTCTCTCTCTCTCTCTCTCTCTCTCTCTATATATATATATATATATATATATATATATATATATATATATTATATATATATATATATTTGATTCTTCCTGTTTTCTCTCTTTTCTATCTTCTTTTCCCAGGTCAGTTGTGGACAATTGGGATGGGCTAGATGGAGATTAAGGCAACAAAAGATCAATGGTTCTGATCGTCTTTCCTAGTGGCTCTTGGATTGGAAGGTTGTGACACTCCGAAATACAAAGTACCAAGGTCACAGGCTTTCTTTTGATGATTGTTGGGTAGAATTTATGCTGGAGAAAAGTAGGCCATTGGATGAAGAGATTTAATGGTTAAGATCATGAGGATGGGCTTTGTGTGGATTTCGGAGCGACATGGCCACAAGTGCAGAAGGGGAGTTCCGCTTTGAGTGTACTCCATAATAGATGCGGGGTTCGGTGTGCTGCAAATGCTAGCTGGGGTCTACTATGAGTTTAGAAGGAATCCATACCATTCATTAGTTTCAGTGATTTAAAATGGGTTAGGAGCTTAAGAATGGAGTAGATCAGGAATTCTAGTGGGCCGCAAAAGAGGTATTTAGGGAAAATATTTCAACGGTTAGGGTTCTGTAAGATTTATGACAAAATGGATGGTCCCGATCATGAAGATGGGTTCCATCTAGATGGATGGTGTGGGTCACAGATGGGTGCAGTCAGTTGTTGTTGCAAGAAGAAAGGAGAAGAAAGAGAGAAAAATCTAGGGAGGTGGTGACGTTCTAACACACGTCACTTTTCTCTCTGTCGTTTTTATTTTTTTTACACAGTGGGCCCCACAGAGATGCCTTGGCAGATCCACTCCATCCATTAATTTTTCCAAATTAAGTTAGGGCATTGGCCCAAAAATGAGGATGATCCAAAGCTCAAGTGGGCCACACCACAGAGAAATAATGGAACTTACTGTTGAAAAAATATAGTGATACAAATGAAAGGAGTGGATTAGTCATTGACATCTTTATGGGCACCATGCAGTCCTACAGGAATATCTCTATGCCCTGGGTCACTGGCAATCCCCTTCCTAAATTTTGGAATTATATAATACATTAGAGTAGCATTTGAGATGTGGCACACATCACATGCCTTCCAGCTTAAATTTGTGTGACCCTGATCATCTATTGAGTTGCCCTGAACCCGTTCTACTTTATTTTCTCTGTGTAGACCTCACCCTTTACCTCCTGATCTCTTTCCTTTCCTCTCTATATGCTAGTTGTACGTGCCACATTGCCTAGTTGTTTATAGTATCCATTCAAAGATATTATAATGTAATTAATACATAAATGCATAAGTGACAAGTGAAGATAAGGTTTGGCCAACAAGTAGGTGATTCACTCTCATTTTATTTCAATGGCCTTACATGTTGCATCATTCTCTATCAAAATACTTCCACCATTATAGGACTTGTACGAATCAAATCAAGTCCTATTCGGGCACATGTGATATGAACATTTTGAATTGAATATCCATATAGATAAGAGACAATTCTTACCTAAGGAGGCCGAGAAGAGGTCTCATTCTGAGCTCTCTTCTGCTACACTAGCCGATTGACATATGTTCCATTTCTTTGCTTTCTATGTCATCCTTCCATTTCTAGCAATCTCTTTTAAAGTACTCTTTTATGCCACAATAGAAGCATCCATTATTTTCTCTCGATTTCAACTTAGAATTTTTCTTCCTACCAAACTAAGATCGCTCTTCGGACCTCCCACATCCCTGACCCACCTTCGTAACTAGCCATTCCCCCTTAGAGTCATCGTCACTCAACTTCTTTCTCATCTCATTGGAAATGAGAGCCGCAGTGATCTCTTCCAGCTTCATTGTATTCTTTTCATACGGTAAAGTAGTTACGAGATGGTCGTATGATGTGGGAAGCAATGCTAGAAGTAGCATTACTTGTCTTCTTCCTTAACCGTCACTCCAATCCTTAATAAATCGCTACACACCTTTATAAACAAGTTTATGTGCTCTAGAAGATCGGATCATTCTTTCATCTGTAACCCGAATAGTTGTTTCTTCACAAACAACTTGTTAGTAAGAGATTTCGTTAGGTATAGGTCTTCTAGCTTCTTTCACATCTCCAGGAGAGATTCATCATCCAATACGTTGTACATGACTTCATCCTATAGATATAGACAGATGGTGCTCACGGTCTTCTCCCTGAGAGCACTCCAGTCATCATTTGACATCTTCTCCGGTTAGTCTCCAATAACACTTTACTCAACCCTTGTGATACTAGAATATCCTTAACCTTCCACTGTCACAAAATGAAATTGTTATTTCCATCGAATTTTTGTATATCGAATTTCGACCCTTACATCTTTATTGAATTTCTGAAAAACATCCTTAAACCTGACACTCTGATACCACTTTGTTGATATTCTAAGCCCTCAACAAACCCAAATCAACCCTAGGAGTTAGAAATTCAGATCTAATACCAACGCTAATATATGCGCTTTGTGGAAAAATGTTCAATGAAGATAGAACAATCAAATAAAGCAAAATAACCAAATAATAAAGCAAGCAATCACAAAACATAAGATATTTTACATAAAAACCTCTTGCGAGAAAAAAAAAAAAGGCGGCACAAAGTGACAGATATCCACTATAATCAAAACCTTAAAATTTACACATTCACCTTCTTCGATTATAGAAGCACCGATCTCCCCTTGTAATACGCAACCCCTTGAGAAAAAAACCATTCCCAAGCCCTTACAAGTGTTTAGAAAACCCTCTCACTTCGCAAACTCTTGTCATTAGAGAGATACCACCCGTCCATGCAAGCCCTAATTGAGATTAGAACTTAAATAACCCAATTTTCGCAAATCTACGTAACCCGTTCGGTCGGAACTAACCAAACTGAACACACTTTTTGGTCAAACCAAAAAAGTGTAAATCTTCACAACTTGTAACTTGAGAACCCTCCAATTTTCAATGGAACCGAACCAAGGCTAGCTTCTCTACATAGCAAATAGACAAAATCTAAAGCATCCTGCACAACACAAAGTTCTCTTGATCGGTTAGGCCCACCAAGTTGTGTGTGTGACATCCATTCCATCTAGATGAGACCCTAAATTGTAGGCCTTGGGACAAAAATTAGCTTGATACATAATTTAATAGAGGTGGGCATCGAGTCGAGTCAGACCGAGTTAGGTCCAACTGTTCACTCCCCCAAGTATGGGTTGTGATGTAGTAAATAAACTCGGTAAGACCGACGTCGAATCCACAGGGACTGAAACTTATACGTTATCTGAAAGTAAGCAGAACTAGAACTAGAAAAAGATGAAATCTAAGCTAAAAGAATATGAGGGAATAACGGTGAAATATTACTCTAAAACTTGTGGAAATCAAAGGTAGGAAACTAGGGATTCAGAGGATCCACTTGTAGAGATCAGAGTGATTTACGGTCGATTCATGAACTCAATTGGACTTCGAGTCCCATCTTCATCCAGTTGGAAGATATAACCATGAAAATCAATCTGAACTTCATTTAATCTAGTTTTCAAGAGATCAGACAGGTGTAAATTAGAATGGATTCCATCACAAAACCATGCCCATGAGACAAAGCAAACAATGGAATTAAACCAATCCACAACCAATCTGAGTGATGTATGAATGTCAGGAAGAGTTCCATCATTCCACCATGTCCAAGGGGCGATGGTGAACAACAGGGTGTCCTGGCTTCATAATCACAAGAAAGGAAAAGGAAATACTCAAGCCATCGCAGATCTACTGTAATGTAAGTCACAACAAACCATTAAAAACTATGAATAACCCTATTAATCAAACGAGAATCAACATAGTTCATGGCATGAATCAAAGTCGCAGGATCAACCCCATCACACCACAAGCTTCACCTCTTAGCCCTAGCTAAGAGAGTCAGCCCAACATGAATGTGATGGATCCCTTAAACAAATACAAAATAAAAAGAAAAAGAAAAGAAAAACAAACACTACTCTCTCTCCCTGTTCTGACATTCCCAGCCGACTGATGGATCCCCCTCTCTCTCTCTGACCACTTTCTTTTATAGGCAAAGGGAAAGTGGTAGGGAGGTCGGTTTCGTGTTACATCTTCCGCAAAGGAGAACAGGTGCGGAATCTGTTCGCACTCCCTGTGTAACTAGCCTACGCTGAACTGAAAGTGGGGCCCAGAATCGGGTTTTTCTGTGAAATCCAATCCGCCCATTGAAATGCCTGTGAGATTTCAGTAAAAATAGACTATTTTTTGACCGAAATTAGTGTGTCCCACCGATCTTTTTCGTGCCACCGTCAGTCCTTTATCTGGACGAATGGAAACCGATCTCCACTGATTTCTACGATTCGGTCACCTAGGCTTTGATGAGAGGGAACGTAGGTTCATGATGAACGGTCCAGATTGGGCTTTTAAAGTGCGGTGTTGGCCCACAAGCTTGGTCCATAAGCTCTGTTGCGGAACAGAGACTCCGCGAGCTTGCTGTGATATTGGTGGAACCCACTTTAGTGTAGCTTTGTGAAATCCACGCCGTCCACGGTAGTCTACTTGAAAACCCATCGGGTATGGACGTTCTTGGATTGGTTTTGCTGTGGCCCACCAGAATTCTTATTCTACTGTCTGAACTGTGTTTGACGGTCAGGATTTTCCGAGAGCTTGTATGAGCGAAACTGCACCTAGGAGCGGGTCTCGGCCATCCTCTAGATCGTATGGACGGTTCTGATCCTCCATTGAAAGGTTGAGTGAGGCCCACAATCACGACCCAGCGTTGGCCGTGAAGATGTTGTGGCGTCTTTCCCTTTTGAGAAGAATCGTCGGTCAGTGCCTGTGCTGACCGACTTTCTTTATTCGGTGTTCGACGTCCGTGCGTGTGCTGTGCACACATACGATGTAAGGTGGGTCCCCCTTTGACGTATGTGAACAATCTGATCCGTCCATTCTTTTCCTCATGTTAATTAAAGGGTCGAGACCAAAATTGAAGCATATCTGGAGATCGTTTGGACCCCAAATCATTGGTATGTGGGATGATCTGTCTGTTGGGCCACTTCCACATGGATCCAAGGGCTCAAATTTGAAATGTACGGTTAATTTATAGTCTTCAGGCCTTGTATGAAGTTTTGAGCCGATCATATGGTGAGAACCCTGTGATCTTGCATTCTGGACATCTTTCAGGCCACTTGACTTTAGTTTCTCGATTTCCCCGGATTCCTGGCATGTAAATCCGTTGATCTTGGTCCCCTGGGGTCTGTCCCTTGCCTTGGTGTCATCAGAGCGTCAATTCCCTGCTTTTAGCATCTTATTTCAATCCCGCTCATAAATATACCTTGCACCACAAACACGATTTAAAATAGACCGTTAACAGCATCTTATTCGTAAATCTAGGCAGTAGCTGGGGTCTAATATGCAATATTTGACCCTCAACACCAACCCAACTCAATCCGGTTTTGAAAAATGCTTGACCCGAACTCAATTCGACTCGGTACTAAGTCCAGCATGCCTAACTTGATTCGAGTCCGGGTCTGGGATGGGCTGATCCGAACCGATCTGACCCGGTCAGAAATACCGAGTCGAATCGAGTTGGTGCCGATTCGGTTCGGGTCATTGGGTTGGACGGAGGGGATAAGATGGATGGATGAAGGGGATAAAATACATAAATCATGGTGAACCTCATAGAGTTTACTCAGGTCGGATGTTCCACGCACAAATAGGTTGGCACGTGTGTTGCGTGTGGGGCCAGCAAAGCACATGATTTAGAGAGAGAGAGAGAGAGAGAGAGAGAGAGAGAGAGAGAGAGAGAGAGAGAGAGAGAGAGAGTGTGTGTGTGTGTGTGTGTGTGTGTGTTTTAACTTAAACAAGCCCCACGATTGGAGAGCATATCTAACCTTGTCCATCTCACTTGTTTGTGAATCACCATCTGAGGAGAAAAGGAGCGGGAGAAGCGGGAGAAGAAACATTTGTTGGTCTTTCATCTTCTTTTGCAATGTATGGAAGTGGTGGATTCTTTTCATTCCTGGTAAGCTAATGGGCCGTTGGTTGTCGCCTACCGGATTGGAGAGAGAGAGAGAGAGAGGAGAGAGAGAGAGATCGAGAGAGAGAGAGAGAGAGAGAGAGAGAGAGAGAAGAGAGAGAGAGAGAGAGAATCTTCTTTAGGCTAGGAGGAGGAGAGGAGGAGGTCTCAAAGGCCGAAGGGTTTTATTGATGGTGCCGAATGGAATAGGTTTTTGTTTTTGGAGCGAGGCATGCGGCGGGGTAGGGTAGAGTAGATTAGAAATTAAGGTTATACACACACACACACACACATACACACACCGTACCTGAGTAGAGTCGGGTTTCGGATCGGGTTGAATCTAACAGATCGAGTTTCGGGTTGAGTCGATTGGGTCGAGTTATTGGGTAACTCGAACTCGACTTGATTTGAGTTCAGATTGGGCGGAGCCTACTCGGTTCGAACCGACTCACCCATTCGGTTCAGGTCGAGTCGAATGAGTGGAATTACTCGGATTGAGTCGGCTCATGCCCAGCTCTACAATTCAAGTTGGCCAAGAATAGAAACACACACAATGGAAACTTTTCAGAGCTGTTTAGAGACACCATGGAAACTAACTACATCTACCATCCAACCATTCTTTCTATGAGGTGCGCCTCACCAGAATGAAAGTACACTTAAAAAATAATTACAATCCAAACTAAGGCATCCACCATTTGAATTTAGAGATTTTATGTGTGATTTTACATTGTTTCTAATTTAGAGAGAATTTATACATTTTATGTGTGATTCTACATTGCCTCACGTGGCCTAGACAACTTGAGCATGGATTAACTTTATGCGTGATTTTGCAATGTTTCCTATTTGTGGCCCACTTAAGCCTGGATTGACGACTTGAACGGGTTACATGCGACTCATCCAAGTCAACTGGGACTTGGCCTTCATCCCCAACTGGGGTAAGGGGTGAGTCATGACTCGATAAAAGCTAGACAGGTCAACTGAGTAGCTGAGTCTTAAATCCATGTACTTGAGTTTTGGATCAGGTCGATTTTTGGTTTGCATGGTAAACACGAGCTAGGTACTGCACCTGATGAATGGAGTGGATGTCACACACACAATACCGTGTGCCCATCAGAGCTAGAAGATTCTATTCCAAAGATGATTTGCATTTTAAACCGTCCCTTTCTTGAGATTGTCTTGCCTCTACAGTGATTTAAGGATCCCAGCATGTGTGCCTATTGGGGGCCACATGCTGAGATTGTGATCATATGATCATAACAGTCCATCTTCTGAATTCAATTCTATATATACTATTATAGGAGACCTACCTGAAACCACTAATCTTGACAATCACCATGAGTAGTTAGTTGAGTTTGGAACACCAAAAAGAAACTTCTAAATGACCTCATTCAAACTTAAGAAATCAAAGATCAGGATCAACATGATTATGACATCATAGCTTTTAAAAATAAAAATAAAAAAATCTATATCATATACAATGCAAGTAGTGTTTGGCCAAATTTACCCACATGATTAGCCGTCCAAAGGGCATTAACAAGTAGTTTTTGGGTGTGGCTGCCCTTTCAACTGGGTGGTAATTTTATCTTTATTTTTTGTTACTGAGGGAGAGCCGTCCCCCTTCTCTTCCTCTTTCCATTTGACCTGCACTTTCGTGCGGTAAAAGGGGCCATAATGGTTCTATAAGACCCACCGTGATAACCACATAAAATTTATGTAGTGCATCTTTTGTGGTAGCTCATATACAGATGCTGTGTTGGCTCATGTTAGATGTTAGCTAAAAATTGAAATATTTTGAATTTTAATCAACCTTATAGAATGAGAAAAAAAAAAAAAAATTACTTCTATGGTGTAACCTTATTCTTTTTCTCTATAGGCAGACTCCAATATATGTAGCCACACCCTTCCTTCCTCTCTTGGAAGGAGCATATTGCCCTAGGCACCTGTAGCAGGGATATCCCATTGGCACTAAGTGGCCTAAGATTTGTAGGGCCCACCATGATGTATGTGTTTTAATGCCATCCATCCATTTTGCTAGCTCTTATTATTATTATTTTTTTTGGTTAGCTTGTTAGTACACCCAATTGTCAGTTCACACACACTTCACTGTTAGCCACCCCCACTAGGGATCGATACCAAGACCTCAGTGTTGTAACGAGGTATCTTTCACTCAGTCTACCACCTAAGCTATGGATCAGGGTGTCCATTTTGCTAGCTCATTTTAGGGCATGAGCCCCAAAATGATGTAGATCCAGAGCTTAAGTGGACCACACTACTTTTATTTTCTTGTTTAAGGTGTAAAGTGCTTAGTTTGAACTCACATGATAGGTGTTTTTTTTTTTTTTTTTTAAATTTTTATTTACTTTTATCACCCATCACATAATAGGGAGGCCCTAGGAAGTTTTAAATGGTGGGCATTCATGCCCCACTATTTTCTATTGTTTGGTTTACTTGAGATTTTGAGTCTTTATTATTTTTGGGCTCATATCTAAAATAAGTGTGGCAAAACGTAAGAGTAGAGAGGATACACATACATGAGAGTGGCCCACACAGAACTTGGGCCACCACAGCGAATCCACTTCTCTCTCTTCCCTATTGTATCCACGTGGTGCACTACCATATTGTTTGTATTATTAATGAAAAGATAAACAGTTTAAATCATCTGAGAATCTCAGCATGTGGACACCAACAGGGCCACATATGCTGAACAAGGTGGGAAAAGGTAAAGGGGCCACCTCATCGTCTCACCTACCCTTCATTTTCATGTTACTATCTTTCCTTTCTTTAGATAATATATTACGTATATTTACATGTTAGATTGCGTAGCTTTGGTGTCAAGACTCGGTCCGCTTAGGTGAGCCGTACACATGGTTTGTTAGTTTAGTTGCATCTTAATTTAATATTTTAAAAAAATATAAATAAATACAAGAAAATGATTATTTATTAAGTTGGAAAGTCCATATTAGCATAGTCACTGTGATGATGAGGCGGCATCTGTAACGAAAGACGTATCATACAATTCTCTATCCGACAAACCTACCTTTGGACTCTGATTCGGTAGTGATCCCTCCAGTACCAAGCTCCATACTGGTAGGGACTGGAGAAGCTCCGTGGGCCCACCATGATATATGTGTTTTATCCAGACCGTTCATTCATTTTTCGAGAGGCAGATCCAAAGCTCAAATTGGACCACACCAAAGGAAGCAGTAGGAATTGAGCGCCAACAACATTGAAACCTTCTTAGGCCCATCACGATGTTTATTTTCCATCCATCCAGTTCATGAGGTCATATAAACCTGGATGAAGGGAAGACACAAAAATCATCTTGATCTAAAACTTCCCGTGGCCCACAAGAAGTTTTCAACGCTGGGTTTTAAATCCCCACTGTTTCCTTTTGTGTGGTCCATTTGAACTTTAGATTTGCCTCATTTTTTGGGATAATGTCCTATAATGATATGAAAAAATGAATGGACGGCATGGATAAAACAAATACATCATGTTGGGTCCCACAGAGCTTTGACCAGTACCGTCCTGTACCCAGCTCGGTACTGGAAGGGTCACTACCGAATCCGAGCCCCTGCACTTGGCATTGACATTCGGTTTCTACAGGTGGGGCCCACACTTTAATGATCTTAACCGTTGATATGGTGGGCAACACTCTTGATAAATCACCAAATACAGATTTCCCTGGCGGGAAAATTCCAGGCCTTCCGTTCATGGCCAGGAAATAGAGGGTATCAGACACCACTTGTATCAACGGTTTGGATCACTGAAAAATGGGCCCCACTCATACAAACTGAGAATGGGAGTGAGTTGTAGATATTATCCAGTGGGTCGAGCATTGCGTAGTAAGATTTGGACGTTGCAAAACATCTTTTTCCGTTAGGTGTATGTTTGAATGGTACCTGTCACATCAAAACTACTGTTGGAGCTTGTGTGGCCCACCACTATTACCTGATCTCGTATGTGGGCCCACCATCACTAATGGTGAGATTCATATGGACTAACTGCTAAAGGGCCTGTGGGTTAACCCAGACAACTGACTACTGATCTTCTTCCACTATTTCATGTCTTTCCTTTCTTGTCAAGGGAATGTCTGTTTAGTGCTTTTGTGTATGTGGGCCATCAGGATCATCAGCTGTATGGTTTCTTTAGGTATCCAATTCAGTACAAGTGCGGCCCATTGTACGGTGATTCAGACCGTTGATCTGATGGCCCGAATCAGGTAGTGGATGCACAGAGAATCTTCCAAACATTGAGATTCTAACTCTTCATTTGATGGAAGTTTATAAAAGAAACAAAGCAACGGTCCATGTTCAAAATTTAAAAAGCGATTACAAAAGGGCTTGTTTTGCCAATCTGGGAAGATAATTGGGACCACTCCAATCTGCAGTTGGGCCCATCAGGCCAACGGTGTAGATCACCTAACCATGGGCTCTATATGATTGAAATATGTGATTTTTGGGGTGCAGGACACTGTAATTCCACATGACCTCAAAATACACTGCCTTGCTCGGATTACAGACTATATTGGGTGGTAGGAGTTGATATTCTCTAGTAGGTGTGAATTTTTATTTTTATTTTTAAATATAAAATCGGCCGTCGATAGTGGGACCCACTAAGGAAAAAAAAAAAAGGAAAAGGAATTTTCCGTATGGCCGACTGTAATTTGCATACAACATCTATATATTTTGGCAAGCGGATTGCATCTTTGGACCAGGCAGGGGCTCTTTGTGGCCCACCATGATTTATTATCCACACTGTCCATCCATTTTTTCAGATCATTTTATTATATGAGCCCAAGAATGATGCAGATCCAAGGTTCAAGTGGACCACACCACAGGAAGCAGTGGTTATAACTATTGAAACGTGTTCATAATGTCACGTAGATCAGGATGAAAGGAAAACACAATTATCAACTTGATAAAAACTTCTTCCTGTCCTTAAAAGTTTTTAATGGTGAGCGTTCAATCTCCACTGTATGGTTGAGTCTTGGATCTGTCTTATTTTTGGGCTCCTTTCATGAAATAATCTAGAAATATTGATGGACAGTATGGATAAAAAATCATACATCACAATGGGCACCACATAGCCCTCGCATGGACCAATCGAGTGTAGGCTTCCTATATCTTGACTTTAAATAACGAAGAATTAATAAAATGAGTCATTAGTAACCTAAAAGATAATATTACCGCTTTGAAACATAGATTTTAATGGTTTATCTTAAGTGCACCAGGCTATCCAAAGTTTGGTTGGCCTAGTGCAATGTCCTTGTCACATCCATTTGGTCTATAAATCCCACGAGCTTATTGAACATGAGTACAAAAACTAGGCAGATCTAAAATCAAGCCATTGAACATGAGTACAAAAACTAGGCAGATCTAAAACTCATGTGAGCCACACCATAGGAAAAAGTAAAATTGATTTAATTTCATTAAAACTTTATGAGTTGGATGGAATATAGAGATTTATAAGTAGTCTTAAGATGGTATCTATGTTTGGTGTTCCCATCTCCTTTTCGCTACAGTGTAGCCTACTTGAGTAATGGATATTTTTGCTGAGTATCTAGCCTTACTCTTATGAGCTCACGGAATTAACGAATGAAGTGGATGTCACGGAGACATTGCAAGGGACCTATCAAGGTTTCAAGAGTGGGTGATTTAATCCCCCTAGTGTTTTCTGTAGTGTGGTCCACCTGAGTTTTGGACTTACCTAGCTTTTTTTTTTTTTTTTTTTTAAAATATTTTTTTGTATTTATATTTATATTTATATATATTTTTTTGCCATTACGCTCTATTTGTGAGTTTAAAAAACTGATGGATGGACTTAATGTCATAAGTTGGGACCCATAGGGCTTTGCATACAGAGTCTCTCTGTAACACATAGCATATTTAGATGATATTGTAGATGACATTTAGCCATGAGTTAGGTGAATAGCTGGTTAGCGAAGGGGTCTCTTAACACGTGAATGTAGACATTTAAAAGTTGAGCTAACAAGCTAACAAAATAAATAATAAATAAAATAAATTGAGCTTTGGGGGTTTGTTCTCATGAGAACTAGTGCACATGTTAGCATTCCTTACACACACGGGAAATAGTACTATAGGGTCGACCTCATGGGAACTACACATGAGGTCGAGCTGTGTGGGCCCCACCATGATGTGGGTCGAACATCAACACCGTGCATTTGATGGGTCCCCTTTAGTTTATGGGATATCCCAAAAATAAGCCGTATACGAAACTCAGGTAGGCCATATTATCTAAAACTATGTGAAGACATGTCTAAAATATATAAAAGCACTTGGTGGGGCACACCTAAGTTGTGGATGCTGATGAAACTTGGTCTGACCCCTCATCCAAGTGGGACACACACAATGGATGGGCTGGATTTGTGTACCACATGTTGGTGGTCCAATAAGTAATTATGAATGTTTTAAAGGGAGTATAACCCGTCTCAACTATTTTATGTGGTGTGGCCCACCCAAGTCATTGATTAACTTGCTTTTTAAGCCTGTGTCACACTATGGAATGGTGCATCTAACTGATGGGGTAGATGTTCAACCCACATCACGGTGGGGCCCACACAGCTTGACCTCGTGGGAAGTTCCCATGAGGTCGACCTCATACTCATAGTACAACACACTAAATGATACGTGATCATAGTAAAAAATCTTTTCCCACTGCATGGACAGTCCTGATTAATACAACCCCAAGTATTGAGGTGGAATGCTTGGTTGAGTTAGTCTGCAAGATAAACATCAATCTCGCATAAACACATTTAGAAACGGACGTTTGCTAACTCCACACGTGTAAGCGCACTACACATCGCATAATGTGAGATTTGAGCCTTCCATCACACAGTAGATCTTCTGAAATAAAAATCAAGCCATTTGACAGCTCAGATAATAAGCCAAAGAATATCAAAACAAATGAACGGCTAAAAAAATTTAACTGTCAAATTTACTTTGCATGATGTGGCCCACTTCAAAAGTGACATTATCTGATCTTTTATGTTGAAGCTCTAACCATTAATTCCAACCTCATCCAAAGCTAGATGACACACATATTTCATATCTGCATACGTGCCTGCTTATGGATGTATACGACTTTACACACATGAAATTGTCAAACCACATAGAGAAAAATAAAATAAAAAAACAGTAGCTCAGCAGGCTACACAAGGAACAAGTCATTTCATCTGTACAGTACATTGGCAGTATGGTTTGTGAATCTGTACCGTTGAATAGGTGGACCTTACTATGTATGGCTCATTATAAAAGTGTCATTCTTTTTTTATTTAGCATGAGATTAATCGGCTTCTCTCTTTCAGATCTTTTGGACTTTTTTCTTTCACCCAAAATTTGGAGGCTGCAAATCAACAGCTACGATTTCTTATTTGATTGTTCTTATACTATGTTCATCCATTGTAGGGCCTACATAATGGATGGTCCAGGTCAATTAGTCAACTGAGTCGACTTTGTGACTCAGGTGCGTTGGTCATGACCAACCAAAGAATACTGGTTTTGTTACAACGTGTAAGTTACCACTGAAACAGGTGCATATCACCTTGCATGAGGCTGTTTCTAGTAACATGTTAGTGCACAGGATAATGCCAGTAGATATCTACTTAGATGAATTCATGTGTATCCATGTTTGAATTATTTTTGTTATTATCGAAATATTTATGGATATTATTGTTATTTCTAGCTTGGCGATACCGATAACACTAATAGCGATACCGATAACATCAGTAGTATTAGAAATTTCAGACATCAGCAATATAGGGCTAATATCACAATGTATCAAATATGTAATATTTTCAATTGTATATCAAGGTGTAACTTGTATGATAATGTATCGATATCGCTAATATATCGCCATATTCTAGATGTGTCAAATGACGCTGTATCACAAGTGTAACGACGATATTTCAATAATATCCACCAATGTTGAGAAATCACGGAAAGTTTGTTTATTTATTTATTTTTAATATATATATATGATATATTATATATTATATATATATATATGATATATATATATATATATATATCATATTATATATATATATTTCAATTTTTTTTTATTTTTTTTAATTTTTTTATGAACACATTGTTGTAAGCTGTTTTCAATTTATCGTTACCAATATCAATAATATCTCAATATTATCATTATCGCCACATGCTCAATATCAAGACTATAATCTATCATTTTCTTTTCAGTTATTGATAATTTCTTAGCAAAATATTGTTAGTTGTTGATATTTTGCAATATCAATGGATGTTTGTATGGAAGGTTGGATAGATGATTTGATGGTTAGATAAAATCGATAGGATGGTTAGACTGTTTCTTAGGACGACACATGCTTTTAAGCTCTCATTAAATGAAAACTTATCGTGCATACATTCCTTTTGCAAATTTTTTGTTTATAAAGATGTAAATATGTGTATTTTAGTATCTCTTGAAGTTTCAATAAAAATCTACCATTTTCCCATGTTTTCTGCATTTCAGTTATCAACAATATCGATATTATTTTCGTATCCCTAACTAACGAATCTTGTAGCGATACCGATACTTCGAGTACCGTGTGCATCTACGAATATTCTTATAGATCTCTATCGCTTTTATATATTCTTACAATCATTAATGAAATAAATAAATTATAGTTTTCATGATATAGTCTACGTGGTTTAACATAATATAATCATATTACTTATGGATTTGGAAGTGTTTGGATTAAATATTATAAAGTAAATTTTTTTCCTCTAATTTTATTATTAAAATTATTACATTATAGTGAAACTCTTTTCTTATCATTTGATTTTTTATTTTTTTTAAAATGGATTTCTCCCTTATTGAGGTGTAAAACTCAAAACAAGCGGTATATCTTGGCACCCTTCACTTACCAAGTAAGTGTAAACGTCTTATTGACTTTAATTAAATCTTGTATGAGTTTACTCTCAATAATCCAAACAAGCCCTAATGGTCACTCCAAAATGAAAGTTGCATGCCCTGAAAATCAGGCTAATCCAACTGTACAAATATGATCACTACCGGAATTTGGACATTTTTGAACATTTTACTATTGTTTTCTATGATGTGGAAAGCCTGATGATTGCATAGGACTGATAGTTGGGGCATCTCAACATCATGGTAGGGCTCACATATAGAATGCATAGGTTGGATTACATATATATACATTGCAGGGCTCATCCAAGAAAAAAATGGACAACCATTCAAAAACTTCCAAATGCAGTTAGTGACTATCATTGATGGTTGTATAATCCTGATTTTTGGAGTGTCCAGCTTCGGTGAGCCTTAGACAATGAGAGGGTTGCATGGCATATGCACACCTTGGTGGGCCCATAACCAACACCTGTAGAATAAGAGCTTAATCTACAAGGACTTGTATAAGAACCCGCCTTGTAGAATTGAATTAATGTGTGTGTGGGCCCACCGAGTGTGGGTAAAGTCATCCCATATTGCTAGGGAAAAGGCTAAAATGATGAGGATGATCAATGATCATCATATAAATAGTTAGCATGGACGGTGAAGATGGAATTAAATGAAGCTATTTATGCACAACGTTTCTAAAAAGAACAAAAATCCGTAGCAGTCATGGTGGAGATTGTTGTTCTATGAGAGAATCATGAGCATCTGTACATGTGGAACATGTATGGGGTGATCCAGACCGTTAGCTTCCACGGGCAAGAAATCATACGGACCCAAAACCATGGTGATCAAGCTCTGTCGTCAGATCAATGACTAAAATGAAGAGAACTGACGGATGCCCATGGCCCGCAAGTGAAAAGATTTTCAGCTTGCATCAGATCAGTGACCCAAAACCATTGATAGGATGGGCCTCGAGGTGGGTCCATGGCCCATAAATATCACCAGTTTGAAGATCCAAGCCATAGAGTATTTGTTGTTCTCTTGGTGGAATGTGAACCGCTGCTGTACTTTCCATCTCAACCGTCTATTTATTGTCCACCTATCAAACAATAAGATCGAGCTCGTCTGACTCAGGTATTTTTGGTGGATGGGCCATATACAGTCGGCCCCATAATATGCAGTTTGGTATACTAGGGCTGTAATCAGCGGCCAGATTGGAAGCTCAAAACGAATTGGACCTTATATAATACTAGGGCTGTAATCAGCAGGCCAGATCATCAGCCTTTCGGTGTGGCCCAACTGGGGATAGGCTCATGAAGTTAATGAATCATCCCTTCCTATTAATGTGAAACGGGCTTTCACTGACGAGCTCAATGGTGCATTGCTACCTGCCTAGCCTGGCCCGGCTTGACCTATTTAGCCCAGTCCAGTCATCAAGTGGGTCCCTTTTAAAAGTATTATCAGATTCATATCAAAATAAAACAGATCGATCCACTAAGTAGGTGGGCCACAGTTCTAGAAACAGTGGACAAATTAGAAAACTTCTGAATAGTTTTTCATAGACATTTGTTTTGTAAATTGTGGCCAACCTGACTAATGGGCCAACGAAATTCCTGGGCCAGAGAACAACAACTTTGTATTTTGTGGCGCCCATGTATTATTTTTAATAGTTGCTGCCCAGTAGGCTGACGCTGTTTGGGAAATAGTTCTAGTATCATTTTCATATAAATGAGCGTAGGATGCAGTGCTCTACAATCGACTCATGCACAAACCCATGAAAAGCATGTGTGAGAACTCCAAATCAATATTTATTATGTGCACCATCTTGTTTGTACGTTGAAGAAGTTGTCATGCAGCCTAAAACAGTCGCCTATGCAATGGTATAAGAAGTTTAATTCTTTCGTGTTGAGTCAAATTTGTACTAGAAGTGAATTTGATCGTTGTGTTTATTTTAAAGCACTATAGAGAATTAATCAACATGTTGAAGGTTCGGTTATCCAAGACGTTGAAATTAGAGATCTAAGGGCTGCAAAAAGGATTCTTGGCATTGATATACATACGGACAGGGAGATGAGAAGGTTATAATTATCTTACGAGGAGTATCTTGATAAAGTTCTAGTCAAGTTTGGACTGAAAAGGTAAAATCGGCTACTCCTCACATTGCTCACTTTCGACTTATGTCCTATGTCAGATGAAGAAAATTAGTATGTATCTTGTTTACCCTATTCAAGCACAGTTAACAATCTTATGTATGTCATGGTCTCTACGAGATTTGACATTTCACTTGCAATTGGTATTATGAGCAGATACATGTCAAACCTTAGTAAGCAATACTGGGAAATAGTAAAATGGTAAGTTCGGTATATAAAAGGTACGATGGACTGCGTCTTGTGTTTTAGAGATTCAAAGGAGTAACATGTAAGCTATGTTGATTCAGATTATAAACGGAATGTGGACAAAAGGTCTACTTTTGGTTTCTCGTTTATACTAGCGGGTAGATCTATCAGTTGGATGTTTAAGCTTCAATTTATATGGTTATACTTTCCACTACTGAAGTTGAATATATGGCAATAATGGAGGCATTCAAGGAAGTTGTTTATTTAAAAGGGATGATGAATGAGTTGAGGCTTCAACAAGAAACTGTGCATGTGCATTGTAACGGTGAGAGCGTGATTAATTTGGCGAAGAACTCACTATATCACTCCCGGACTAAGCACATTGATGTTCATCATCATTTTATCTGACAGATGGTAGAAAAATGAGATATTATTCTTAAGAAGATTCACACTAGTGAGAATCCAATGAACATGCTTGCGAAGATCTTTCCTACAGAGAAGTTTAAGTTTTTCTCGACTTTTCTGGGCTTGACAATAAATGAATAGAGAAGGATTGTACACAAAGGGATAATGGTGATGCTTATAAGAAGATTGGCAAGACAAGGAAATGATTTTGCTATCAAGGTGGAGATTGTTAAAATTATGACATCAAAATCACTATTGGGTCTATTCACTTTTCTAAGCCCATATCCCCATGTTTCACATGCTAACAAGGCCCAAGTATTAGTGGACTCTTGGAGGGATATTTTTGACATTTTCCTCATGAAATAGTAACTTTTAGGGTTAGTTATGTTGGGGTTAGGGGTGTGTTACGATTTTTTGTTGTTTTCTATATTTTTTTAGAGCATTCAAAAGAGATATATGATTTTGACTATAAGTTCTCTCTATCTATATAATCTTCTTTGAATAGTAGATTAATTGTAACTTGTGCTATGGTTTTTTTCTGCAAAGGCTTTCCATGTAAAATTTGTATGTTCTCTATTTGCTTGTTTTTTTGTTTTCTTTGTTTGTTTCAATTCAAATTAAAATGCTTTTACGAGGCCGGATCTCCAACAATCTTAACCATACGTTATGCGGCACACACATTTTTAAATTTCTAAAATACCAAAACTTTATTTAAAATATCTCTTTTTCTTCCTTAAGTACACAAAGTTATCTGTCATAATTGGAAACTAATTGTAGGAGCAAAAATGTCTTCCCCTAGTTATGTTACAAATATGGATGACATGAACTCATTTCAAGGAGTCTACCGAACAGCCCTTAATCTCTAGCAAAGAATTGGTCTTAAATACATAATTGGGATTAAATAAAATGAGATGAACTCATTTTTTATGTGGCACCCAAACAAGCTTTGAATTAAACGTTTATCCTGGACAACTTTTACATGGAAATTAAAGATTGAACATGATCAAGATATCCGTAACACCAGGGTCAAGCCAAAGAAAATCTAGGCCCAACCCATGATATAAGGACCTCAGACCGGGCTGAAATGGCTTGAATCAAGCAAGGTCTGGGCTAGCTAGCCAAGTTACCACCCACTTCACCAACACATGCAAATGCCATAATACAACCTCATTCCATGTATGAACCAAAAATCCTAATCCATGCATGGCAGAGGTAGGGCAGTCCATCGGTAGACCAGGGTCATAAAAGTACAACCTATGAAATGAAATGTTGGCCTGATCCCACCTAGGCCAGCATGGGTCGAAACAGACAGGTGAGATTCCGGTCTGTGAGAATAGTTGCTGACCCGAGCCCAAGCTGGCCGAGCCCAATCCGAATACATTTCGAGAGGAGTTTCAGTGATCTAAGACATTCATCTCATGGGCCCACTATCATTAGGGAAAACCCATCCATTGACATTATAATGGCCCATATACTTCATTTGAAACCATACATATGTGGGCCCACTTTAATGGGACATGTCCTCAAAACCAGAATTGATAGAAAGATGCTGAGTTGCTATTTATTTACCTCTTATTAATGAGGTTTTATGGGTGCAAATCAGGTATGTACGATAATTTACTTGGTCCATCTTTTAGGATATGGCCCTTCCAAAATGGGGCCCAACATATGAACTGAATGCCACATGTGACATGATTGTGCACGTGTTTGCAATGACATATTCTCTATTATTAAATATTTCTTTTTCCTTTTTGTTGAAAGTACGTGGCAATGGGTTGGTTCGTCACTTGCCAATAGATAGAATACTTACACCCATATCCATGCCAGTGCCAAGGCCTGAAATGAGCACCCTTACATGTACTTACATGGATAGTAACGAGCATTCATTAGGTTATGTTAAGCCACAAAAAATTTATATTGTAAAAACTGTATCTTATTTATTTTAGTGAGAATAACAAAATTACATAGAAGAGTTGAGAGGCACGGGAATTACTGATGCGATGTTGCTATTGGATGGTGCTTTGTGGGCCACACATGATGTGTTTTATCCATGCGGTCCATTTGTTTTGGATCATTATTTTAGGGCATGAGCTCAAAAATGAGGCAGATCCAAGTCTCAGTTGAACCACATCATAGGAAAATGGTTGTGATTGAACACCCACCATTAAGAACTTCCTAGGGCCTAGTGTAATGCTTATTTGCATTGAGCCTATTAATTAGGTCACAAAGGCCCGGATGAAGTGAAAACATAAATATCAGCTTGATCCAAAACTTTCTTGATCCAAAACTTTCGTGTCATCCAATCCCTATTGTTTCAATAGGTATGGCTCTAGATTTTAATCTATTTCTTTTTTTAACTCATGCCCTAAAATGAGTAGGCAAAATGAATGGAAGGCAGGAGAAGACGCATACATCATGGCGGGGTTATAGTGGCAAAACGCAACTACTAGGCAATCCACATCCGTTGAAAGATGAACACATCTTAATAAAAAAGAAAATATTCTAATAACCATAACAAATAACATATACACATCTTAATAGAAAAAAGAAATATTCTAATAGAAGAATGATTATAGTAAGTTACTATAACATGTCTATTAATACCATTGAGATGAGCCAGGCCCAAAATCATCATCGGTGGTTGGTAGGACAATGTAACCCTTTGAAATCGATTGTAAATATTAGAAATACTGCAACGGCCTAGATTTAACTAAAAAGATGGGTGGCTAGGATCTTTAAATCTGGAGATTTTTGAGGCATGGTCCATCCACAAAGTCGAAAATTAAAGATCGGTATGGATAATTCCTCTTACATACAACAACATGTACAGCCAAACACACCAGCCATTCTCAAATCAGTGTGTCCATCTAGCAATTCGCTCCACCCTTGAAAATATAGTGGTTTTAAATTTTCAATTCCACCCTCAAGGGATCATGTCAGTCTTTAGACCGTTTGTTAATCTCCAACTTTCCTATTCAAGGAGGGTTATGTTATGGTAATTCAAATATTGATTTGATAGCCCCGATTGGTGAACATGACGCAAAAAGTATTAGGATGAGATAGTCACTGTTGTATCCTAATTCTAGTCGAGCCAATTAGAAAAAGACACGTCATTTAATGGGAATGTATAGTATGCATGAGATCCTTGGAGATATTTGAAACACTTTTTACGAAAGTATAACTGGCGCCATCCAATGAAGTGGTATGGCCAAGAAGTCCAAGAGGCAAAAAGCGGTTTAACGTAAGAGGGGCACAACTGAGAAGTCCAAGAGGTGGAAAAGTGGGCGATATAAGACAAGCAGTCAGAGAAACACATGTCAAGAAGAGATGAAAGGACATGGAAGACCAAACTTGGCAACATTTTAGCCGCTGTAAATGTTGAAATAAAGAGAGAAGCATATGTGAGGCGCAACAAAAATCTAAAAGTAGCAATAAGTTCAACAGAGAAAGTTGTCTCATACCAATCAAACAAACCACTTAGATTATCTTTAAATTATCCTGCATTTTATCTTTATTTATCATAGCTTAACTCTTTCTTAAGAGTAGTTGTAATTGATTAGTTGTAATCTCAGTCTACACTTATACACTGAACTTTTATTTCAATGCAAGCAATTCTTCATTCAGAAAGGCTTCTTGTAGTTGCACCCCAACCACTATGAGTATTTTTTTTTCATCTGATGACCGTCATATATCAAAAAAGGCATTTCATACAAAAGGGTGCAACCCACTTTTGAAGGAAGACCCCCACCCTTCAAATATCACATGATCACTCTATAAAATAATTTGTGAATAGCTGAATAGGTGACCAATCACATGATCACTCTATAAATAATTTGTGAATAGCTGAATTGGTGACCAATCTATCATATCACAGTCATATATGATCGCAATCATCATATCTGGCCATATTGGTGCTTAGGGTCAAGTTATTCGGTTGGAATCGAATGTACCATCAATTCTATCATATGTGTATGCACCACATGCAACAAAAAACATCCAAACTGAAAAAAGTGCCGAACAATCACAACCCTTCATTGGTGGCATACCCACAAGTCAATGGTTAAGAATAACATAGAGCAAGGGTGCAGATTCAACAGGTACTAAGCACCTTTGCCACCACTTCAATGACCATTTTACTTTTGCTTTGATTTGCTGAAATATATTTTCCTTTTTTTTTTTAAATTTTAGAATTATTACGCAAAATTCCATGTGAGTTATCATTTTATCAAAATATGTACTCATCCTTTTTTTTAATTAGTGAAGGTCAAGACTTGTAGGACATCCTACCATGGTATGTGTATGACATCCAATCCATTCAACACACATTCTACCATGGTGACCAAAAATCAAGCCGATCAAATCACTAAATGTTTCGAGTGATGCATTATTTATTTATGGATTGACTAACCTTATGATTAGATCCTAATAAATTTTTGTTAGCATTGAATGTCAAAAACACATACCACGCTGAGCTAATAATTATGAATTCGTCACTTTGTAAATGAAAAGAAAGGAGGAGGGCAATCAAATAGTCTCCTTTGTAAAACCACTGCTATAGATGCCAAGAGGCACTATTTGGTAAAATCTGAATACTATATGCATTTTGCGGTAAAGATCTCTTTGAACTTTTGATAACTTTGAATTTTGAAATCTTCACATTAAAATTCCTCAAAAAATTGCATTTTACAAAACAATGCCTCCGGCATGAAATTCTCCAATAGGGGTGAAAGTACCAAAATGGCTTTATTTAGTTTTAATTCTTTCTTTCTTTCTTTCTTTAAAAGGCAGTGAAGTTGAGAATTACATAATTAGTTTGATGGGCCCTAGGAAAATTTTAATGGTGTAACGTTCAATCAACAATGTTTCTTCTAATATGGTCCACCTGAGATTTGGATCTACTTTATTTTTGGGCTCATGCCCTAAAATGATCTAAAAAGGTAGATGGACGGTGTAAATATACAATATTATATACATCAAGGTAGGCCCCACAGAAAGGATGTAACACCCCAAACTTTTTAAAACCCGAGTATTGAAAATTCTCGAGTGTTACCATAGAATTTAACCTATCATGTACATGTGTATAGTACCAATCTAGCTAATCTAACCTTACATTTATTTCCCGACGTGAATCTAACCGTTGGAAATAGATTTCATTAATAAATCAAGTCATCCAACCATTAATCACGTGACATGATACATGTACATTCCCTTAACTAAATTGACGAATAACCCTGTATCCATAATGACTTAGATAAAAGTTGGTTTACAAGAAGTGGTTAGAAAGGTGCATACCAACACTTAGAACCATCAGATTTCGCAAAACATTTAGATTAGGGAAATCTGTAGCCAAGATAACAACTCATTCGAGGTAGACCTCCTAACAACCATGACTACCTAATATTTCCAGACGAGCCATACCTATAACCGATGAAACGAAGGGACAGAATAGATCTCGCTAAAACGTCGTAGTGGACCCCACATTTACCACGGGTATACACAAACCATGTGCACCAGCAGCACACCAAACATGGAGTCGGGTCAAACGAGATTTGACCCGACATATCTCCAGGGAACTTAAAACTTCTAGAGTCCGGAGATTTAAACGGACAACGTCTGTTTGAGGGCATGATGGCCCACTTCCATGATCATGCAGGATGATCAGCACCGTTCATCATGATCAAGGGGCATAACTGACCAAACCATGGTCCCTGTTACCTCCAACTTAGTCACGAATCCAAACAACCTTCACCTGACTTTCGTCTGCAAATAACGTAAAAAGGAAAACAGTTAATTCCATTCTCTACGCACGGGAATTCAAAGAAGGGCATTTAGATCAATCATAGCCATCCAAAACCAAGGAAGAATACTTCTGATCCCATCCAAGGGGACCAGAGAAAAAGAAGTAGAACAAAAAGAGAACTCTCCGCCCGTTATCACCCTGGAAACACATTCATGGAACTCACGTTCGCAAACACTCTGCACGTCTATTCACAACACAATCAGACCAAAAAATTTGGTGGGCCAGGATGATCAAATGATGCCTCAGATCGTTTAAAGCGACAGACGCAATTCGAGAAAGGCTGGGGACCACCCTGCAGTTGAAACAGAGGATCGACCATCCGATCAAACGTCGGGCGATGGACTAAGAACGACCATTCAAGAGGATAATCAGGGATGTCCATCTCACAACCCTTACAGAAGAAATCCTCCCTAGCGTTGTGATCATGTGGAAGAAAGAGGGAGGAATCCAAGAGGATTCGATTGGAGAGAGAGAACCGTAACACTATTTTTCGGTTGTGTAAATAGTGTTGCATAAGGTTTTTACGCACCGACATTCTTGTTTTGTAAACAAAGGTACGCAGATGGGATGATGGGTTCAAACAGCATATAAAACAAGCCCTGTCATCCACAAGTGTAATGACCCCTGTTCTGGTAGCTAGTGGTATACATTTGTACACTCAAAAAACCTTTATAGGAAAATAATGAATACTTAGAATCACCACAAATTATATTGTCATCATCCCTAATCCTATTAGAAGCACCAAATTTCGAGGACGAAATTCTATTTAAGGGGGGAAGATTGTAACACTCCGTACTCTTAATGCTCGGTGTTACCATAAATTTCTAGCTTGTTAAACCATTCCCCTACACTCTAATAAAAATCTAACCATATGAATGATTTTCATCTATAGATCGAGCTATCCAACTGTTGATTTTAAAAATAAACCATCATAAAACTCAAATTTTAGCATGAATCTAGCTAGTCACTAAGATTAATCTACATTTACAGATCAAGTCCATAATGCCCGATTTTTCAATCCATCACTAGATCATTGAATCGATAATTAGACTCCAAATTAGCAATTCTTAGGGACTTAAGTATCCACGTGAATCGATCATTGGAAGTAATCTGCATCAACAATTCGATCATTCATTCATTAATTCCCCAAGATGAACCATCACACTATCTAAGAAAAACTTATTCATAGGACCTTAATCTACTTGATGGATAAACTAACCATCCATTTTAGATTATCAAACCTAATCTATAAGATCTACCATCCACCATGTTATAGACAACCCACATCAAACATGAGATGACCTATTTGACGGTTGCACAAATCTAACCGTCAAATTGAAGGATCGGTTGTTACACATGACAATTGATGCCTAACAATAGTCACAAGACCCAAAGCAAAAGATCCGACCATTGGATGGTCATTAAGAGACAATTAGAACTAAAGGTCATTGGAAGCAGGCCATCTACTCCTTAGATTTGCCTAATCATTGGATAGACATCCCACTAAGAACAATAGTACTTGATGAGTGGATTATATTGCAATAAAGATCACAGTGTACCCCACAATTACATTACGTGTACGCCAGCAGGTGTACACCTACGTACCACAAAATCTAAGACCTGATCAAATTGGGATTTGACCCAATCAAAATCCGAAAAGAGGATTTTCTTCTTTCTTTCTTTTAGTTTTCCCGCTAGCAACGGCGTTTGAAAAACACCGTCCGTGCGCTTCGAATGAGGCCCACCATTATGGATTATCACAATGATCTGAACCATCCATTGTGTTGAGATGGTGGGTCTGATCAAAACCCAGCTCCTCCCACACGTGGACGCACATGTGCATGTACACGATCTCTAGCACAAATCGGTTATGTGCGGCTATTTTTCCAAAATCGGAAAGCTCCGTTTCTTCTTCTGTTTGCCAAGTTGGCAATCCGAACGAAAAGAAGTCCTTCAATCTCAGCCCTCAACTCATGCAATCCTAACCGTCCAAGGCTGGCTTGTTTTTCGGTTTTCCTCAATGAAGGAAGAGATGCGTGCAGAGGGAATCTTCCCATTTTTTATGCTAGCACCATCTCGACCATCCTTTAACTTCTAAAAGCCGTCCGAAGTATCCTAATAGTCCATTTTAGGGTAGCCGACGAGAGCATCTCATTAGAATTGGAGTTCTCGCGAGAAACTTGTGGGTACACGAGTTAACAACCACGACTTAGATTCTCAAAACCCACTGGGTTTTTGCGCAAGTTCCTCTAAAAAGTGGGTCCCATAGTGTCTAGTGGACTCATCCACACCGCCCATATGCCCTAGATCATGGGCTAAACCCCTCGTCCAAAATCTGCCATGGACGATGGGTCATCTTCCCCGTTCATTCCAGAAAACCCACCACCTGGTCGGAGCCATTTGCACTGATCTAAAGCATACATATAGTGAGCCATAGTGCCAGAAGTTCTTCCATAACATTGGATCACGACCATGCAATCGCGATTCCGATACATCAGTGCAAACTGGCTTGGATTAAGCAGTTAAAACCGCAACTAATCCTTTAATTAGTTGCAAATTCGAAACCTCTAGAAACCACTAAAAAAGCCTTATAAAAGGTTGTCTTTTAGGGCAACCCTTCCTAAAAATAGAAAGCCTAACAGAGAAAGAGAAATGCGCCGCTCCTTCTTTCTGCTTTAGCAGACTCAAACCGAGTCATGAGTCAGCCAATCCATTCTGCGCTGAGTCCAGGTCCAATTCGAGTCAGAACTTCTCCCTAGTCGAGAGAAGAGAAAACAAAAGTCAGAGAAAGAAAGGAGAATGGAATAGAAGAAGCAAAGAAGAAGAAGACTCGAAAGAGAAAGAGACTACGTTGGTTCATTGCACCAGCTTTATTCGAGTTGAGTCCCTGACTCACTTGGGCTGGGTCGAGTCAAGTCCAGTTGCTAGACATCCGCAGCAGAGAAGCAAGAGGAGGAAAGGATGAAAGGGTAAAGAGAGAGAGAGAGACAAAAGAGAAGCTGGAGTGGATGGGTTGAGCTGCATCACATGTCGGCTGAGTCAAACGGATCGATGTGACTCGCTAAAACAAAGTCTGATCGAGTTCCGCTGAGTTGGATCAACTCGCTGAGTCTATTCCTGAGTTAAGAAAGAATCAGGATGAGTTTGGTTCGGGTTTAGGGTTGATGGACGCCCCATGAAAAAAAAAAAGAGGAGAAAAAGAGAAGAGGGAGTTATTGAGTCATGACTCGGTGTAGCCACTTAGTTAAACTGAGTTGGGTCTAACAACTCTGCTGGACTTGATCTTTGGAAAGGAGAGAGAGGAAGAATGAGAGGTATTCTCTTGTTATTTTATTTAATTTAGGATAATAATTGTCGTTATTATTATTATCAAATTTAGTTATTATTATTATCATTATAATTGTTAATATTATAAACTTTTACTAAAATATTACTATCAATTAATTTTATAATTATCTTTAATTTTAATTAGATTATTATTTTTATTATTGGTATTTAGTTTTACATTCTTAAATCATTATTGCTATTTAATTTTTATTTCATTGTTCTACAAACTAGATTTCAAATTAAATCCTTAAATTCTAGACAATATATCAAAACCCTAAAACTACTTATTGAAATACCTAACTTTAATCCCGACCATATAAATAGGGTATACTGTGATCTAACTGCACTAATTATGTTAATTATGTTAGATGTCGATCTTAAAGTGCGAAGATCCAATCCTATCAACACCGAGAGATAATCCAACCCCTAAGGTGAGGATCACCCTACAAGCTTTACTACATCATGATAATTAGTCTTGTTCATTTATATTAATGTATTGCTTAATATAATGTTAAGTAGAAATGATGATAAATATAGTCTCTAAATGAGCAATTATTTATAAATAGATAATTATTGGATTTAAATTCAAGTATCTAAATATGCTATGGATCTTAAATATCCCTATTCTATTTTAAATGAATATTTTATATGTGAAAATATCATTGATATTGCTCATGGCTTGTTTGACCACTTGTGATTTCTTTATGATGTTTTTAGAGGGTCCTCGAACTAGTGGCAAATTATGTAATGGACTAATTGAGATTATGTTGTGGACTTACCATCTTGTGGATCATTTGTGCCTTAGTGGCTTTTTGGAGACCTTTCTATCGCATCGTTGAATGGACTACTTTCCTTTTATGGCTTTGATTAACTATATGCCCTTTTGTGGCTTTTATGGATTATTTTCGTATAACCCTATGATGGTAAGTTCCACTTATAGAACTATAATTAGCCACTAGTTAAGTAGGTTACCTTTAAACATTCTGTTTGTTAGTCTCATGAGCCAGGAATGGTGGAATGAGACACTATGCCTGAGCTGTCGGCCTATGTTGGGTGACAAACCCTTTATAGTGACCTTTGAGCTTCCATAAAATAGTTGTTTGAAATTGGAAGAATAATGGTTGAGCTAATCATGCATCTTCATTGCATACGGACTTTACCAAGTGGTCGATACAAGACGTGGAGTTTTCTTGGGTTACTATGGGTTGTATTGTAGAGTATTTCACCTGGTGATCTTAATTAAGTTTTTGTTGCATGCATTCAACTCCCATGGGCTGTCCTTTTCGCATGGACTTTTTCGGGTGTCTAGTCTTCCTGGAACGTACATAGAGTACTCTTCCAGGAAGTTAAGCCACCTTGGGTGTCCTCTTTGCATGGTCGTTTCTGTGTGGTTAGTCCTCCTTAATGCGTACCTTTGAGTACTTTTCCGGATGGCTAGTTCTCTTTATGCGACTTTTGCCAACTAGATGTGCATCCTCAGGTTTATGAGCATGTACATACATCCATGCATTTAAACAAGATTATCTTTGTGAAATTTATTTAATTAATGCGTATCTGATGAACCTTATCTGATGACTATGATAATTATTATGAAATATTTGTTATACACTGTTCTTGACAACTATGCTTAACTATCGTGATGTTTGTTAAATCTTGGGGATTATACCTCACTGGAATGACATTGACGCTATCAAACTGTATCCAGTGTGCAGGACACATAGATGATGTGTATATGGGTGCTTATAGGAAGTATGAGCAGCTAGATGATCTGGGGGCTCTCCATTCCAGATTGCCTTCATGTTTAGTTTATACTTTCATGTATCTTAAATACTTGAGACGTACTTGTTGTATAAGTTTTCGGGTAACCACTTGAAATTTTGGTTATGTATATTTGGACTCCCTCTTATACTTGATTTGTTTCTATTCCGCTAGTTTGCTAACTCTGATAAATAAATAAATAAAATGTACATGAAATTTGGACAATCTTTCATGGTTAACACTCGGGTTTTTGAAAAACGAGTAGTGTACTCGGATTTCGGGAACCGAGGTGTTACAATAAGAAAGAGAACAAGGGAAATAAAGAAAGAAAGAAAAGAAAAGAAAGAAAAGAAGAGAGTCCAACACCCACGGTTCAGCAATCCGCTGATTCACCAAGGTAGGCCACGCCCAACCTTCTCCTTCTATACTCCTCTTCCTTCTTCCCATACCTTGATTTAAAATCAAGTCGATTAAACTAGCTAACTCAAACCGAATCTAACCATTTAAAAATTGTTAAACACTAGATTAAGGATTTAATCCTTCGACGCATACCGACCTTCAAGGAGGAAACAACAATAAAGGTGAGGGTTTTATCCTTTGAGCTTACAATAATTTAAGTTGATATGCTTTATCTTACCTATTACATTTTATATTTTTAGGTTGCTATGATTTCCCTCATGCGATTATTTGATTTATCATCAATAATTATCTACCCTTTTGGGAATTATGATATGATGTTTATTAGAAGTAATTTTTATGAATTTATGTGGAGCGATGGATACAGGCCTTGCCCTTGCCTTTATCTATTTATTAAATTAGCCTTTGCTACTCTTCTCTTTCTTGAGTTAGTCATTACCACTATTCTATTTATTAAGTTGGCCATTACCACTCTTCTTATTATTGAGTTGGTCATTGCCACTCTCCTATTTGTTGAGTTAGCCATTGTTACTTTCTCTTTGTTAAGTTGGTCATTGCCACTTTTCTATTTGCTAAGTTGGCCATTACCACCCTTCTTATTACTTTGTTATCCTTGCGTTATTTACTTTTAAGGCTTAGGCACATGTCTTGATATTTCAGAACTCCCATAATTCAATTTATTTCTCTATAAGTGCAAGTGATATGTTAAAATGTATCACAACTAGTGATTCAAATATTTTATTACGGACGTAATGCGCTCTGAGTAAAAACCCTTTGGTCGACACGTAATTCCATGAGTTTTTGAGTAGTAGTGCACAAATCGATGTAAGTAATCCATAATGTATGTTACATCACTTCCAGGATTTGATGTCACAAATAATCGTTCCATAAACAAAACGTGTCACGTAATTCATCCGACTCATGTGTTATGCCACCTCGAGGTGTTTACGTAAATCCACGGTAGCGTTGGTCATGCCAGCAAATATCCGTAGTTATGGAATGTGGGTCAAGTCGAGTTTTCTATGAATCGTATTTGATTGCTTGCCTCCGAGTGCAGAGGTTCGTAAGTAATATCCCGTTAATATAGGTTCGATCTCACAGGGAGATGAATTGCTAGAAGGAAAAAATCAAATGCAAAATAAACCAAGTAATAAAAACTAAATTGATGATTTGATTTTAGGATTTTTGAATGGATGTAATTCAACTGAATTAAAATAACACTCAAGCTTCAAAGTTTCACACATAGGTTAATGTTCCAAAATCATGATGACTTGGATAACACAACTAGGATCTGAGCACTATGGTCAGCCTAATCGGAAAATAAAATTTTTTTAATATTTTAATAAATAATATAAAAGATTAGAAAATCATGAATTTGCACCATTGATATATATTCTCAAGCGTTAGTGATTTTAAGAATTCAATATCAATGAGATAATGAAAATCAAATAAATATAACAGGTTGAGAACCTCTCCTATGTAGGAAATCTGATTGATCTAGGATAAGTCTATCCATCAATGTGGATCTCATATGATAGAAACATATGGATCTAACATAAGGATAAGAAAAACTAAACTTAAATAATAGATAACATGCATACACCATTCTTCTTATCATTAAAACAATCAATCATCATAACTTAAAAAATTATTAAACCTATGTGCTTCCCTTCTAGCTTGGGCTAGAAGAAACTTAGAAAAACATAATTAGAATAAAGATAGAAAGTAACAAGGAAGAAATAAATGTAAATAAAAAAGATTTAAAAAGAAAAAAACAACTTATAAAATCGAAAACCCTTTAAAAACCCTAAATCTTGATATTGAATGTTTTGAATAATGCTTAGGAATGCCCTAGGAAGCCCTATTTATAAGTGGGGAATTTTAATTTTCGTACAAAGTTGAAAAACTTTAGAAACCGCCTCAAATTTACACAATTTCTCAAAATAACTTCTCACTATAGGTTTTGTTAAAATAGTCTTCACGCTGCGCAGTTTTCCAAAATAGACTTCAAAGTTTCATAATACACTTTTTCAGGATGATTTCAGGATTCTTTACTTCAAATCTTCGATTCTCTTCATTCCTCACTTGGTTTTCTTGGATCTTTACCATGTGAATTCTTCAATCTTGGTCTTCTGAGATCCATCCCTTGCCTTGGTGATTCTTAAGCATCAAATCCATGCTTTTTAGCAACCTTTTTCAATCTAAGCTCTTAAATTCGCCTTGCAATACATACATGAGTAAAATAGAACATTAAGCTGATTCATGTTCATAAAACCAAGATATAAATGGAAAAAATTATGCAATATTTTAATCTCAACAGTATTCCACATTGTGATGATACTACGTATGATGAGCCGCACACACTCTGCTAGGCATGCATCTCATGATATCCCTTGTAATAGTGGAGTACGAGGTGTATCAGAACCTTTACATTACTTTTATGAATCTCTTGAATTATTGTTATCTTAAATGATAACCATCACTATGAGTAGGCGTTGTTGGGGGTCAAATATTACATATTAAACCCTAGTTATTACCTGCTTTTACGAACATGATATTGTTTAATGTTCTATTTTAATCGTGTTTGTGGTGCAAGGTGAATTCCAAGTGTAGGACTGAAAAGGATGCTTAAAGCATGGATTTAACGCTCAGAATTCACCAAAGCAAGGGATAGACCCCACGGGACCAAGATTGATGAATTTACACGCCAGAGATCTGAGCAAATCAAGTCATTCACATTAAAGAGGGCCCGGAATTGGTCCAGAATGCAAGATCACATGGTTCCAATCATTCATTCTGCTCGAAACTTCATACATGGCCTGGGGGCCATAAATTAACCGCACATGTAAAATTTCAACCATTGATACCCCTGGAAGTGGCCCAATGGACAAATCAGCCCCTTAATTCCTTAAGTGGGGCCCACTTGGTCTCTGGCTATGCCTCAATTTTGGACTCAACGCCTTAAATGAGGAAACAAACTAAATGGATGGATTGGATTACTTGTAAACATCATAGTAGACCCCACATGTGCATCGTGCAAACACATGCGCACGTGCACTGGCTGTGCACCAAATATCACAAAGTCGGTTTTCCAAACTGCAAGAGGTCGTCCATCGTCTTTACGCACAGAAGCCGTTTTTGGCTAGTGGGTCCCACCTATATCATATTTTGATGATCTAGACCGTTCAACGTGTCCAGAAGGGGGGCGTAACCATCACCTAGCTTTTCTTTTTGGCTCATGCATGTGTATGCAGGTGAATCGTCAGAAAACACAGGATGGATGGTGGAAGAAAAATATCAGTGTACCGCACCAAAACTCGACCAAAATCACCCTTTCCTGACTGGTTTTTCACTAGGAATACAATGATCGGGTTGGATTTCTCTGAAAATACCAATGTGGGACCCTCTGAGCGTCCCAACGCAATAACTTTCCAAAAACGTACGTCCGGACGCACCCGACTTCCATGGGGTGTTCTGTGACCTTGATCACGGTCGGATGGGTGATCCAGACTAACCATTGGGTCCAGGGAATGATTTCAATAAGAATCATGTTGTGCTTGTGCAACCATACACAAGAACGAGATCAGAAGATGGGAGGAAAAGACACCACGTTGATTGATATTGCGGTCCACCTAAGATTTGGATTCATTCCAGATTTTGGCTCATGGCCTAAATCGGTCCTACAAATTCATTAAATGGATCTGATTTTTGAAAGAACTACTATAAATGGGGCCCATCATCACCAGCGCCAAACGCGGAACCGGCCCTTTTCGCACGTTACGTAAAGGAAGTCGGTTCTACGACTCTACTGCACCAACTGTCTCCACCGCCTTCCATTAGCCTATAAAAGGACGTGATAGGGAGAGAGAGAGAGAGAGAGGCATCCAGGGGGAAGTCAATCGGGTGGACGTGAAAGAAAGAGAGAGAGAGAGAGAGAGAGAGAGAGAGAGAGAGAGAGAGAGAGAGAAGGGGAGATTGTTGACAACCTTATCACAGATTGAAAGAGAAAGAGGGTTGTGTAAGGGATGTTCTTATCAATTATATTTTTCTTCTTCCCAATTAAATCATTGTTCCATCTCATGAGTTTCTAATTTCTTAGCTAGGACTGACATGAAGCCCCTAATTTGAATGATTCTTGTTATTTATTGTTGATTTCATCCGAAATTGATTGATTTATTTCTTTCTCTATTATGCTTAAATGAAAAATTCATACCTCTCCAATATATGAGCTTAACCAAAGTCTAGAAGTGGATGTTATTTGGAATCTTATTCTAGGTGTGGTTGTGTCTGACCATGAACAGGTTTTCCTACAGAGAAAGAAATAAGAATTTACATCTATTCATGCCTAAACAAGGATGGAAAGATGTGATCTTTGTGCTTCAAGGAAATTATACATCCTATGTGCCTGACCAAGGACACAGATTGTGCTTTATTTATTGAATGAATATCAATCTGAATTAAGGTTAAAATAAGGATTATGATAATTAGGAGTGGATTCAAAAGTCCTAGTGTTCTCCTTAAGTGAATTTTTCTTCTTGTTCTCAGTTATTTTTCATTGATTTTTGTTAGTTTACTTAATCACTAGTTAAAATATTTGTTGGATTAGTTAAGTGGTATCATAAAATTCGAATTGTGACAACCAGTCCTCGTGGGAACGATCTCATAATACGTACCGTATCTACACCTGATTTGTAAACTTGCGAGTTTAAGATCATTTAAATCAGGTTGGTTTAAATAAAACATCAGGCGTTGACCCTCTCCAACCATACAGATGATGCAGGTGAGGTACAGATTGAAGACCTAGAGGACTATCTCCCTATGGAAGATTATACTGAAAGAATATAGTTTTATAATTTAGTTTATACTTGCGCTGCAAACTCGATAATCTAATAAGCTTCCAATGAGAGGGCGTTTGACAATTTTATTATTCTGGAATGATAATTACAGTTGATTCTATCCTCATGAATGTATTTGGATGTGATTAAATGAAAAAATAATAATAATAAGGTGCAATTTTCAAAGCATCAAATTCATTCATTTATTAACGCCCAGTTTTTCTCGACCATGAGTATAAACTCTAGCCGTGAAAATCCGAGATGTTACAGAGGGTCACACCATCTTAGGTAAGGTCGGGCCATATGTAATCCGATCTCAGAATTGTGAGCCTTAAGGGTGCACATCGAACTGGTAGAACCGTGGAATTGACCAAACGGTCCAGTTTAGTTCAGTTCTAGAGTGCACCGGTTCCATTTCCGATTTCAAAAATCAAATAACTGATTACATCGGTTCGGTTCTCGATTTGGGGGTATGTAGACCCGAACCAAACCGATCCGTGGATCCGAACCTATATTTAAAACAAAAAAAAAAAAAAAAAAAAAAAAAAAAAAAAAAAAACATAGTACCCTAACCCCTATTCAAGCTGACCGCCCGACCCTGGCGCAGCTGCTCTCTCTCTCTCTCTCTCTTCTCTCTCTCTCTCTCTCTCTCTCTCTCTCTCTCTCTCTCTCGTTGCTTCTCTCTCTCTCTCTCACTGATTCTCTCTTTGTCGATGGTCCTCACCCAGAACCGTGAAACCGATCTGAAACTGAACTGGTTTTAACAGTCTGGTTCGGTTTTAGGGTGTTAACGATCTGATTCCAGTTCCAAATATCTTAAAACCATTGAGAACGGTTTGATTCTGATTTCACCCTAGAACTGGACCTAACCAACCCGTGTGCACCCCTAGTGAGCCCTGCATGGAGTCCATGTGACATCCCAACCAACCAAGAGGTGCACCTTGCGGGTCGAGGCCATCAAAAAAATTTTTTTTTAATAATAATAATAATAAAAGAAAATAAAAATTGTGTAGCACTCAATGACATCTAAATTTAAGTGAGGTCCATTGATAATTTCATTGGCTAGATTTGTTATTAATTCCTATAATCAACCTTTGGGTTGCATTTGTTGGACGAGTTGGATGTATGCATATACATGTGGGACCCATTATTCTTCATTTTGGTGCTTTTAGAGAATACAATAAGATAAAATAAAAAGATGAGGGTATCGTCACAATTTTCCCCTTCGGAAAGCATTTCCCTGCAAACTGCCGAGAAAATCTGCGGCTTAACGTGAAAAATATTCAATGGCCCAATTTTAATCAACAAGTGTCCACGAATGAGAGGCTACGATTTCTCAAGGACTCATATGGAATCGTGATTCAGGAACAGACGATTAATGTACGGCCACGTGTACAATCTCTAGTGCTCGTGTACTAAGTATCGTACTCCACCAGACTACCAAACTAGTGCCACCTAATGACGACAATCAATGCACAAAATTACGGCCGTTGCATAATTAATTGGGAACCGGAATCGTCTACAGCTGGTGTTTAATGCAGGCTCTGTGGGAAATGTCATATTGTCTATTTGAAATCCACTCCGTCAATTAGGTGTGAGACCTTATCTTCACCGTCAATACAAAAGATCAGCCCCAATGACAAACACACAAATAGAAATAATGTAAAAATGTGTCTAAAACATTTAAGTTCACGCAATATGGAATTTTGGATCCAGCAGATTTTTGGACGCAGATTTCCTGCGTTCCTGAGCAAGGATTCTGGGAGGGGCCCACTGTGATTTTTGTGAGAAATCCAACCCATCCATCCATTTTTTGAGATTATTTTAGCACATGCGACCAAAACTAATGTGGATCCAAAACTCAAATGGGCCACACTAGAGGAAACAGTGGAGATTTAGTGACCACCGTTTAAATATTTATATGGCCACAAAAGTTTTTAATCTGTCTAAATTTTGGTGTTTTCACTTCATCCCAGTGAAAATGACCTTATAAACGGTTTGGATGGCATATAAACATCCAGGTGGGGCCTAGGAAGGTTTCAACGGTAGGAATTCCTTTTCCTACTGTTTCATCTTGTATGGCCCAGTTGAGTTTTGGATACCCCTCATTTTTTGTCGCGTTTTCTAAAATGAGCTCGAAAAATGGATGGACGGGTTGGATTTCTCATAAACATTATGGACCCCACCTGATGAACGGTTAGATGAAAGATACATACCATGGTGACCCCACAGAGAACCTGTGGTTGGTGTTCCTTCCTCATTTTTCCCGATCACCCGGTCCACCCGAGGACCTAGCATGAGGAGCCCACCTGATGGACGGAGCAGATATCACACAAACATCATGGGGGCCCATAAGCTTGGGTGTTTCAGTCCCTGCGCAAAACAGGTGTGGTAGAGAATTCTATTACCTAACGTGACTGAAAACACAAAATGATTTATTAAAAAACTACGAGATGATTTATGAGAACATCTGGTCCGAGTCTGACCGGATTGGGACCAACCCGATCAGATCCGAACTTCGAATACCCTTACCCGAATTTGAACAGATCCGGGACAGAGTCCTGGCCACCTGACCCGGACCTATCCGAGATCCGACCGCCTGCGTGGCAGGATCCCGGACGCTGAAGAAAGGGAGATGCGGATGGGTTTTGGTGGGTTTGGGAGATCCTGGCCACCATTCCGAAACTCGTGTCTTCCAGGCGGGGTTTTGCGTAGATCTGCTGATCTGTGGGTTTGGGAGATCCTGAGTTTCCAGCGCAGTGTTGAATGTGGCACCATACAAAGTGAGAAATTACTGCGCCATTCCGGGTGGGGGTTTGGGAGATCCTGGCCACCATTCCGAAATGATGGGTTTTGCGTGGCAGCCACCGGGCGGAGTTTTGGTGGGTTTTTCGCGGAATGGCGTACGTCCGTGTAACATCCCGGATTATTGCCAACCTGAAATTAGACGTCCTTAGGCAATGGGTCGATCCTAACACCTTATTAACCTGTCAGAACGCAATCCCAAAGTCTAAAACCGTTTTTGAACCCATTTCCTTCACAAATTCCACCCTTCACCACCTTGTTCTTTCAATTTTTCTAAGTACTTTCACCCTAGACACTATCTTAAACTATCTAAGTATTATAACTTGGATCACTTTATATACAAACTACAAAGGCCCAGGTACCACCTCAGACAGAAATTACTCATGACTAAATCCTTTAGAAATTAGGCGAGAATTAGTCAGTGTTAAACTAGAGTACCTGTGAAATTAGCACCAATCACTTTAAATACGATCTGCAAGGCCCAAAACTTGTAGAATCATTGACGCTACATTACTCTAAAATCTAGGATTAATCTCATTACCCGGCTGCTCTCGGGAGCATCTCGAAACTCCGTATCAGATCTGGACCGCACGTCGGAAGTCCGACTAACACAAAGTTATAGAATTAGGACCGCCTTACTGGGCTTGACAACCATCTCAGAAATCAAATCCAGATAATGTCCCAGCGCTATTCGCTTGAGCCCGGAGTGAAGAGTGTGAGAAATGTGAAATTAATTCAAAATAAAATATGAATTTCTGTAATCTGGCATGTCTCGCTTACGAATCAGTTATAAGGTTTCCGACCGTCAGAATCAGGCCAAATTACACCCTCGGATCAGGGATATTTCTCCAAACATATCCATGTACTCGGAATCTCCGATCGAGATCTGCTGACCGTTGAACTGAAACTGGTCTGCCATGCGTGAACTGAGAAGCCGACCGAAACGAAAACTTTGCCATACCTAGATCCAGTGTTAGTGAGCTTAAGTCCGACTGCACACAGAAAAGGGGCCGCAAGAAGTCCTCCGTTGAGCTGAAACTGACCCGCTTTGGTTATAACCTAAGTATACCTTGACCTGGAGTCTATTTTGGTGTAGTTTTAGGCTATGTAAGGACCTTAAAACCCTCTCTCATTCAGCTATACGAATTTGAGAAAAACCCTAGGAGAGAAGAGAGAAAAGAGAGAAAGTGTGAGAGCAGTGGGAGAATCTCCCTGCCACTCTACCCTGCCGTTATACGTGCTTAACCACTCCATTTTAATCGCTTTCCCGGTGATTCCGGGGTCATTTCTAGGTAAGAAACCCTAACCCTAAACTGATTTAGGATTTTGATAGTTGTAGGTTATGAAATAGCTAACCTATTTCATTTTATAGGTGGCCAAACTGCCGTATACTAAAGCTTAGCGAATCTATCGACTCCGTTACGATTCTACGACAAAAGGTGCGGACTTTAGACGTATAGGTTATGGTTTTCAACGCTTTCAATGTCAGATAATGATAGATTCATTATCTGCATGCAATTGCACATGTACAAAGTGCTGTCTGTTTTCTGTTTCGATTAAATACGAAGAATATGGAATTTTGTGTATTCTAGGTATTTGTAGAAAGTACCGTATACGTATAAATTTTAAAAATGTGTTTGCCATGATTATTTGTTGTATGAACATATTATATATGTATATAACACTTATTTGGCGAGAGGGTTCACCTTAATACATTTTTTTGCTAATATACACTATGTATGTTAAAATAGTGTATTTTAAGTGTTTGTTGAAATGACTAAATAAATATGGATTTATGATTTATGTCTACCAAATGTATTGAATGTAAGAACATGATTGAGGTGTATGCGACAACTCCTTGCTATAAGGATTTGTCCTATTTTATGTTGAAATCAACATACGTCATGTATGTTGGAGTGGTGTAGTTTAAGTGTTTGATATAATGTCTGTGTGAGAAATTGTGTGACGAACTAAATTTAATAGTGGTATTGAGATAGGATTCTCAACTACCTTAGAAACGTATATGATTTCTACCATGTTGGTTGTTTAATTTAATCGCTTACTATGAAATATATGTGTTTGTATTTCTTGCTTACATTGTGCTTTGTAACATGCTTTATGACATGTTTGTTAACATGCTTGAATTACTTTGTTTATTATGCTTTACTCCACATGCTCTGAATAAGGATTGATTGTGTTTGGGGCTATGATTATAGTTCAGGCAATCGGAAACGAAAATGAATGCGTGGTTGAGATTCATTCGCCACATGAGATGTGTTCGACGAACCCGAGTCGTACTTCGGTTGGCGATAGTGGTTAGCCACGCGAAGTGCTTATGCACTTCATGTCGTTTAACTTGTCGTGCGCTCGAGCTAGCCGAGATCGTCAAGTAACCCGATCTGTCTAATGTATGTCCACCATGTTTGGACGCTACTGCTTGAACCTAAGGTACCGAACCTAGAAGATGTGGAGCACTGAGGAATGCAAGCATGCCGCGAACGTAAGATGGTGTTGCACGAGGGAGTATGTGGTGAGGGCATGCATCATGACTGCATTCCATACTTGCATTAACAAGAGTATTTAGAATTGTTTGATTGTACTGTTTTATCATTACTGCTTGACTGAATTGATAACATGTTAACCTATGCTTTATTGTTCCACTAAGTTGATCACTCACTCCCACGTTACGGGACGGTGTTGTACACACCAACCAGACTTGTTTGAGTTTCAGATGATGGCGATCCTGCGAAGCGGAGCTGGACTCTTATGAGGATGAGAAGGATTCCTCCTTTATGCAGTTTTAGGCGGGTTCCTGTAAGTCGTGTCCTGATCGACGGGGCTTTCTGGGATATTGACTAGATGACCTTACACAACTTGGTATAATTTGAAATTGTACTTGTAATGAATTAACCTGGTAATATTATCACACACTGGAGACTCACCACGGTTTATATATTTTACATATCTATCACAGTATTCCACTTGTAAATTTAACTGTCTCTGGAGTATGATATGTTGTTTTGGTATAATCTCATTCATGTTTCAATGCTCTCATCATAATCATCATTATCTGTATTGCATAAGTGATGCGTTGGAACTCGGGAACTGAGCTTTGCTCGACCCCCAATTTTTAGGGCGTTACAAGATGGTATCAGATCATGATTTGGATTAAACCGGACCTGGGTTATGGTCACACGATGCACTCTAACGCACTCTGACTTAGGAGGGGGCGACGGAACCTAAAAACCGACTTAGGATTTTTCAAATTTGCTGAATGGCGAAACCGACCGCTACGATTAGGCCCGTACACACCCATGATCACGCAAACGATCCCGAATCACTTCTAGGCCGTCCGTCGACGGGTTTGAGCGAATGTCCTTAAGTTGTGGGTCAACCACAACACCTTACACTTCATCTCAAAGCTTAAAACCCCTTTTATCTAATTCCTTCAAATTCTCTCCGTTCACCACCTCATTCTTCAACTTTTTCTAAGTCCTTTCATACTAGACATAAATCCTAACGTATAAATGATGGAGAATAATACTTAAACAAAAATTTACTATAAATAGTAAATATATGTAGAAATTGGACTTTTGATCATTCAAATTATGGAATCTTATGAAATAAATGGGTCAGTTGAATAGATTAGTGCCTCCTACCCGAAAATCATATGCTACACGTCACATAAAATCATTCCGGTTTACAATTTGGCCCGATACGACTCAAAACGGAGTCGAGGGCCAAATGGAACACCTCCGGGGGAACCCAGGGTGGGACCCACACATTTTTTGGGCCTAGGGGTCACGAGGACCTCGCCCAAGTGGTGAGCCATTGCCACTTTGTCCAGGGAGTGGTGAGGCCCTCGCCCGGTCGGCGAGCTCGGCCGGGCGGGCCAGTCGGGCCGATCATGTTTGGGGCCTAGGGGAACCCCTTGGTGTATGGGTCGTCGACTAAAACCCCTCCTAGGGCATACCTCCTTTACAAATCACCCCTCCAAGCTCTCCCTTTTCCTCAAAAATTCGATTTTCTCTCTCAAACCTTCCCTCCAATCAGCCATTCCGCTGTTTTCTGTTAAAACCCGCACCCCTCCATCGTTTGCAGCAACACCTACCCTCTACCCTTTCCGTTTTTCTTCATTTGAGCTCCCACACCCCTCATTTGAAGCTCAAAACCGTGTAAGCTCTCAACCCATCTTATTTCTTCACTTCCTTTCTTTAAACCCTGTCTATTGGGCCTCTACAATGTCTGTTGAGGCTCCAATCCGTGGAGAGTTAGAGACTCCAGCCCTCTTTCCCATTTTCCTTCACTTCCCATGGCCTTATTCGAGTTGAATACGGCCTTTTTCTCCACTTCCACCGTCTTCTTCACAACCTCCGAATGTTGGAATACTTAGGGCCGTTCGGCCAACTGCATTAGGTGAGTTGAAGGTGGATAGTGTGTAAGGTATTGTCTCTAGATTGGGTATATCCCATGTTTTCTAATGTCATGTTTGGAATGTATCAATGAAAAGTATATCCCGGGTTTTCCTGTCAAATTACACTTAGCAATTCCTCATCATGGGATATGGAAATCCCATCTCACACTTTCCAACACAAGGCCCATCTTCCAAGGCCTATAATTTTAATCCCCTCCCACCCTCCTACCAAACGTGTCACTCCAAATCCTAAGGTAGGATTAGCAATGCAAGCCCATTAAATACAATTTAAGACCACTGGCCAAATAGGCCCTTGGAGTTTTGGACCTAGAGCGGTGCTCCTAGATTTTGACAGACCTGACCGTATAGGAAATCCAACAAATTTATAATGCGAACCTTAGGACCCTCTTAGTTGGAATGAGCATATGTGAAATGTTCGAGCGTCAAGTACAGACAACTCAGTTCCAATTAGACAACTTTGACCCTAAGTGATAAAACCTTTCCTGTATTAGAAATGATGTGAAATCATCTAGCGTATAAGCATAGACTTTGGATTACACCTATGGATTTCCACTACTCCTAAATTAAGACTAGACTACCGGTTACATTAGAGAATGCCAGAGACCGATAGATGTAGCTAGGTCAAATCAATACACCACTTTGATCTGGTGGCGCAGCCAAAGCGTGGTGGACCCTACCCCACTGGCCCAGGATCAAAACTGTGCTCGTTGAATACGAACATTATAGAAGCCCTAGCAAGTTCTACCATGAGAAACCGTTTTAGGATGATCAAGTAAGATTTGATTCACCATTTCCTTGGACATAGATAATAACAATGACTCTCTTAGACTAAGACCTAAAGGGCAACCTTAGACATAGGCAATTTGAGTCTTTCAATGATGGGCATTCCCTACGTTTCTAGAGTGCTCGGACTACAGAGTTACTGAAATATACAACTACGAAGCATTCGCGGCTTGACCCAATTCTCAATCTTGGGCGACTACCAATGGACTCACTGCTTGGCCGAGCAGAAGACCAGGGTCCACCAGGACTCGGAAGGGATACGATGAGATTTCTACCCTGGCCCGGTAGATGATCGATGTATTAGGATCAAGCCCACTATAACCGTCTCTCCGTGTTGGTCAAACATTGAAAACAGCTATCTTACTCTAACTTGTTAGGAATCATCGTCAAGACTCCAAATAGGTAAAGAAATAAATTGTAGAAAACCATCAGGATATGGGAAATGGATAAAGAAATAAGTTTTAAGGGGGGTAAACTAAAATGAACCAGGCTAGTATATACCCTACGCAATAACACTTAGGCAAAGAAATAATTAAATCTTTCCTTATTAACCTTAGGCAATTTCGGAGACGAAATTTTATTTTAAGGGGGGTAGATTGTAACAGTCCGGATTTTTGCCAACCTGAAATTAGACGTCCTTAGGCAATGGGTCGATCCTAACACCTTATTAACCTGTCAGAACTCAATCCCAAAGTCTAAAACCGTTTTTGAACCCATTTCCTTCACAAATCTCACCCTTCACCACCTTGTTTTTTCAATTTTTCTAAGTACTTTCACCCTAGACACTCTCTTAAACTAGCTAAGTATTATAACTTGGATCACTTTATATACAAACTACAAAGGCCCAAGTACCACCTCAGACAGAAATTACTCAGGACTAAATCCTTTAGAAATTAGGCGAGAACTAGCCAGTGTTAAACTAGAGTACCTGTGAAATTAGCACCAATCACTTTAAATACGATCTGCAAGACCCAAAACTTGTAGAATCATTGATGCTACATTACCCTAAAATCTAGGATCAATCTCATTACCCCGCTGCTCTCGGGAGCATCTCGAAACTCCGTATCAGATCTGGACCGCACGTCGGAAGTCCGATTAACACAAAGTTATAGAATTAGGACCACCTTACTGGGCTTGACAACCATCTCAGAAATTAAATCCAGATAGTGTACCAGCGCTATTTGCTTGAGCCCGGAGTGAAGAGTGTGAGAAATGTGAAATTAATTCAAAATAAAATATGAATTTCTGTAATTTGGCACGTTTCGCTTGCGGATCAGTTATAAGGTTTTCGACCGTTAGAATCAGGCCAAATTACACCCTTGGATCAGGGATATTTCTCCAAACATATCCATGTACTCGGAATCTCCGATCGAGATCCGCTGACCGTTGAACTGAAACTGGTCCGCCATGCGTGATCTGAGAAGCCGACCGAAACGAAAACTTAGCCATACCTAGATCCAGTGTTAGTGAGCTTAAGTCCGACCGCACACGGAAAAGGGGCTGCCGGAAGTCCTCCGTTGAGCTGAAACTGACCCGCTTTGGTTATAACATAAGTATACCTTGATCTGGAGTCTATTTTGGTGTAGTTTTAGGCTATATAAGGACCTTAAAACCCTCTCTCATTCAGCCATACGAATTTGAGAAAAATCCTAGGAGAGAAGAGAGAAAAGAGAGAGAAAGTGTGGGAGCAGTGGGAGAATCTCCCTGCCACTCTACCCTGCCGTTATACGTGCTTAACCACTCCATTCTAATCGCTTTCCCGGTGATTCCGGGGTCATTTCTAGGTAAGAAACCCTAACCCTAAACTGATTTAGGATTTTGATAGTTGTAGGTTATGAAATAGCTAACCTATTTCATTTTATAGGTGGCCAAACTGCCGTATACTAAAGTTTAGCGAATCTATCGACTCCGTTACGATTCTACGACAAAAGGTGCGGACTTTAGACGTATAGGTTATGGTTTTCAACGCTTCAATGTCAGATAATGATAGATTCATTATCTGCATGCAATTGCACATGTACAAAGTGCTGTCTGTTTTCTGTTTCGATTAAATACGAAGAATATGGAATTTTGTGTATTCTAGGTATTTGTAGAAAGTACCGTATACGTATAAATTTAAAAATGTGTTTGCCATGATTATTTGTTGTATGAACATATTATATATGTATATAACACTTATTTGGCGAGAGGGTTCACCTTAATACATTTTTTTGCTAATATACACTATGTATGTTAAAATAGTGTATTTTAAGTGTTTGTTGAAATGACTAAATAAATATGGATTTATGATTTATGTCTACCAAATGTATTGAATGTAAGAACATGATTGAGGTGTATGCGACAACTCCTTGCTATAAGGATTCATCCTATTTTATGTTGAAATCAACATACGTCATGTATGTTGGAGTGGAGTAGTTTAAGTGTTTGCTAAAATGCATGTGTGAGAAATTGTGTGACGAACTAAATTTAATAGTGGTATTGAGATAGGATTCTCAACTACCTTAGAAACGTATATGATTTCCAACATGTTGGTTGTTTAATTTAATCGCTTACCATGAAATATATGTGTTTGTATTTCTTGTTTATATTGTGCTTTGTAACATGCTTTATGACATGTTTGTTAACATGCTTGAATTACTTTGTTTATTATGCTTTACTCCACATGCTCTGAATAAGGATTGATTGTGTTTGGGGCTTTGATTATAGTCCAGGCAATCGGACACGAAAATGAATGCGTGGTTGAGATTCATTCGCCATATGAGATGTGTTCGACGAACCCGAGTCGTACTTCAGTTGGCGATAGTGGTTGGCCACGCGAAGTGCTTATGCACTTCATGTCGTTTAACTTGTCGTGCGCTCGAGCTAGCAGAGCTCGTCAAGTAACCCGATCTGTCTAATGTATGTCCACCATGTTTGGACGCTACTGCTTGAACCTAAGGTACTGAACTTACCAGTGCAACCTCGTTAACCTTGGTACTTCGATCCGCTAAGACTCATGAGCCGGGCATGGTGGTATGGGACACCGTGGTCGAGTTGTCGGCCTACGCTGGGGCCACGTACCTCCTTGTAGTGACCAGTGAGCAAACCAGACTTGTGAGCCGAATACGGTGGTATGGGACACTGTATTCGAGCTAGCGGCCTACACTGATTGGTAACGAGCCCTTTGTAGTGACCTCGAGCATACTCTGAATTTGCGGTGAGGCGACGAGTTTTGTCGTGGTGAATAGAGTATGAACTAGGCCTGTATCAATTTAGTGATGAACCGTTAAAAGGGTGATGGGGGAGTCGTGTAACGGTTCCGTGTAACAGCCCTGGCAGCCTTTGCAGCGCCCTAGAACCACAACATCGTATGAGATTAACTACGACTGATGACCCTAGAATGGATCATGTTTGGGAATGATACAAGGGAGGTACCTTAGTTTTCCAATCCTGCTGTTTGAAATGGACTAATAACAACTCGGTAATCATGCTCATCATCGCATTGCATGTGCCTGGAAGATGTGGAGCACTGAGGAATGCAAGCATGCCGCGAACGTAAGATGGTGTCGCACGAGGGAATATGTGGTGAGGGCATGCATCATGACTGCATTCCATACTTGCATTAACAAGAGTATTTAGAATTGTTTGATTGTACTGTTTTATCATTACTGCTTGACTGAATTGATAACATGTTAACCTATGCTTTATTGTTCCACTGAGTTGATCACTCACTCCCACGTTACGGGACGGTGTTGTACACACCAACCAGACTTGTTTGAGTTTCAGATGATGGTGATCCTGCGAAGCGGAGCTGGACTCTTATGAGGATGAGAAGGATTCCTCCTTTATACAGTTTCAGGCGGGTTCCTGTGAGCCGTGTCCTGATCGACGGGGCTTTCTGGGATATTGACTAGATGACCTTACACAACTTGGTATAATTTGAAATTGTACTTGTAATGAATTAACCTGGTAACATTATCACACTCTGGAGACTCACCACGGTTTATATATTTTACATATCTATCACAGTCTTCCGCTTGTAAATTTAACTGTCTCTGGAGTATGATATGTTGTTTTGGTATAATCTCATTCATGTTTCAATGCTCTCATCATAATCATCATTATCTGTGTTGCATAAGTGATGCGTTGGAACTCGGGAGCTGAGCTTTGCTCGACCCCCGATTTTTAGGGCATTACAGTCCGGTAGCTGTTTTGGATTCTTGTGGTAATGGTGAGGCATGGCGGAAGAGAGGGGGAGGATGAGGAAGAGAGAGAGGAAGGCGAGAGAGATACGAGAGGCCATGGATCGGATTTCGGTTCGGATTTGTTGCTTACCCAAATTGATCCGAACAGCATTCGGATCTGCCTAGCCATACCCGAACCTAACAGATCCAGTCTACCGGTCCTGTTCGAATCGGGGCGGATCCGCCGGATCGGACCCATTTTGCACACCACTACTGGTCAATCTATACGTTAGACCGGTGTGGGACCTACCTTTATTCTAGATAAGTGCCATCCAAACCGTTCATTAGGTTGAGCCCATCATATTAGGTCTACACACAAAATTTCAGCCTTTTCCGTAACTCAAATAGGGCATACATATAGGCTATACAAAAGTGATAAATAGGGATATTACTTTAGGCATGACTTTATATTGCCACTTGTGGTGTGTCCCACTTGAGTTTTCGCATGATTATTCTTAGGATGTACGGTGAGAATGAGTATACTCACCAGATGCACGGATTGGATTGTACATGTTCATCATGTGTGGGCCAAACATAACTCAAACATATGGTAACTACCAAACATCAAAGGCAGTCATATAAGAGGTTTACTAAGCCCAGTACTTAGGCTGCTGAAGGTTCACGCCATCCCATCCAGCGTGGCAAACGGGTCCCAGATCCAATCCATCCATTAGGTGGGTCCAACTGTGAAGATGATCATTCACAAAAATAAATCCGGTCCACTCAGTAGGTGAGTCTGGATATTAAAAAAAAAGTGGATATGTTAGAAAACCTAGCCAAGTTTTCAAGGTCGTATATTTATTTTATAAACTGTGGCGTACCTGACAAGTGGACCAACCTGAATCTTGTGACAGAGCACCCACATAGTGTTATCTCTAGGATGGATGGACTGGATCTCTTACCTATGTGCTATCGTGGGACTTGTGGGGTGAACATGGTCCACCTTATATGTGGGCTTAGCAAAGCTCTCGGCCTCGATTCCAAGTGGGTTCAAGTTTCAGATATTCGATTACCCGATTATCAATCCGATATCTGTTTTATTTTGGGATCCCTATATGAATTTCATGCAATGAAGCACGGAGCAGATACGACGCGGATTGCGTGCTAACAGCGTCGGTAGGAGGTGGCTACCCACAGTGCTTTGTAGGCCCCGCATATATATATATATATATATATATATATATTATATATATATATATATATATATATATCCAAGCCGTCCATCTATCTTTCCAGATCATTATAGATCATGAGACCACAAACGAGGGAGATACATATCTCGAGTGGACCACACCACAAGAAAACAGTGGCGATTGAATGCCTACTATTAAAAACTTCCTAGGGCTAACTGTAATGTTTATTTTTCATCCAACCTGTTGATTAGGTCACTCACTCCTGTATTAAGTAAAAACACAAATATCAGCTTAATCCAAAACTTTTGAGGCCTGTAAGAAGTTTTTAATGGTGAGTGCTCAATCACTGCTCTTTTCTGTGGTGTGGTCCATATGAGATTTATATCTGCCTCAATTTTGGGATTATACCGTGACATAGTCTGAAATATATATATATATATATATATATATATATATATATATATATATATATATATGGGAAAAGGTACAATGCGCTCGAGCTGATTTTAACGTCCCATGAGGTTGAGCTCTATGGGCCCCACTGTGATGCGTTTCGAACATCAACACCGTGCATTTGATGGGTCCCCTTTAAATTATGGGATATCCCAAAAATCAACCATAATAAGGAACTCAGGTGGGCCATAACATCTAAAATCATGTGAAGACATGCCAAAAACATATAAAAGCACTTGGTGGGGCCCACCTGAAATTTACATGCGTCTGAAACTTGGTCCGAACCCTCATCCAAGTGGGACACACATAATGGATGGGCTGGATTTGCAAACCGCATCTCTGTGGGCCCCAAGAAATGATTATGAATGTTTTAATGGTGCACGGCCCCTCTCGACTTTTGTATGTTGTGTGGCCCACAAAAGTCACGGATTGACTTGATTTTTGAGACCTGGACCCACGATGGAATGGTACATCTGACTGATGGGGTAGATGTTTGAAACGCATCACAGTGGAGCCCACACAACTTGACCTCATGAGACGTTAAAATCAGTTCAAGCGCATAGTACATTTTCTATATATATAGAGTTGATGGTCGAAACGCATCACGGTGGGGCCCACACAGCTCGACCTCACGGGAGCTTATCGTGAGGTCGAGCGCATAATACCTTTTGCCGTGTGTGTGTGTGTGTGTGTGTGTGTGTATATATATATATATATATATATATATATATATATATATGTGGATAGGGTGGATGGGATACATACATCATTATGAGCCTACATAGCACTGCCGCTAGCTAGTACCAAGATGGCTATTGGACAGCAGGGTGGTATATGAACCGAGTTAGCTCGGTTAGCTCACTTCACTCGACTTGAAAAAGTTCCATTCAAATCGGTTTGAAACTAAGTTCAAGCAAAGTTGAGCTGATTTTTTTAGCTTGAAAATTTTTCGCTCGAGTGATCGAACCCAACTCAGATTGAACCACTTCGGTGAATCGGTTACTTTAATATTGACGTTGCTCACAAGTGTTCGATGAAATGACTCAACGAAGTGTGGTTGGTGGCAAGGAAGGTATGTATATGAAATAAATATCCTTTTTTCTTAGTTTTTATGTTACTTACAAGGTGTTTCATGAAATACCTGTAAAACCATTGCTGATGTTTTACATATAGTGAAATTTTGAAGGTGCGGTGCATGTGTTTGTGAAAATGTTGTACAAGCGAACTCGGCTCGATCTTAGCTTGAACTCGGCTCAAATTGGCCCGAGCTGCTGACCAAACCGAGTCGAGCTAGCCGATCAAGCTCGAGGACCGAGCCGAGCCGAGTTCGAGCTGGGGTATCTTGTTAGCCAAGTCGAGCCGAGTTGGCAAAGGTCGACTCGCATACACCTCTACTGGACAGTGCTCTATGGGACCCCCTATAATATATGTATTTTATTTATACTCTTCATCTATTTTTTAAGATTATTTTAATTCATGAGCCTAAAACTGAGATTTGGAAAAATAAATAGACAGAATGAATCAAACATATACATCATTGTAGGTCCACAAAACACCATTGAGTAGCTACTTGCTATTGAAAGTGTCAGTAGGCAATTAGAAATATATATGGTCAATGGCTATGTGGCCCATGGGCCTTCAATCTGGATTTGGATTATGATCAACAACATGTCAGCCTGACGTCGAGATCGAACCTAACATAGGCCGTGCTTGGGCCTAAATATTTAAGTTTGTAACCAGTCTCACCAGGCCAGGAGCCATGTTGAACAATGCAGGCTGGGCATTGGATAGGCCCATTGACACCTCTGATACCTAGGGTTGAAAGTCTGGCGGGTTGGGTTGAGTTTGTGCTCAACCCTAGCCGAACCCAAGATTCCTATACCTCAATCCTAACCCAACCTTGGATTGGGAATTCTCAACTCAAGCCCAACCCAAGCACAGTTGGGTGGATACTTGCTAATATTTTCATTATTACATTAGTTTATTATATTTCAATACACGTCTTATTTTTGTATATATGATTTTATTAATTATATATGTATTTATTTATTGTTAAAAAATGTTTAAAAAAAAAAAAAGAAAAAAAAAGAAAAGAAACTTCATTTTTTTAACAAACAAGCTAAAAGATAGGACAACTTCTTTAAAAGTGACATTGTGTAGCACGTGATCTATTTGTGAGAGAAATCTAGTGTATCTTGTTAGCTCGAGTCATTGAAAATGACGTGGACCAATGAGACATAACGGCGATAGAATTTCTTATGCCATCAACACAAACGATCAACACTCTATTATAATTTATAAGTTACTTATATATCGATCAAGTTCGGGTTGGGTCGGGCAACCCAAGCTCAACCCAAATTTTTTCGGGTTGGTGTTTGTATAGCCCAAGCCCAAGACCAATCCCGATACATCCTGCCCGAGCCTAACCCAATCTCTAGTCGGTCACAGGTCGGTCAGGTTGAACCCGCCCGACTTTCAACCTAACTAATACGGAAGTTACACCCGAGTTTAGATATCTGGTATTCGAAAATCAAACTTATTTATAGAGTCATCAAAAACTCAAGTACAACACAAGAACTTCTGCTTTAATGCCATATAAAACAATTGCTTTTGCTAGAGCTGGGCATGGGACTACTCGAGTCGCCTAACTCGACTTGTTTGACTCGTTTGGACCTGACTCGACCTAAACTAAATGCGTGAGTCGGTCCAAACCGAGTAGGTTTCTCCCAAATCGAACTCAAACCGAGTCGAGTTCGAGTTACCCAGTAACTTGACTCGACCCGAAATTCAACTTGTCTTGACTCGATCCGAAACCGACTCGACTCGGTTTCAGGTATATATATAATAAAAAAAAAAAAAAATCCCAACCTGATCCCAAAGTCTCTATTCCTCCCTCCTCCTCCTCCTCCTCCTCCTCCAATCCCGGCAACCACCCTCCTCTCTCTCTCTCTCTCTCTCTCTCTCTCTCTCTCTCTCTCTCTCTCTCTCCCACCCTCCTCTTCCAAGCCCACCACCACCCTCCCCTCTTTCTCCTCTCCACTACCTCCCTCCCTCATCTCTCAATCTGAATAGGATCCGAATTGGTGCCAACTCGAACTGACTCGGCGCTTTTTACCAGGTCGGATTCCATCCGGATTAGTCCAGGCCGGACCCGGATTTAAATCAATTAAGGCATGCTGGACTCAGTACCAAATCGAGTCCAGTTCGGGTCAGGCCTATTTCAAAACCGAATCAAGTCGGGTCAGCCCTAACTCGGTCCGACTCGATTCGATGCCCAGCTCTAGCTTTTGCTAAAAGCATGAGTCTTCAAAAAATACTATATTAATGTATATCAAGAAACTTTAACACTATCACAAGGAGATGCAATTTAAGCCGTCCATCATGTGAGTCCCACCATGCACACATCTTTCTTCCATAAATAGAGTTTTGCTCTCTTAAAGTGTTTCTTGATGTTGGAACTAATAAGACGGCTTTTAAAAACTTGTCTTAACTTTTACCATCCATCTTTTTTTGTTTTGGTAAATTTTGGCCCACCTATTGCGTTGCCAGCTTTTCTTCAGTTCCACCCCATCAAAAATAATTTATGATACCTGAAACTCGCACATGGGGTTGGACCAATCTAAACCTAGATCGGACAGGTTAACCATTGAATAAGGTCACCGGGCCCCAACCCTATACACCTCCACAGCTCTCAAACCTGACACACGCGTGTGAAATCCAAGTCATCCTTTAAGTGGGCCCAGCTTGTATTCAGTCCAGTCAGGTGGGACCACAACAAATGTACAATGATTTTGGACCATTTACCAAGCCTTTCTAACCCTCTATCTTTCATACACTGTGGCCCACCTACTAAGCAGACAGACCATTATTCATGGGAAAGGGATTCTACATGTTGGGCCCACTAAGTGGACAGCTTGGATCTTGCACACGTGTGCCACGTTAGCGTGTAGAGGCACTCATGGTTGTAGGCTATCCAAAAGCGTGCGAATAGCAAACCTAAACGTGATTACATAGCTCACCAATAGCTGGTACGTTAAACTAACCTTAATAATGATATATTAGGTCAGCCAGCATCCAAGCCAACCAACCTCGAGATAGTTATCGTTCATCTCCAATGACACGTGGCAAACATCTACTAATAGGAACTTTCAACACGGTGGGCCACCACATAAACAGGCCATAGCCCGGAAAATCAGGACCATCGAGCTGTTTCAACGGTTTGCACTCAATACACAAATTAGCACAAACCAATGGATAGGATTGGCCCATCAGTATGGTGGCCAGCAATATCAACGGTTCCGATCATCCTCAACGGTCGAGCAAGAATACGTAGCATTGCTCGCGAGCAACCAAATATTCTAATTATAATGTCAGTTTCTAGCTTAGCTCATAATCACCATAAAAATAATATAATGAGGGGATTGAGGAATGGTCAGATCCATCTCGATGGGCCATAAAATTACTGTCCATTGAGTGCATGGGCCTCAAGCGTCAAGTTAGATTAAATCCAAGCCATCAAAACGGTTGAACCCATTTCGTAGATCATCATATATAAAAATTATGCCGATCCGTTCATCAGATGAATTGCAATGTTGAAAAAATGGACAGCCGATGGATTTGTTCAATGTAATTTGCTGAGTGGATCTGTCTGAAATTTGGACTTAATGATCTTCAAGGTCGAGCCAACCTTATTGATGGCTCGGATTTCGCATACAATGGACAGATTGGTGGTACACGCTCGATGGATGGTAACATTAAGGTCCACTTTGGATGTGGCCATTGGGAAATGATAGTCAGCTCCTCGATGATCCTGACCATGGCTGTGATGGATCCAACCGACAATGGGTGGACCATCCGATTAAAATCACCATATTAGAAGATCCTTACCGTCAATTTTGTACTTTTTCATTCGAATGTGGACTGTTGCTAATTTTTTCTTTACCACCCATTTACAAAACACATCTTGAACGGTTAGGATAGTCTTACAAAGGAAATTTTTGGGATATGGTCTTTCGATGATGGGGACCAACAGAACAATGGCCTAGATGACTTAACCATGGCCCCAATTGTACGAAGATGGAAGCGTGTGTAGATTGTGCGTGTCATCCGATCCACGTGTTGAGAGAGAATGAGAGAAGCATTGAAAGTGTAAACTGTAATCCACCCATCGGTGGGTTGGACCAGGTTTCTGGATTCCTGACCTGACAAGGTAATGGTATATCATACAGTACAACCGGTAGAACCGGAATATGGTATATCCATATCACCAAACCACAAATGAGATATTTTACTATAAATCAGAGCCCTCCATCTAATTTATTTTACTTTCGATGGCTAAGAAATTAAAATAAATTACAAAACTCAGATAAATATAGACATCTTAGTATGTATGATTTAAATCAACGGCTAAGGATATATATTAAGAACATTATATCTATAATTTTCTAATAAAAATGACATTTTAAGAATGGACCAACTAGATAGAGGGTCCTGATGGATACTCCACCATTACATGTGTTCTGTGTAGAGATAGATCTACTGTATTCTGGTACTCCGGGACCTACGGTAAGCAATTAGGAAAGCTGAAGCAACCACCTTCACGTGCCGCTCCTTCCCTTCCCATCCTTTCATCATTACATGAATTTCGCTGCGGAAGGAATGAAAGGGAGAGAAAATTACTACACTGCCCCTACTCTTCACCAGCTCATGGGTAGTTTCATCTCCCTTATAGGGCGGCTCAACCTCCCCAGGGGCTTAGGCAAGTAATAAAAATGGGGTTTTTTAGTAGAAAAAATAAAAAAAAATTAATAAATTCAAAATTCAACAATAAATTTGCTTTTTGACTTTTTAAATACAAAATTACTAATTAAATTTTTGTATTCAAGTTTACTCAGTAAATTAGTTTTGATAGATAAAATTACTAAACCGTTTAATCTATCTTGAAACATAATTGTTCGTAAATAACTTTTTATAATCTTTAATTTTAAAATTTTTCTTTCTATAAAAAAGTCGGTTATATTATGCAATTGTTTTGCTGTTTAGTAAAAAGAACAATTCACTACTAATAATCTAATTAGACATTGGTGTGCCACTATACAATTAAAAAAATAAAGTTATAATTTAATTTAGAAAAATTATGTTAGAATTTAATTTTTTGAGAACTTAATTAACAATAAAGTAGGTAGTTGTGGTCCTAGGTTTTAGGAGAAGAATTTATTGAGAATGATGCTATTATTTTGAAAAGAGACAATAAAGTTAGACTGCTATTATTGATAGTGCTAATTTATACGATTTGTTTTTTATTTTCAATTTCAAATTTGTAAACTAATTTTTAGATTTGTAGGCTTTTCAATAAGTTTTATTCCAAAAATTTTAGGCTTTTTTTCTTATTCTTAATTTTAATTTTGTTATAATATAGAACTTTCATAATTAAGAAATTTTAATTTTGCTATAATATAGGACCTTCATAATTAGGAAGCTTTAGGCGATTGCCTCACCTACCTACCCCTCAGAGCCGCCCCTGCTCCCTTATAGCCCATCTAAGATGGGCCAACGTGGGTGTTTTAATGGATGATCCACACCATTCATCATCTAGGCAATGCCCAGCTATGGTGTGCTCAAGCATAAGGAGAAGAGTTGTACACGAACCGAGTTAGATCGGTTAACTAGCTCGACTCAACTCGAAATAGCTCGAGTTAAAATTGAGTTCGGTTGAGTCGAGCTAATTTTTGGAGCTCGAAAAACTTTCGAGTCGAGTTCGAGCTTTTCCGAGTTCAATTTGACACAGATCGAACCCCAACTCAAATTGAACTCGAAGCGAACCAAATTAGTGCCTCGGTTATTTTGATAATGATGTTGCTCACCAAGTGTTTGATGAAATGACTTAGCCAAGTGTCTACTGGGGGCAAGAAAGGCATGGATATGAAACAAATACCCTTAATATCTTGATTTTGATGTTGCTTACCGAGTGTTTGATGAAATACCTATAAATTGCTACTGTTGTTTTATATACAATGAAAATTTGAAAGCGCACTCCATGTGTCTGAGAAAATGCCGCCTAGGATCGATCTTAGCTCGAATTTGGCTTTAATTGGCCCGAACTGTTGACCAAACCAAACCAAGTTAGCGGGCTCAAGGACCGAGCCGAGTTTGAGCTAGGATCAGCTAGTGGCCGAGCCGGGTTGAGCTATGCCAAGCACAACTCGGACTTGTGTACAACTCTAGTAAGGAAGAAGCACAGGTCCTTGACCCAAGACATAGTAATCCGAACCATTGGACTGCCAGCCCACCGTGACTAAGCTATGTCCCAAAAATCTTCTTTATTGGATAATACAAAACATTTGATTTGTGGCCTACACATTTAAAATAATTGTTGATAAACAGCAACATTCCTCGTGCAACCGAGAAAATGACCAAGATGGAGGGCCAGGATCTTCCAATCTGGGAGAATTTCGGGGTATGGTCCATCCGTGATGGGATGCAAGAGGCCAATCGTCTAGATCATCAATCCCCATTATAGATGGGATTTAATTGGATGACCCTAACCTTCTAAGCAATCTGCATTTCACCATTAGCTTCTTTTTTTTTTCTTTCTCCAATGGCCCATTTATTAGGCACCATTCAAATGAAAGGTGTAACAATCAACAATCGTCCACTTCAAGCTCAAAGAGAATCAGGCTGCTTGATTCCTTATGATGCGGAGTGTTTTTAGCCATTGGATGCATTCCAAACGAGTGACTAAAATATATTTTAATGCATCCAATGGTTGAAAATGTCCTTTACCAAAAATGTATGTTGGAAGCTTTCCAAAGGTGAATAGTTGTCTATATAGGTACCATCCACAAGTATACCAACTTTAAATATTGCCATAATTAAATATCCAATTGCTCCTTTTATGTTTAAGCTTCATGTACCAAGGATAAGGTTTAGACCTAAAAATGGATAGAATCTAATGTGTCTATTTCCCCTTTTTATGAGATTCTTAGTAAGTATGATTAATAAAAGGATAAAACTATAAAACACATCTTTGAGGGCTCACTTGATGCAACCTGTCCTAAAAATAATTTTGAGCCAAACTTATGGATGCACTTTCACAAACCCCATTCGTTCCTGCACTTGTTCAAATCAGCATCAATAAAATGCCCACTCAATGTAAATGAGGCTTAAATTCCAATAAGGATTAAATTTTGTCATGCGTAAAATCGAGCTATATCAGATTATCCAAGCAAGCTCTCCGAAAAAACCCAAGGACTTAAAAAGATGAGCCGATCGAAGAGGGTCAATGTTCGAGCTGAAACACTTGGGATAAGGCTTGTCAACAAACTCATATATCTCAACTACAAATCTCACCAGCAGACCTACCGACCTTGACCCTTATATAGACCTTGACCCTTATACGCTAACCTTAAGGTCGAATACCGACCTCGACCTCAAAATAGGAATATTCAAAAAGAATCTTATGACGTATAAAGATAAGATCAATCCAACAAAGTTATAGCCGAGAATCACGTCGAGGGTAAATCGGAGATATTCTCAAAATTAGATTCCAACTCCAATTCGAGGCCCTCCAGCGTATTCAGAAAATCCACTCAAATAAGTAGACTAGATTGCCTATGAAAGCTTATAAATACACCCCCAATCATGAGAAAAAGGCATGTATAACTATCATGATTATACTACGCCTGCGGTGACTCCACACACGTGACTTAGGTATTGAAGGGTCTCCGGCTACGACCGACGCTCCTAATGTCTCCCTGTTTTCCATTAAATTGCAGGTACCCAGTGACTCACAGGAGATGAGGCAAGATCAACCAAATTCGAGCAACAACAAATTTCATGTCCTAATTATTAATTAGGAGGTTAAGATCAATACTTAGATATAAACAGATCACAGAGAAATCCGAATATCAATTTCTTCACTTTTTAAAATTACTTCAAAACTAGAAAAAATGGAATCTTTTTCTTAACACACACTCACACCTAAACACACCACAATGGGCACTAAAACCCTCTCATCCCTCTCCTTTAAAGTGTATGCCCCACTTATAAACTATGGCAACATTTGGAACATGGATTGGTCTTATTTGTAGACAAGGGCATTTTCATAGTGAGTTTCAATTACAAAATTAATGATTTTTTCTTTCTTTTATTTGTTAACTTAATGAGACTTATAATTTTCTCATTTTGGCCAAAATATATCTTTTAGATTTCACACCCATTCCAACATACGAGTAATTAAGTAATTAATGATGATTTATTTCATCAAATTCATTATCATATAAATATATTATAAAATTACTTTTAAATCAAAATTCTGCCAAACACAAATTTTAAATTCTAGAATTTCAATCTCAAATTACCAAATATAATTAAAGATTTAAAATCACTTAAATTCTAATAAAATTTTGATTTAAATTTTTATGCATTTCATTCTATGTTGCCACACCAAAACCCTAAGATATTGTTGGAAAGTTAGGTTACATCATCATCCACATCTAGCCTTATCCTAGCTAATTGGGTCCACTGCACTTTTTGCATTCCATAGTTTTTTTGTTTTATTATTATTATTATTATTATTATTACTTCAATCTAAGCCCTACCCACAAAGAAAAGTTGTGAACAACAAAGATCTAAAGCATGCACTGTCTAATAAGGCTGCCGAGCATAATGACACCTGCATCAGAGAACAAAAAAAAAGGGGGGGAAACGATAACCCCAACTGATTGATTCTCAATCATGGCCATTCAACTTAGGGCCCACAATTCGTACGATCTAGATTCTAGATTGAGAGGCTCATCAAAACCATAAAAAAGAAACAAACACAAGACAAACTACCATTTAATAAGCTGCATTCATGAAAGTAAAAGCCTTTCTCTTGAAAATATAACAATCAATTCCTCTATTTCCCCTTAAAAAGCCATCTGCCATTTCAGCGAATTAAGGCGTAGCCTACGGTGATAGTTCACCACCACTTTCAATATGATGCACCATCATCCACCACACGTGTGGAAACCATACGAAATCCGGACCGTCTATGTGCATTGATCGCTGTTTTGACTGGATCAAAGGCGAAAAAAACCTGATCGAACAGAGCCAACCAGCTGACTCGCAGCTGCCAAAATGGACCGTTGAAAATATTAATGTCAATGGGACGTTTTCAATGGGCGATCTCAGATGGTTAAGATTGCCCAATCTGCCAAAATTTCCGCCAACGCTCCGGATTTAACGGTCTGGATTTCCCTATCGAGGATGAGAATGGTGGTCAACCATCACCACCGTAGTCTAGGCCGCAATAATAATAAAAAAATAGAGGAAAACAGAGAAGAAGAAGAATTAATATTAAGTACTCCGCGTGACTATTCAAATTCGTAGCCCTCCATCGCATTTCGCTTCCTATCTTCCCTTCTCTGAAACCCAACCTCCAGAATCTCAAAGAAGAGGATAGAAACTACAAAACCCAATTCCCCAATTGATATCTTCTTCTTCTTTCTTGCCCCTAATTCCCTCTATCTCTCTTCGGCATTTCATCAGCAACATTCAGGGCATCTAACCAAGCCATTCTCATTACAAACAGAGCAGCTCCTGAACCCACCTTTCTCCGAAAAGCACTTATGGCTGCCGCTGCAGCTGCCGCAGAGCAAGAACCGGAACCCGCCGCAGCCATCGCAGACGCCGATCTCGGCCTTTGGGAACCCTTCAACGATCTTCTTCAGCTCCCCGGATTCATGCAATTGCAGGATCTCCTCTACCCCGCCGATATATCTTCCCCCAATAAAAACCCTAGGGAGGGTGAGATTCCTCTTCCCCAAAATACCCTTGAGCTCGTCCAAGAAGGCGACGTCCATGGAGAGATCACGTTCATCGATGGAGACGCGGAAGCCGCGGAGGATGGTTCGAACGGTGCGGCAATCCTCGAAGGTGGAGCGGACGACGCGGAGGCTAGTGAAGTAGACGACGATGCGGTGTGACTCGGGGTGAGTCGGATCAGAGCGAATGAGGAGCGAGTTCCAGGCGCGGAGGGTGGAAGAGGCGATTCGGACTCGGTGGAAGATGGAAGGGGATCTTCTGAGGTGGGGTTGCTTTCTTTCGGAGGTATCGGGAACGGAATCGTCTTCGCAGAGCGTTTGGATGTCTTTGAAGGTGGAGAAGGTGAAGGAATGAGAACGAGAATGAGAAACAGAGGGAGTCCGGAGAGGGGATTTTCCCCACCACATGAGGAGAATCTGGAGAGAGAGAGAGAGAGAGAGAGAGAGAGAGAGAGAGAGAGAGAGAGAGAGAATGCGTTTTTTGGTTTTTTGAGGGAGGAGATGTTTTTTGGAGGAGCTTTTTTCTTGAGAGAGAGAGAGATGGGTTGGAGGAACTGAAAAAGCGGGGATTGCTGCAGCTTTGCATGTGTTTTGGACGACCTGAATCCCCCCACCAAACCTGGTTTACACCCAAGCTTGGTGGGGCCCACTATATTGTATATGTAAAATCCACTCCGTCCATCAGTTTCTATCTTGATTATAGCATTGGGTAAAATAGAAGAAGAAAGATTTATATATAAGGTGGGCCACACCGTAGGGAATAATGAGGATGAGATGCCAACGGTAAATTCGTGTGTGGGACCACTATCTTTCATCAAACCCGTTAATTGAGTGTAAATCACCAATTTTAATATAATACTAGGCTGATCCAAATATCAACAGGAGCACATCATGTGAATTTGGAAGCTTTAAGAGTAGTTTTTTTTAGTTCCCGTTGGTGTGTCCTGTAAGAGACATTTACGGAGATGATCTCCTGCATGTACGGTTCAAATAATGTTTTCTACCTGATGGACGGAGTAGATTTACATATAAGACATATGAAATACGGTGTATCCCGTAGATTGTGAGTATTTTACACGGCTCTGCTGAAGAGGTGGTCTACCAAACCTGTTTTTCACGCAGCCGAGTACAACACCCAAACTCGGTGGGGCCCACCAATTTTAATATAAAAATGTAAAATCCATACCCCATATCATGTGAGAACCATTAACATGCGGTTGCAAAAGTCTGATGAGTCCCGCCATTGGGAACGGTGTGAAACTGTTCCTGAATTTTCTAAGTTAAGCTACGTGGCCTGGCTGTATCTACATCAGGTTATCTATTTATTTATTTATGAATCATGGATAGAATCCTGATGGACGGATTGAATTTTACAAGATGGTGGCCCGTCCTTTTCGGACGTCTATCACCACTGCAGCTGTGATTGTGTTCGGACCTGTGTTGGGCGCTGTGGGGTTAATGTGATGTATGTGTTTGATATCCATTCCATCCATCCCTTTATCCACCGCATTTTAGGGTATGAACCTAAAAATGAAGTAGATCCGAATGTTAAGTGGACCACACCACAGGAAACAGTGGGAATAATGGCATCCACCGTTGACACCTTTCTACGGCCCACCGTAATGTTTATTTCTCATCCAAGCTGTTGTTAAAGTCACTCGGACCTGGATGAATGGAAAACACAAATATCGTGCTGATACGAAACTTCTGTCATACCTAAGGAGTTTTTAACGGTGGGTATTCAATCACCGTTGTTTCCAATGCTGTGGTCCACTTGAGCTTCGGATCTGTTTCAAGTTTTGTTTCATGCCGTAAAATGAAATGGAAAAATGGATGGACGGCGTGGATATCAAACAAATAAATCACGTTGGGCACCACAGTGCCTAACACATCTACACAACACCACGTGATCCACGCCGTCCTTTGCAACACCCGCTCTTGGAAACACGCCTAAAGCACCCTGGCTATTTGGCCCAAGTAATAGGTATGAAATCCACTGTCGGGGGATGGGAAGCCAACCATAGGTTTGTGCGTGGGGACACCATGGAGTGTATCTTGCATCAGAACCGTTCATCAGGTTCGACTCGCAAGGATGAAGGTAAGAAAGAAAAAATAAACCTGATCAAAAGCTAAGACGGTCCCACGTGAGTTTTTTTTATTTATTATCAGGTTGATATTTTGTATATGCCGTAAAAATATAGGTTACCAGCCGATGAACGGAGTAGATCTCTCACGTGCAGATCAGGTGGCCCGCTCCAACGATCCCGAGTTTTTACGCAGAATCGGATTGCGTACTGAGTTACTCAGTACGCTTTTATCGTACTGAGTAAACTCTGTTGGGCCCACTGTGAATTTATATGGTTTATCCACACCGTCCATCCATTTTTACTGCTAGTTTTAGGGGTTGATCCCAAAATTGATGTTAATCCAAAGCTCAAGTGGACCATTACATAGGAAACAGTGTGAAATAATGATTTCCACCGTTGAAACCTTCCTAGGGTCTAAAGTAATTTTTATTTGTCATCCAACCTGTTCGTAAGATCACAAAGACACGGATGAAGAGAAACCACAAACATCAGCTTGATCCAAAACTTCTTTGGCCTCCAAAAAATTTTCAACGGTAAAGGTTCAATCAAAATTTCTCCTGTGGTGTGGTCCACTTGAGATTTAAATTTACTTATTTTTTGGAATCAAGCCCTAAAATTATCTGTTAACATGGATTAACGGAGTTGATAAAATAAATAAATAACAGTGGACCCCACACAGTTTACTCAGTACGCAATCCGCTTCCGTTTTTACGCTGTACGTAAAACAGGTGTTCGAGACGATTCCGGCAGTTTCGGGGAAGCCGATTGCCTCCGACCCCGCCCGGACAATAATCTGTCCGACAAGGGGATTCTGTGGGTCCCACCATGATTTATCATTTTATCCATACCATCCATCCATTTTATCAGATCATTTTAAGGTAGTATTCCAAAACTGAGCCATATCAAACGCTCCAAATAGTGAGCTTGGGATGCATTAAATTCACAAAGCATAATTCAAGTTGCATTAAATGCAAAAGTCATCTCTGGTGCAGTCCACATAATAGTTGGATCTATTTCATTTTTAGGATTATAGATTAAAATGATCTGAGAAAATGTATGGACGGCGTGGATAAACATATACCTCACTTTGGGCTCCCACAGGAGTCACTGGTTGGACGGATGATTGTCCGGGCGTGATCGTAGGCAATCCGCTTTCCGTGTTTTGGAGGGCTTTTTCGGCATTTATTTCGGTAAAAGCTTGCGTACTTTGCCGGGCCACCTAACGGGGTTACTTTATCTGACGTGGAGAAAAGACTTCATGTGCAAGAAATCCACACCGTCCATCAGTCACACCACCCCTTATTTTACCTTTATACCAAAAAATTCAAGGTTGATTCAACGATCAGGTGTGCCACTTATAAAATTATACCTAAAACCTCTAAATTCCATTGTTATGGTCCACCTAACTTTTGAAGACTGATTTTTTGTGCAATTCTGTCATGTGATGATTCACATCAGATGAATGGATTGGGTAGCGTATAAGCACAACGGTGGGCCCTAAGCAAAGCTAATGGTGAGCGTTTCATCCCAACCGTATCTTATGGCGTGGGCCACCTGAGGCATTGTACCTGATGGACGGCGTGGATCTTGTGAAAGTTCAGCCCACTTGCTTCCCGGTCAGCGACAGTAATCCCGCGCGGTTCGAGATCAATGGGCTGCATCAATGAAGGGGAGTTGTTGATACTCTGGGTGCGTATGATGCTTGATACGCATGCACTTGGGAATGGTACACGTATCATAAATCAACTCAAATCAAACGGACTAAAATTTGTAACCAACTGCTGCTACATCACAAACCCAATATCAGATTATTTGAATACTCCTAACCACTTATTCGTGGACACTTGTTTATTGAAATACCACCATTGGAATTTTTTGTTTTAGCCGTCCAATAAAAGTTCACCAATCTGATAGTTATATTATAAAATAGGAGGAATATTTGGTCAAGGATAGATCTAAACCATTACTCCTAATTATTACGGTTTAATTTGAATGAATTGAATACTGATTTTGCAATTTTTAAGTGCCTGTGTATCATCTGTCGCATTCCACAAGTATATCAAACCTTTTCCCACTAAAGAATGGAATTTCTATTAACTTGTCGGGTAGATCGAAGCGTTACGATGGCGCACCGCCATGGAAAATTTTCTGCGGTAAGCTTCTATGTTTGTTTTACACCGTTAAAAAAAAAAAAGTAAATGACTCTTAACCGTACACATGGCATAGGTATGCAGTCAATCCAAACCGTCTAAGTCATTTAAATAACTGTTGATAGAGTATAAAGTTTCCAGTGAGAATATGATATCGATTATCTGATTTCCCCCCTCCTAAACATAACCACTCTATTTTATTTTTAACCATCCATTTATGTCTATCGTTTAGATGGACAGGATTTCTTAATTATTGTATTTTTAGATATATATGGTCCATCACAATGGGGTGCATATTCTGGATGGTCTAGATAGACGTAGATCAGTGCCACAATTGAGGAGGAAGGTTCCATTAAATGGTGTTAAACTAACATAGGACTCCCCGATGAATCTCTGTTGATTGGTTGGGACGCGGATTGGGTCCTACCTCGCCCGCACAGTAATCCGTCCGGGCAGGGCTCTGTGGGGCCCACCGTGATGTTATTATTTTATCCACGCCGTTAATATTTTCTCTAAGATCATTTTAATGTACGATCCAAAAATTGAAGTAGGGTCACAGCTCCAATGGACCACACCATAGGAACTGCAGTGATAATGACACTCACCATTGAAACCTTTCTAAGGGCAACCGTGATGTTTTTTTTTTACCATCCAACCTATTAATAAGGTCATGTAGACTTGGATGAAGCGAAAAAATAAATATCAGCTTGATCCGAAACTTCTCCAGCTCCCAAGAAGTTTTTAATGGTTGACGTTCAATCCCAATTTGTGGTCCACTTAGGAACTTTTCCTGGCTATTGTTTTGAATAAATTTTTAAAATGATCTAATAAAAACGATTAACGGCGTGGATAAAACACTTACATCACGTTGGGCCTCATGGATCCACGCCCGGACAGATTACCATCCGTCCGAGGGTAGGACGCAATCCGCGTCCGCTTGGTTGGGGGTAGAAACACGTGATAGATCACGTGCAAATTTTCTATTGATACGCAACATTCCTTTGATAGTTTACCACCGTTCCAAAATGAGGGTGTAATCATCCTCGTCAAATATGGCATGTGGCACACATGTATGTCCATCTAGACCATCCAAGTTATGGGACATACTGTGAATAGAGCATATCTCTAAAAGTACGTTGATCAATGCAATTTTTGGGACACACAATCTCCAATTGGATAAGACATTTGGACGGTCTGATTAGCCTTACCACTGTGCCATGGGAACGAAATAAGAGAAAGTTGCTGTTTTAAATGGTGGTAAACTATTATAGTAGTGTATAGAAGGAGTAGAGATTGTATTTGTTACGGTAGTTGAAGGGAGGATGATGGAGTTGGATTTCTTTGAGTTAAGAAGATATACTGAGATACGGCCCTTTGTAAGACTGGGATTTTGTTTGACTTGGTCAACGTAATCAGGATCAGCTATCTCATTTTATATAGAAGCTATGTTCGATCTTAACCGTCCACATAGTTGTATTTGCATTAGATGGCCCATTGATTAAAAAACAACACTAATCAGACAATTCTAGCCGTGAATTTTCTCTTCTATCTCCATTCTCAATTGCAAACCGTTTACTCTTTTTCTTTCTACCGTCCATTACATGGCCACCAATCGAACGATAAGGAACCTCTTACGTTCCATCCATGATAAGTTACCGTAGATGAACTGTTCAGATACACGTTTTAGGTAGCCACGTGTATGGTTACAGAATAGGCTCTATAATATTGTGATAGAGTTAGATCTACTGTATTAATTCCCGCGGATCTCTTTTCCGTCTATTACTGAGTCACTGCTTTGCTATTACGCGGTTTGGCTGATGACCCGAATACCAACCAGCTAGCTGATGTCATAGCTCTGTGGGCCATACAATGATGTATGTATTTTATCCACACCGTCCATCCATTCTAACATCTCATTTTATGGCACGATCCCAAAAATAAGGAATATCCAAATATTAAGTGGACCACACCATAGGAGACACTAGGGAGAATGATGTTCACAGTTGAAACCTTCCATTTGTCATCCAACGTGTTCATAAGGTTAGAATGAAGGTAAAACGTAAATAACAGCTTGAAAACTTTTGTATTCTTGATAAGTTTTCAACGATGAGCACTATTTCTGTAGAGTGGCTTACTTGGGTTTTGGATCTGCATCATTTTGAGGTTCATACGGCGTGGACGAAACACATACATCATGGTCATGACAGGGCCATAGAACTTGACGGACGCGGATTGCGTCCTACCCCCGCCCGGACGGTAATCCGTCCAGGCAGGGATCTGTGGGGCCCGCCGTGATGTAGGTATTTTATCCACACCGTTAATTGTTTTTATACGATTATTTGAAGGTATGAGCCAAATATCAAATTAATTTCATGGCTTAAGTTGACCACAAAGTGAGGATTGAACGTCAACCATTAAAAACTTCCTGGGAGCTAGAGAAGTGTCATATCAAGCTGAAATTTGTGTTTTCACTTCATCAAGTCTGTATGACCTTATTAATAGGTTGGTGGTAAAAAAACATCATGGTGGCCCTTAGAAAGGTTTCAACGGTGGCTGTCATTATCATTGCAGCTTGCTTTGATGTGGTTCACTGGAGCTGTGTATCTGTTTCATTTTTGTTATGATATCTTAAAATGATGGTATAAAAACGATTAATGGTGTGGATAAAATACCTTCATCACAGTGGGCCTCACAGAGCCCTGCCGGGGGTAGGACGCAATCCTCGTCGGAACTTGACACCAGCTAGCTGGCGCATTATGGAAATCAGGACATCCTATAAAGACGAAAATACCTCTATTTTTTACGGCTGCCCAAAAGATTAAAGATTAAGGTTTTTTTTTTTGTTCAAAAGCCTATTACTGTGTCCTAAAAATTGCTTTAGTAGCAATACGGGTGTTAAAATAAAAAATCATGTAACGGAAGAGTCTACAGTGCTAACTTTTTCTTTCCTCTCTTAAAGGCTTTTGCACGAAGATCCTGCGCAAGTGCTAATTTTTTCTTTAGCCTTTTGCACGAAGAGCTTACGCAAGGATTATGGGTGGGGGCAGGAGAGATGTTTTTGAGAAATCCACCTCGTTCATCCGCTTGTAGAGGTAGGATGTGAAACAAAAAATTAGGTGTATTCAACACTCAAGCGGGGCACCGTTGAATCATTTTCATGGAGAAAAAAAATATTTTGTAACAGGATATCTTTTATGTGTTTTCACTTCATCCCACTTGGAATGACCTTGTAAGCGGTTTGGATAGAATATAAACATCAAGCATGAACCCGGGAAGGTTCCAACGGTAAGAATTTCTTTCCCCAATTTCCCTCTCGTGTGACCGACTTACGTTTTGTCACAATGCCGACTTACGTTTTGTCACATACATTGTCACATACATTGCATGGCCCCAGCCGGCATCATTGCGCAGGAACTTCCCGCTTGGCTTTGGCAGGAAATCCGCATCAGGTTAGGTACTATCCCCCTTTCGAGCCCGGGACACGTGGAGGCTCCGAGGGCCACTGAGGGGCCAAAATGATGTATTAATTTTATCCATACCGTACATTCATTTTTATATATCATTTTAGATTATTTTTTCAAAGATAAAAAAGTATAAAACTCTCAAATGGACCACCAAGTGGGGATTAAATTAATACGATTGAAAATTCTTGGGGCCACAGAAGTATTGGATCAAGGTGATATTTGTTTTTTGAATTCATACAAATTTATATGACCATACCAACAGGTTTGATGGAATTTTTTTTTTTTTTTACGGTGGATCCTAAAAATAATTCAATGGTGGGCATCTTTCCAACCGTTGCTTCCTGTGGTGTGGTCCACTTAAGACTTGGATATGATTTATTTTTGGTCCAATACTGTAAAATTATATGAAAAAAAATGGATGGACGGTGTGGATAAATTTCATACATCACGATGGCCCCTTAGTGGCCTTCAGAGCCTCCGCCTACCTGGAGCTCCGAACAGGCGGGCGGATTATGTACCAACCCGCCTAGTCGGAGCTTCGGATAGGCGAAGGCTCCGATGGGCATTGAGGGGCCACCGTGATGCAAGAATTTTATCCATACCATCCATACATTTTTTTAATATCATTTTAGGGTATGGACAAAAAATAACATCAATCAAAGTCTAAAGTGGACCACGCTATAGGAATCAGCAGTGCTAAGGATATCCACCATTGAAACCTTTTTAGAATACACCGTGTTGTTTATTTTCCATCCATCTTATTTATATGGTCATATACACCTAGATGAAGTGAAAAAAAAAAAAAAAAAAAAAAAAAAAAAAAAAAAAAAAAAATATCATCTTGATCCAGAACTTCTGTGGCCACTAAGAATTTTTCAATAATAATAATTATTTTCCCACTTTCTGGTCCATTTAAGCGTTTGATCTTCTCTATTTTTGGTCTTATAATCTATTGCTGACCAAATCTGAGCTACCCTCCGCTCAGATCTTCTAACTCCGAGCTGCGTATGAACCCCGAACCTGTACAACACTGGTGAGCAAAGGAGACCCTGGCTTGCACAGGGGACCCTCCGATGCCTAAGTCAGGTCAAGGGAATCTGGGTCCAAGCTGAAGTGTAGAGGGAGAGTGTGAGATATTGCGTACCTGTTTCCTCCCCACAAGACGCTATTTATACCTTTATGCCTAGGACAGGCATGTCCGCATAACTCGGTACATCTTGGGGCATTTGCCACATCTTGCGGATGATTCGGCCACTCAGTCATTGGGTGATAGTGAGGACGTGGGCGATTTAGTAACCGCCGCCAATCGTGCGGTAATGGGACACCTCATGGTTTCCCTCGTTAATGGATAACGATCTAAGTTTCGAGTCAACCGCCTTGGCCTCAAATCATTCCGAGCTAACAGCTTCAGCCTCGGATCATTCCAGGATATTGCTCTGAATTTCGAACGGACCGACTCGGCCCCAGATTAATCTGCCTGGGGCTTCAGAGCGAAGGCACAAGGATTGTCGAACCGAAGGTTCGTCCCTCGCCCATACTCATAACACCGATTTCAGTCTCACATCTCATGTCGGCTCTAAGTAGCCTCAGGTCTCGGAGTTGAGACGCCTCTGATATTCCCATAACAGAAGCCCCCTACTCTCTGAGCTCGATAACGAACTTAGAAAGTACGCACATGCAGAAGATCGGTAGCTTCCACCATTGAGCCCCCAACGCGTGCAGCTGCAATCATGGTTTCCATATCCGAAAAGATACGCACTCGGGGTTTTTCATCCGCGGGTTAACCTCAAACGAACGTGTGGCAACAGTTAGGATCTCAAATCGTCAGAGACATTATGAGGGATCGCCACGTAAGCCACGAGGGATGGCTAGGCGACGCTTCCACTGCTAGGAGTACGTGACTTGGCAGTGCCCAGGCCAGTGGCACCCAGCCACGTGTCCTTTGAAGTCTGCTCACGACGGTTCGACTGCGGCCATCATGTCTCGCCATTAATGCAAGAATCACTTGTGGGTTATAAAAACCCTAGCGCTCGGAGACGCCCTCATTTCTGCTTTCTGAATTCTTGTTGCTGTGAGCTACTTGAGGAGGAGATTTTCGGCGAAGGCGATTTCTGGCGCTTGCGACCTGTGGGAGAGGCAATTTCGACCAATTAGCAGTTTCCGACAGAAGAGATTTCCAGTGACCGTCCCGGACAGCCTCCGGTGAGTCCCCCTCTCGTTTCCGAGTTACCCTTATTTCCTTCGTTTCTTTGAAATGCCGAACGACTCAGAGATGGTCCGAGGCGATTACGCCTTCGAGGATGATTCCGGGCCAGAGAGTTCGGTGATAGACGAGAGGCCTCTGAAGGCTCCCTTGATGTTGTACCCCTTTACCCCTCACCAAGGAGGGGCAAAGAGGCTGAGGCTCGGACGCGCAGCAAGAGCGGGAAGAAGGCCTCTCTACAGAGATGCCCGCGAGTGGACGAACTACGGAGACCATCCTAGGAGGCTCTGTGCTGGTCGAGTCCCAGATGGAATGGGTCCAATCAAAATTCGAGATCCCAGACTCCGTACGGATACGAGCGCCAAAGCCCCTTGACACTGGTGGAGCTCCTGTTGAAGGGGAAGTAACGATCTTCCTATGCACCTTGCAATGTGGACTCCGCCTTCCGATGCATCCCTTCATCCGAGCCCTGACAGCTTATTTGGGACTGGCCCCAGGCCAGTTTACTTCCAATGCTTGGAGGGTTTTAATATCTTCATACATCATCTGGCGCCAAGTCAAGAACCCAGAACTGACACCAAAAGATTTGATAAGTTTATACTTGATCAAGCACGATAGTCAGGAACCGTGGTACTATTTCGCGACCCGCAGCAACAAGGGTTCGGGGTTGGTCCTACAACTTCCATCCTCTAATAAGGATTGGAAGAACAAATGGTTTTGGGCTTTGGGCGAGGGGGAAGCACCAGCAACGGAACTCAGGAATCGGGTTACTACCCGATTTACTCTTCCAGGTCGAATCCCGAACAATCTCTTTACAATACCCCCTGTTTGTTGTGGTCTGATCAGTGTCTTTATTCTGTTTTTGTAGATTTTCCGAGGGGCCCGCCTCTTGTCACCTCCGACCAGAAGAATCAAATTGTCAAGGCCAGGGCGCGTTTGGAAGACCTACGTTCCTGGTTGACCCTGATCACTGCTGACAACCTTCATTGGTCTGGGCTCTACAAGTCCAAGCCGCTCCCCACTTCATTTAGTAAGTGCCCATTTGCCCTTTACCTTGATAAAAGTGAAGATCTCACATCTCAGACATTAATTTATCGCCTCGTATGCAAGCATGCCCGAGGCCTCTAGATCCCAAAAGAGGAAGGCCCCCCGCCCGTCGAGGAGATGTTGAGGTCTGAACCTCAGACGAAGACGACGAGTCGAAAGAGGCAGGCTACTCCTCGCAATGGAAGCCCCTCGGCCCCAATTTCTGTTACCACAGTTCCAGCTATTGCGGCTTCAATTTCTGTCATTGCAGCTCCAATTTCTATTGCTGCAGCTCCATCACACACCGCGGTCAGGGCCGCGGTCGATAATGCTCTGACTCCAATTCCCCTCCAGTCGTCGCCCCTCGTCTTTATGACGCGCCTCCACCAGCCCCTGAACCTTGCATAGCCATCCCATCTTCTTCTGAACAGGAGGAAGCCATTCGGATGGCAGACGCGATGCTCTCTCCTCCCGAAGTTGGAGATGATCCCACAGCTAAGGCCCAAGCTTCAGTAGGCAGCGGGACTAGGGCAGGGGGACTGACAGGGTCAGCTCGCGTCAGAACCAGTGGGGATGGACTTCCGCCGGGCTATCATATGTCGGGCTTAGTTCACTGGGCTACGAAGCATGCTCCGAAGGAGGAAATTGCAGCCCTTCTCAACAAGTCAGATGAGTCATTCATCAACGACATGACCTCTGTCTTTTACCGAGTACTTTTACTAACTTTTCTTGTCTTGGTTCTTTTTTCGTCGCGATTATATGGTTATTTTCTTATTTTGATTCAGTCCGTCCCGAGGCTTCTTTTGACTCGGGAGAGGATGAGGGAGATCATACAAATGTCAAGGAGATAGCGGCTCTCAGGGGCGAGGTAGGGACTCTCCGAGATGAGGCTGCATTCCTCCGAATAGAGTAGGCGGAACTACGCTGCCAGCTCGATGATGGAAAGGCGTGAGAGCTGCAACTCGAAGGGGTCGTCAGCGACCTTCAGGCACGATGAACTGCTGCTACAACCGAGCTGACTGGAGTCAGGGCCCACACTGACTCGCTCACGAAGGACAATGCCCGATTGGGGAACGCACTGGAGCGAATCAAGGCTGAGGCGGCGGAAGAGCTGAGCCGAGCGATAGCGCAGGCAAAGGAAGCCCAATGGGCTGAAGATGAAGCCTCCCTGATGTTGGTGGTAGCCGTTGCGGTGAACGCATTCAAGTCCTCGGAAAGAGAGGACAACCGAAGCTAACAAGTTCTATAACTGCAGCTATGATGCTTACCTAGATGCGGTCCAGGAGTTATATCCGGATCTCAACCTCGAGTCCCTTGTTTTAGAGGACGCAAGGGAGAGACTGGCTGAAGATGTCTCCCCGGACTCGGTTCCCTCCTCTCAGCCTCTTCCGACTGAATAGTTTCTGATATCCCCTCTTTTTTAACTCTTTTAAACAATGGTTTTGATGGATAACTTGGTGGATGATCTTTTTGACCATCTGGAGAGGGCGTGATAACATAATTGATTTTTTGGATGATGATTGCTAGATGTTAAGTTGTTGATTGATGAGCTGACTCCTTAACAGGTCGGCTCATCCCAGGGTCGTCTTCTCGTACTTAGGGGAGACCCCTTGGTTATTTCGTAGAATCATGTAATGTTTAAAATTACAAGGACGGACTCCTTGAGGGGTCAATCCCCCCCGTATAGCGAGCCGCTTTTCATAGATCCATTGGTTATAGGATGAGCCGACCCATTCGTCAAGGAATCGGGTCGTCCATGGGCTTTTCCCCTAAATATGAGGGGATCCCTTGACGAGTTTTTGTGGGTTAATGTATTAACCCTTTCTCTAAGGGATCAGTCCGTTGAATCAGCCCCTGCTTGTGAGAGGCAACTTTTTCCGTTTGTCGACAAGTCGTTCAAGTAGATTGTAGAAACATAGATTTTATTGAAAGCCTTAAGAGGCTAGCTGCTCCGAGGTGTACACTTATTTAGGGCCTTCAACGGCCAGTACATCAGGGGTAGTAAATTTTCAGGTGCTCGACATTCCAGGGGTAGGGGAGCTGACGCCCTTCGAGATCCTCCAAGTGGTAAGAGCCAAGCTTGATCGATCGGACCACGCGGTAGGGCCCCTCCCAATTGGGTTTGAGTACCCCAGCCCCCAGCTCTGTAGTGTTCTAGAAAACTCGGCGAAGGACCAAATCTCCTGGACAGAATCGCCGAGTCTTGACCTTGGAGTTGTAGAATCGTGTCACTTGCTGATGTCGAGCAGCAGCTCGGAGTCTAGAGACATCTCTAGCTTCTTCGAGTAGGTCCAGATTAGTTGCAATCTGCTTGATGTTCTGATCTTCCTGATAGTTCCGGACCCGAGCTGTAGGGAGGCCAATCTCGACTGGCACCATCGCCTCCGAACCGTAGGATAGTGAAAATGGGGTTTCCCCAGTAGACGACTGAGCCATAGTCTTGTAAGCCTAGAGGAAGAACAGGAGCTCCTCGGCCCAGTTGCCTTTCGTTTTCTCTAATTTTGTTTTGAGATGATGCTTGATGACTTTGTTGACTGCCTCCACTTGTCCATTGGACTGTGGGTGCCAAGGCGAGGAATACGCATTTGAAATGTCTAGCCCCCGACACATGCCTCGGAACTTATCGTTATCGAACTGTTTGCCGTTATCAGAGACGATAGTGCGTGGGATTCCAAACCGACAGATGATGTTCTTCCAAACAAAATTGATCACCTTCTGCTCCGTGATTTTTGCGATAGGCTCAGCCTTGGCCCACTTGGTGAAGTAGTTGACTACAACGATAGCGAACTTGACTTGTCCTTTCCCAGTGGGCAGAGGTCTGATGATGTCTATTCCCTATTGGGCAAACGGCTCGGCCCGCCCATGGGGGTCCTCTCTTCCGCAGGCTGCCTCGGAACGGTCGCATATCATTGGCACTTATCACACCTCTGGACGTAGTTCTTCGAATCCTCCCTGATGGACGGCCAGAAATATCCTTGACGGTGTATTTTCAGAGCCAAGGCCCGACCCCAGAGTGATTTTCGCAGATGCCTTCATAAATCTCCCGAATCACGTAGTCTACTTTATCGGATCGGAGACACCTGAGGTAGGGCTGTGAATGCCCTTTCTTGTACAAGATCCCGTCCAAGTCTATGTACAGTGCAACTCTAACCCTCAGACGCCTTGCCACTAGCCTGTCTGAGGGGACCTCACCAGATATGAGGCAATTGTAAATCGGGTCCATCCAGCTCGGTATAACATTCACTGGGTTGACCGCTTCCTGCTCTGTTCGGTCAATGCTAGGATGCTCTATGAACTCTACAGGGACAACTCGAGAAATCTTTCCCTCGTGGCCGAGGCTAGCCTCGCGAGGGCGTCAGCCCAAGAATTCTCTGTTCTTAGTATTTGATTGATAGTGAAGCTCCCATCTCTATCAACTTTCTGGCCTCGGCCAGATAAGCTACCATCCTGTGTTTCACCACCAACTGAGAGTCACATCGCACCTCGAGGGACTAGACCCCCAGACTGGCGGCTAGTCTGAGCCCAGCTAATCGGGCTTCGTATTCCGCCTCATTGTTAGAGGCCTTAAACCTTAATCTGATTGCGTACTGAATAGGTGTAGAGTCAGGCGTGAGTAGGACTATCACTGCTCCAGCATACTTGGCGTTGGATGACCCGTCCACGAAGAGGGTCCACCTCGGTTTTGACTCTCTATCTTATTCAATTGGAGGAGCGGGCAAAGGAGCTGCTCTACTTTGACGCTTTCCCCTTTATATTTGGGGCAGTGAACTCTGCAATGAAATCTACCACTGCTTGGCCCTTAATTGCGGTCATCGGACGGAACTGAATTTTGAACTCCCCGAGTTCAATCACCCACTTAGTTAATCGACCTGACACCTCAGGCCTCTGGAGGACTTGCCTGAGGGGAGAGTCTGTCAAAATGATGATGGAGTGGGCCTGGAAGTACGGGCGTAGCCTCCGAGCCGAGATAACCAGGCAGAGTGCCAACTTCTCTAGAGGCGGGTACCTCGTCTCGGAAAGTACCATCGCTTTGCTCACATAATACACAGGGCACTACTTGCCCCCCACCTCTCTGATCAGCGCGGAACTGACGGCTGAGTCCGAAACCGCCAGGTACAGGAACAAGGATTCGCCTTCTTCAGGCTTGGACAGTAGGGGCGGCAAGCCTAAATACTACTTCAACTGATGAAAGGCTTGCTCACATTCCGATATCCACTCAGCCTTCTTATGACCCTTCAATTGCTGAAAGAAGGGGAGGCATTTGTCAGTGGCTCTGGATATGAACCGCTCGAGTGTTGCTACTCGTCCGGTGAGGCATCGTATCTCTTTTGTAGTCCGAGGCGAGCTCATATCGAGGAGTGCCTTGATCTTGTCCGGATTTGCTTCAATGCCCTGTTGACTAACCTGAAACCCGATAATTTGCCGGAGCTGACTCCGAATGCACACTTCGCGGGATTCAGCTTCATATGGTATTCTCGGAGGATAGAGAAGGTTTTTTCGAGATCTGCTAGATCATTGGACGCCTTGATACTCTCGATGAGCATGTCGTCAACATAAACCTTCATGGTGCGTCCTATCTGATTGGAGAACATCTGATTAACCAATATCTAATACGTAGCCCCAAAATTTTTCAGGCCGAACGGCATAACCCGGTAATAGTAGAGTCCCTTGTAAGTAACGAAGGTATTCTTCTGCCTATCTGGGGGATACATCGCGATCTGCTTGTACCCAGAGTAAGCGTCCAGGAAGGAGAGCAATTCGTGCCTAGCTGTACTGTCTACCAGCTGGTCGATCCGAGACAAGGGGAAACTATCATTGGGACAGACCTTATTCAGGTCTGAATAATCCACATATACCCGCTACTTCCCGTTTGCTTTCTTAACAAGGACCACATTTGCGATCCAGTCTGGATAATGCACTTCCTCGATGAAGCCAACGCTGAGGAGTTTGAAGACCTCGTCGGCTATGGCTGCATATTGTTCGGTGTCGAACGGTCTCCTCTTTTGTTTCACTGGTTTGTGATCTGGATCCACATTTAACCTGTGAACCATGACATTGGGAGAGATTCCCGACATATTCTCATGTGACCATGCGAAGACGTCTCTGTGTTGCCGTAAGAAAGCCAACATCTCAGACCGTTGCTAGGAATTTAAGGACATTCCGAGTTGAACGGTTTTTCTCGGATCGGCTTCGTCGAGCGGCACGGCCTCCAAGTCTTCCACAGATGAATCCCCTGTAGGTCCCCTGGGATCGAAGACATTAATGGTGAGGATCTGATTCACCAACCATTTCCTCACTGTCATTGCATAACATTTCCGAGCTTTGCGCTGATCGCCTCAGAGGTAGCCTATTCCACCCTCGGCAGGAAACTTCATCATTAGATGGTATGTGGACATGACTGCTCTCATTGCATTAAGGGAGGGTTTGCCCAAAATGACGTTGTGCACTGATGACACATTAACGATAAGGAAGTCCACCAGAAGGGTGACTTGATGTCGTCCTTCTCCCGCAGTTACAGGGATGGAGATGGCTCTTTCAGAGATTACCCTTTCCCCAGCAAAGCCGTGCAGAGGAGTCTTTACAGGTTTGAGGCGTGACCTTAGAATCCCCATTCCAGGATACGGTACACCTGTTGGTTGGCTATGGTCATTGTCACCACTAAGGCATCATCGTGCGGATGCTAAATTTCGTGCGCATCGTCTTCTGTAAAGGTCAAGCTGCAAGGGCTAACTCGGATCTCTTTCCTCGACCTCTCAGTCATGTGGACGAAGTGCTCCGGATCATACCCCTGAGAGTAGGCCTTACGGGCCCTGTTTGAATCTCCTCTACCGGACGAACCACCAAAGATGGTACGGATTTCGACTGGTTCTTTTGAGGCTATGCTCGGCTGCTCTTCTCTCCGAGTTGTTTTCTCCTCCTTAGTGTATCAACGCAGATGACCCTTACGGATGAGGGTCTCGATCTCATCTTTGAGATCCGCGCAGTCACTCGTATTGTGCCCGTGGTCTTGATGGAACCGGCAATACTTGCGCTTGTCCCGGTGTTCCGGGTTGGCCTCCATACAAACAGGCCAATTTAGAAGCTTTTGACCCCTGATGTCCAGCAATATTTGCTCTGTAGATATGTTGAGTGGAGTATAGGAATGGAACTTGCCCTCTGGCTTCCTGCTCGGCCGACGATCACGAGGAGCACAGTCGTCTGATTTTTTGCTGGATGACTGGGGTTCTTCGTTCCTCAGACTCTTCCCTTTGGTTGTCGGCTCTACCACTTGAACATTTTTGCGAGAGTTGAAGAATTCCTCGGCGTTAGTGTATTTCTGAGCTCTGGTGATGAGCTCAGCCAACGTCTTTGGCAGATTCTTCCCAATAGAGAAGGTAAACTTCTCCTCTTTCAGACCGCTGAACATGGCAGAGAGCGTCATTTTGTCATCGTAGTCCTTCACCTGCAATGCCTCCTCGTTGAAACAGACGATGAAGTCCTTCAACGACTCTTTAGGCCCTTGCTTGATGGTGAACAAATGAGTATTCGGCTTCCAACTCTTCTTACCACTTATGAATTCGGTAAGGAATAATCTTTTGAGCTCTGCGAATGAACCAACTGAATTGGGCTTGAGTTGCCTGTACCAACTCCGAGCGGATCCAGTAAGGGTGATTGAGAATCCCCTACACATCATCTCGTCCGTGGCTGTGTGGATTTGCATCTACGAGCGATAGGCCTCCACGTGTTCAGACAGGTCTCCAGACCCGGAGTACTGGATGACGGGAGGTATCCGGAACCTCTTCGGCATCACCTCTCTCATGATTGCAGAGGTGAAGGGAGTTCGGTCTCTTTCATCATTGCTTGAATGGCAGCGGGAACCGACGAAGGCTACTAATTCTTCTGCAGTATCAGAACCCGATTGTTAAGTTCTGCGAACCGCGCCTCTCACGGATCTCTGTTTTCGGCCACTATCTCCCGTGGAGCCTCTACTTCAAGAGTCCTTCCTCCCCTCCTCCTCTCTAGTCGGTGCCAGATCCGAGGTGACCGAAGCATTCGTCGAAGCCCGGGTTGTGTTTCGAGCCGGAACTTGGTTTTGAGTTGGAGGAGGATTCTGAATTGAAGCTGGAACCTGAACAGATTAATGCTGTGACCCTTCGAGTCTCATACTCCGCGGCGTGGACTAGACTTCTACCACTGGTCCGACCGTTTCCTGAACGAGATGTGGTTGCTACTCCTGTTGCTGTTTCATCTGATTAATTTCATCGCGTAGGGCTTGGATCTCGCTCTACGTGGCTCGATACTTACTTGCTCGATTATGAGAACGCTGGGATGGTCCTGGAGCCGACTCGGCATGAAGTAACAAGGAAGACCGAGTCTGATCGTTTGACTCCGGCTTCACAGCTGCGGACTTCTTCTTTCCTCTTGCCATTGTGTTAGAGAATAAGAAACTGACTTTTCGTATCAGCTTCCCACAGACGGCGCCAAAAATGTTGCTGATAAAATCTGGGCTACCCTCCACTCCGATCTTCTAACTCTGAGCCGCGTATGAACCCCAAACCTGCACAACACTGGTGAGCAAAGGAGACCCTAGCTTGCAGCGGGGACCCTCCGATGCCTAAGTCAGGTCAAGGGAATCTGGGTCTAAGTTGAAGTATAGAGAGAGAGAGTGCGAGATATTGCGTACCTGTTTCCTCCCCACAAGACGCTATTTATACCCTTATGCTTAGGACAGGTATGTCCGCATAACTCGGCGCGTCTTGGGGCATTTGCCACATCCTGCGGATGATTCGGCCACTCAATCGTTAGGTGATGTGGGCGATTTAATAACCGCTGCCAATTGTGCGGTAATGGGACACCTCATGGTTTTCCTCCTTAATGGATAACGATCTGAGTTTCGAGTCAACCGCCTCGGCCTTAAATCATTCTGAGCTGACAGCTTCGACCTCGGATCATTCTAGAATACTGCTCTGAATTTTGAACGGACCGACTCGGTCCTAGATTATTCCGCCCGGGGCTTTAGAGCGAAGGCGTAAGGATTGTCGAACCGGAGGTCCGTCTCTCGCCCATACTCATAACTCCGAGTTTAGTCTCACATCTCATGTTGGCTCTGAGTAGTCTCAGGCCTCAGAGTTGAGACGGCTGTCATCTTCTCATAACATAATCTAAAATAATACGTAAAAATAGATGAAAGGTGTGGATAAAATTAATACATCAGGTTCGCCGCTAAGTCCCCCTCGGAGCCTCCGTCAGTCCCAAGCTCCAAACAGGCGGGGCAGTAACTAATCCTCGCAATCCGCACGCAACCGCGTCCGCTGGCTAAGCCCACACGTGTGTCCAAGTCCGCTACCACACGCCACCACGTGACATACGGGGAGCGGATTAGCGGTTTCCCAGATAACATCTTAGTGGGTGTTACCCTAATCGTGTGGGCCCACCTTTATATATATATATATATATATATATATATATATATATATATATATATATATATATATATATATATTTATATCTACACAGTCCATCTGTTTTTCCATTTCATTTTAGAGCGCTGTTATATACCTTAAGAAGATAGAAGTCTCAGATAAACTACACCACTAGAAACAGTGACGAATGACCATTAAAAAAATTTTGTAGCCCACAAAGGTTTTGGATCAATCTGATCTTTGTAATTTTCCTTCATACATGAATTATTGATATTATAAACAGTTTAGATGGAAAATAAACTTTACTAAATCCTTACGATGGGCCTTTTGGAATTTTTAATGGTTAGGAACTCAATAAAAAATTTTCCTTTGGTATGGCCCATCTTAGACTTGTGTTTTGCTTGATTTTTTGGAAGGCAAGCTAAAATAGGATGCAGAAACGGATGGACGGCGTAGATCTATAAAACATCATCAAGATGGACCCACGGTAAGGGTAACACCCGGGGAACCCCTAATCCGCTACCCCATCCATCGGTGGAACTCAGAGAGTAGATGATACTGTCTGAAAACGGCCGCTGATACTTTCGCGACCGTGTATTTGTTCAGTTAATTTTTGCCCATCTACTAATGGACTGAACTGATTCTTGGGATATGGAATATAGATAAGTGGTATCCTTCTGATGGATGGCTTGGATATTCCACGTGCCAGCCACACTGAACAAGCGAGTCACCTAGCAAAGCGGACGCTGATTGCGTCTTACGCCCGTCCGTCTCGGCTGGGAACGGGCAGCAGCTTTGACTGGCCACCTTGATGTATGGATATTATCCACACCGTCCATCCATTTTTTTCGTATCATTTTATGAGATAAACCCAAACATTAGGCAGATCCAACAATCAAGTGGACCACACCACAGGAAGCAGCAGTGATAATGATTCTCACCGTTGAAACTTTTCTAAGGCCCACCGTGATGTTTATTTTCCATCCAACCTATTCATAAAGTTAAATACACGTGGATGAAGAGAGAGAGAAAACAATTCAACTTCATCCAAAACTTCTGTGGCCCAAGAAGTTTTAAATGGTAAGAGTTTAATCCACATTTTGTAGTCCACTTGAGCCTTGGAGCTACCTCTTTTTTGGACTTTTACTGTAAAATGATCAGAAAAAATGGACGCGGATTTACTGCGAAAGCCTTTCGCACCGAGTTCCAGCGCAAGGATTCTAGATGGGGCCACTTTGATGTTTGTTAAAAATCCAACCCGTTCATCCGATTTTTGAGCTCATTTTAGGACATGAGACTAAAAATGATTAGGATCCAAAACTCAAGTGGGCCATACTAGATGAAACAGTGGGGAAAGGAATTCCTACTGTTGAAACCTTCCCAGAATCCACCTTGATGTTTATATTCCATCTAAACCGTTTATAAGGTCATTTTCACTGAGATGAAGTGAAATACAAAAGTTTTGTGGCCATATAAATGTTTCAACGGTGGTCACTAAATCTCCACTGTTTCCTCTCATGTGGCCCATTTGAGTTTTTTATCCTCATTTTCGGTGGCATGTCTAAAATGAACTCTAAAAATGAATGAACTCTAAAAATGGATGGACGGAGTGGCTTTCTCACAAATATCATAGTGAGCCCCCACAGAATCTTGCGCAGTAACTTTTCTGTGGATAAGACCCATACATCACGGTGTCCTCTCAAAGCTTCTGCCCGTTCCCAGCTGGAGACGGGCGGGGGTAGGACGCAATCCGCGTCCTAGCAAAGCACGGGGTTGTGGTACGACGGAGACATCTCTGTCGTATTACGGTACAGCCCCCTCTATAAACCGTACACGTGGCGTTGGATGGCAGACTGGGACCATCCACCACGTGTAGCGTACAGTGGGTGTACCATGTTTTGAAAAGCATATTGTATGTTTTGTCCTGACTGTCCAAATTGAGGCCTCACAGCTAATGGTATAAAACAAAATTGTAACGGCTGATATTCATCCGAAAATGCAGTAGAAAAAATTGACGGATAAGATCGTTTGACTGGTTTTAGTTTTTTAAACACCGTCACCCAAGATTGATTTTAATTGTTAGATGGTCGTTATCTATCTTCTTTTTTTCAAGTGTCTTGAACGAAGGGAGGCTCTACGGTAATACGATCGAGGTACCTTATCATATCACCGACCTTATTATTATTAATTTTCTTTTTTATTTGATTGGTTGAAACCCTTTTTCATCGTTTGGAGGGCAAAAATATCCCTATGCCATGCATATCCCTCGTGATCATACAACCGCCTCTTGATGAGAAAAATGTCATTTTAAAAAAGGATATATGCCCACCAAAAATTAAAATTCAGCCTATCTTTTTGTTGATATGATTCATTTACTTTTATTTGATAGTCATGAATTCATTAAAAATAAAAAAATAAAAAAATTCTGTTTTCTTTTTAAAATTTATGGTTGCTAACATTATAAATTAATTTTGAATTAGTTTCTTTTGTGTTGTCTACGTATAATGAGTTTTACCGGCAAAACTGGACTGATGATATGAAATTAAAACTTCTTACATATGGATGAGTTGGATTTACTTCACGATAACTCAATAGGCCCCACATAAGATGCGGATTGGTTTAAAAACATGGGGCCCTTCCATGCAATGTCTATTTCGTCATTTCCTTCTTCCTTAGATTTTTTTCCTTTTTGTTCCCATCTTTTTTCCTTCCTTATTCATTCCTTAGTTTCCTTTATAGTTGTTTTTTTTTTTTTTTTTTTTTTTTTTTTTTTTTAAAATAAAAATAAAAATTAGTATGATTTGTAGGAGTTTGTGAAATAAAATAGGGTGTGGAAAAATATTGTAATGAATGAATTTTATATAATATAAAAATGTTATAATTGATGAATTTTATAATAGAAGAATGTTGTAATGCATGAATTTTGTAATAGATGAATATTGTAATGGATAATGTGATGAACATTGGAATGAATGAATGAATATTATAATAGATGATTGTTGTAAATGATGAATTTTTATAATGTAAGAATGCTGAGATGGAAGCATGTTATAATGGATGAATGTTATACAGTAGATCATCAATATTTATTGTGGATCACCAGTATTCACTATGGATCACCGATATTTTCACTATAATCCAAGCTCCCCCTCCCCTTTTTTTAACAAAGTTTTTAATTGTTACTTGGTGACACCGAGTCCCAATGTCCATTTTTTTTTCTAAAAGTTTAACTTTGTACTTGTTGGTCGGGTTTCAACCAGGCCCGGATCACCCATCCTACTAAGTCTTTAAACTCCTATGTTAAATCTTATTCTCTAGGGCTACGGTTTACCGAAGTTACTTATTTCAAGTTGGAATCACACATACTCAAACATTTTGTTTACGACAAAACTAACCAGGGCGGTCCTAAATCTTTGATTTCTAGATTTAGGGCCTGTTTGATTTGTGAGTGCAAGTGCAAATACCTGGTAGATGACTAATTATCACAGTTTCCCCGTTTGAAAATTTCCGGTAATTCTTGCCTTGGAAACCGGTTCAAAAGTGTTAGATAACATTTTTAAACCTCACTGTGATGTATATGATATATCTATTCCATCCATCCGTTTTACTACAATCTTTTGAGATACGAGTCAAAAAATCACGTAAATCCAATATTCCAATGGCCCACACCAAAAGAAACAGTAGCCCTTAGAAGTTTTTAACGGTAAGTGTATGATTTACTTTTTTATGTAGCGTGGTCCACTAGAGCTTTGGATATGCCTCATTTTTTGGCTCATGCCATAAATTCATCTGACATAATGAACGAACGGTGTGGATAAGTGAAATATATCACAGTGGGACCCACAGATATTTTGCAAGATTTTCGATTTCCGTGTTTGAAAAGTAGGTTGTCAAATCAAGTATGGGTGAAATGGGTAAATGTGCTGAGAAATAATTATTACACCCTTTTCCCGGGCATTTTCCAATTCCCTCGAAATCAAACAGGCCCGTAGGTTCAAAAGCATCAAAAATTAGGGATTTGATCCTATTGTTCATTATTTCTAAGTTTAAGTTCAAAATCATCCAACAATATTGATTTTATCATAGAATTCGGTTTCTAAGTTTTGAGTTTCAAAACACAACTAAGCAGGGAATTTGGTCCTTGGTTCATTGTCCCTAGTTTACTGTACTTTATATAGTATTAAAAACTCCTAAAACTAGGGAAATCTTCTTTTAGGTTCAAACCTTAAATTTTAAGTGTCTCAGCACCTAGTTATTGTGGTTTGTATAGTCCTCATTCCCAAGGTCTTGGTTATCTCAATACTCCGCTCTGATACCAATTTGTAACATCCAAAAAATCGGCACCTGAGTATATAGACTCTGATCCCGAGTTCCTGGGTGTTAACTTAATAAAATGCACATATGTTTTCATGCAAATTCATATAAAAATAATCAGAGTAACGTGAGTTAACTTAGCGGATACAAAGCGAGGTAGATAGCAAAAAATCCAGAAATATAGGGTTAACAGTCAAAAATACAATTCCAATAGTGGTGATCACCCAAAATAGGGATTATACAAGCCACAATGAACATACAACAAAATTTATACATTAAACATGCCCGATCGTGAACTCTAACAGATACATGTACAAAATAAAAATAAACGCAAAATCTTCTAGCTTCACCAAATGCTCTTAAGGCATCATGGCAAAAAGCGCAAGCCAATCCAAGCCTACCTGACGGAGGCCTCGATAGAATCTGCATCAATAACATTGCCTAGTTGGTGTTTTAAAACACCAACTCAGGTGGGAGTGAGTAGCTAACTCAGTGGTTCCATTAGTTATAAGTTACACATGTTATCAACCCAATCAACACAGGCAATGATAAAACAAGAAATCAAGCACTTCCTAAATAATTTTGTTAAATGCATGAGAGAGATTATGAAATAATGCATGCACCTCACAATCGAACACTCCCTCACAAGTGACTTCACCGCCTATTTCGCAAATGCCAACACTCCCTCATCATGCGAGTCCAACACCAAATCGTCATATCCTATCTAATGCAATGCGATTGACGCGTATGTTAGCCGAGTAATTATAAGTTCCATTCATCTAGCATATTGACAAAGCTAGGATACAAATGTCATATCACTAGTCCTTATCCGGATCACATAACTCGTTGCGGCACGTATCGGCTCCTCACCAGTGTCCCTTGATCCAAATTTAGGTGTCACCCGTTTATCTCATAAATCAACGATTCCAAAGGTACGACATGATACCTAAATGTATGAGGATTAACCCGATATGAGTTGTCACCCAAATATTGAGTATGATCACTCAGTTATGAGGCGAGGGCTTATCACATAAAACAAAATCACCGTAAAAGAAAAAAGGCTCGTCACCTAATTCCATTCACGCCCGGGTCGTTCAAACGGTACTCTGACACGTAACTATCGGCCGAGTAATTTGACGGGGCTTGTTTAAACAATGATTTATCATCTCCATTAGTGCTCACTGGTCATTATGGAGAGGCTCATCACCCCAGCGTAAGCTGACAGCTTGGACACGGTATCCCATACCACCATACCTGACTCATGAGTCTTAGTGGGATCGTATCGCAATAATGGTTATGAATGGACTCATCCATTGGAACGGGGTATCTTAGATTTAATTTGATCGTGTCATATATCGTGAACATACATGATCAGTCGGCTAGTGGACTAATTTGATTGACCTGGGAGAACCTCGACGCAACTGACATTAGGTGCAAGCATCCCGTGTAGTCCAGCTACTGTCGATCGTCCATGCTCGGCACGAGTCGATCGAATAAGTCTAGGGTGGCCAACTGATGTAGAGCGGGTCGCGGACAATTACATGGCAAAGATGGATCAGAAAAGGCCCGGTCGGCGACAGAAGTGATCTGGACCATCAGACCTTAAATCAGGCGTATCTCGCAATCCGGGATGAGTTAGCGGACGAAAAATATATATTTTGGGGTAGAACGAGCTACTTTAGCCAACCAACCAGCTATGCTGGGTTGCGACGCTCGGAATCGTGAGAAACCCTGAATTTGACGGTCGTTTCCCTGTTTCAATTTCGTTTTACTATAAATAGTAAGTTTTAGTTTGCTTATAACTCTTCATCCGTCGGGCTTTAGGAGTTGCGCCCAACGTGAAAAGAGCTTAGAATAATTAGGAGAACGGGTTGGTGAAGCCAAATAGGACACTTACTATTTTTGGCCGAAAACCTTGCGCACTAGTAGACATCACGACCGTCTATAAATAGTAAGCTTACTATTTATAGTAAGTCGCGAATTCTAGGAGTCCTAGTTTTAGTTTGATTCTGATTTCTTTTCTATTGCTAGTACCCTTATTTAAAGGGTTGTGAACTCGTTTTTAGGAATTAATAAGCTAATTTCGAATTTATTTAGATTTAATTCTATTTTCTGCTCTCTTTTCTCGTTGGATTCGAGAAGTCTCTGTGAGGAGTCCAGAGAAGTTCCGTGGATTCAGAATAGTTATCCTCTTGAGGAAGACGGTGCTCGACCTCACGTCCTCCCCTGCGTCAGTTTGGTATCAAAGCGAGGTTTATCCTCTTGCGGTCTAAGTTAAGCAATTTGAGATGCGACCTCGGCTTGATGTTCCTATAACCCACTAAGACGAACATATTTCTATAGCCTCGGGTTTAGTGGCCCACTAACGAGTGGTTTAAAGCTCGTTCAGATAATCAGGGCATTTCTGGAAGAATTAGGTAGCGCGATTTCTTGTACGCAATGATTAGAGTTTGAATTAGCTAAGTTCATAGTGTGGCTTATTCACAACTTGCAGAAATGACGATTCGGTTATAATCACCCTAAGCTGTTGGTTTTTTGGCTAAAAGGATAAGTGGGTCAGTTTGGTTTGTTAATTAAGATCTGACCCCTAATTGTCTCAACTTTTGGTGGGCCTTTATTTAGTTATAGTTGTCTCAATTAGTCAGTGATAGGTCGGCTAGATTTGGGCCCCATGTGAACAAATCATATGGCTAAACTCAATGTTTAAGTGATCGGTCACCTTCGTTGGCTTCTTACGGTTGATTAATCGGATTTGTGCGGTTCTTTATTAGTACCATTCGCATATAAGCTAACATCGAGTGTTAATGGTTAGTAAGTGACAACATAAGTTAATTATAGTAAAAAAATTTCAAGGGTTTTTGAAAATCCAAAATAGCAAAAATTTGGGACGTTACTGTAACGCCCCGGATTTTGGGGGCCGAGTAGATATCAACTCCCGACATCATGAGTGCCACTAATGCTTTGCGGAAGAGGGATTTCATAATTCGTTTCACCTGGCATTTGAGTAGTTCATAAAATTAAAATAGACTATTCGATGTATCCAGGAATAAACATAAATTTTAATGCAAGTAAATCAGTAACAAGTAAAATATGTCTATCCAGAGTACAGGACTACAGTAGAGAAAAATTTACGATTCAAAAAAAATATAAATGTGCAAAAATATACAAAAATAACCCTACCTTATGGTCCCATCGCTGGCCCTAGGGCAACTACAGTGGCCCACCCAGGAGCAGGTGATAGGAGAGCTCCTCCTCCGAGTCTATGGACGCTTTATCCAGCGTGTCGAATTTCTAGTACCTGCATTTATGAAAGTGTCTGGTTGGTTTTTTAAAACACCGTCCCAGAATGGGAGTGAGTGATCAATTCAGTGGGTTCCATTAGCAATAAGTTACACATGTTATCAATTCCATAAGCACGATTAATGAAAAGCATCCAACACACAGTTCCTAGTTACTCTTATTAATGCACATGCATGTTATAATGATATGATGCATGCCCTCACCATCCAACACTCCCTCGAGCGGTACCATCTTATGTTCGCAATACCCAACACTCCCTCATAAGGCGACCTCGACTGCCGAGTCGCAAACCTAACTAATGCAATGCTATAAATATTCATGTTAGCCGAGTATTTAATTAAGTCCGTTCATCCAACAAGATTGGGGAAGTTGAAACATCTTTATTTAATCAATGACCTTATCCAAATCACTTGGCCCAGGGCGGCCGTAGCGGCTCTGAGCCTACAATCCATTATCCAAATTTAGGTATCATCTATCTGTCTCACAAATTAATAATTTCAAAGGTAAGGCATGATACCTAAATGTATGAGGATCAACTCGGTATGTGTCGTCACTCAAACATCGAGTATGACTACTTAGTTTCGAGGTGTGGGCTTGTCACATAACCAAATCACCATAGGAAAGGGATCGTCACCCAATTTCATTCATGCTCGGGTCGTTCGAACGATACTCTGACACGAAACCATCGACCAGGTAATTTAACGGGGTTGTTCGAAAAAAGGACCTGTCACTTCTTGTGCTCGCTGGTCACTACAAAGAGGCTCGTCACCCCAGCATAGGCCGACAACACGGACACAGTGTCCCATTCCACCAAGCCCGACTCCTGAGACTTAGTTGCTCACTTGTCACTACGGGGAGGCTCGTCACCCCAGCGTAGGCCGACAGCTCGGATACAGTGTCTCATTCCACCATGCCCGACTCATCAGTCTTAGTGGGATCAAATCACTAGCGGTTATTAGTAGGCCTCTCAAAGGTATGAGGTGTTTTAGATTCAGACAAGCGTGACTATACATGGTTAACACACATGGTTGATCAGATAGTGAGCCAATTTGCCCTGTTCAGGCGAGTTGCGGATCACACAACATTGGGAGCGAGTGTCCCATGTAGTCCAACTACTGCCGACTATCCGAACTCGAACTAAATGGGTCAGATTGGCCGTTGGATGGCCCTACCGATGGAGCTGCCGCTACGTGCTTCGATGTTTGTTGTCCAACCTAACAAGGGGGATCGTATTTCTAAACATAACAAAAAAAATATTACAATCTACTTCTAGTTGTGGGAAATTCAAGCATGCGTAAGTATCAGATTCATAAATTTGATATCGTTAAAAATCAAATTGTAAGGGAGTTCTAAGCAAGCATGTAAGGGTTTCAATTCACTTAAAATTGTAGGAGTAACATATACTATTCTTAATTGCAGAAATTTGAACATGCATGCAAGTAATTATGCAGTCAATTATCTCAATTCATATGCATGGAAGGCATGCAACACATTTCCCCCAAATTACCACAAGTTTGGGGATGAGCTATACTCGAATTTCTCATAGTGGAAAGGAAATCAAACAAGGTAAACATTATATTTATTGGAGCTAAAATACTTTCCCTCTAGTCAAGTTTAATTAAATTAAAATGAATGTCTACTACTATTTCCCTAGGAAAACAACATGCACAACAAAATTCTCATAGAAATTCATTAATCCCACCCTAGGTTTGATAAATGGACACCCAAGGATAATGGTCCGCACCTATAATGGTTTGACGGCTTGCAGAGCCGTTCCCAAGGTGCTGATTTCGCGAATTAGAGTGTTGAAGTCCTGTACCAATAGGATTTGCATGTTAGGATACATGTAAGGGGTCTAATGCACTAAAAACTGAAAGAGGGTTGGAAGGATACCTTCCGTTTGCTAGCAGGGTGCTCATGCGGCGGTGGGGTTGCAAGCTCCGGCGCGGGACTGAGGTAGGGGAGGAAATTTCTCAACTTCCAGCCTCCTTGAGCTCTTCCTCAGCCCCCACTCCCTTTCTACTCTCTCTCTCTCTCTCTCTCTCTCTCTCTCTCTCTCCCCCACTTGCAAGAAATTCGTATGGAAGTGTGGGAGAGATTTAAAGGCTTATATAATCTGGAAATTATTTCAGTTGGCCCTAGGGAGACTTGTTCTAATGTATATACCCATAGTGGGTGAATTTTTGGTCCCTGGGGCTATCCCAATGGCCCCCTGGCCCATCGGCGTCATGAAGCAGGTGCCCAATGGTCAGATGAAGGGTTGTTCCAAGTTTGGTGGCAAACGGATGAGTCGATTGGCCATGGGGGCCTGATTTGTGATCAACGGTCACCGATGTTCGATCAGGGCCCTGGCTATATGGATATGAGCAGGGAAATATCCCTAACTCATGGTCCGAGTTTGATTGTAATATAACGGTTGGAAAATCGCGACTTCTCGAAAAAGCGGAAGGCCTATTTCACTTAAGTTTTCAAATTTCAGCCTATGGGATTTGCGTTTTTCAATCACTTAGCTTCTGGCCCAAATTGAGAAGTTCTGGGCACTTTCTTGGTTCGCCACCTGCGATGGACATCAAGCCCAGTGAGACGGACATTATTCTATAATTTCAAAACTATTGAGCCACTAACGAGCGGTCTAGAGCTTGTTTGGATAATCAGAGCATTTTTCGAATGAATTGTGTCACGCCCCAAACTCGAAAACAGGACTCACAAAATTCCTGATCGCCTAATTCGGCCCTGACAGCCTCCATAGTACCCCATTCTCGGCTCCCAGCACCCAAACACCAGGTTCCGATCTTGTGATTCTACAAGGAGGATTTTAAACATGATTTTGATTCATAATAAGCATAACTATAAGCATAACCCACAAACAATAACCACAAGAACACCATCACACAATCCACTATGATAAAAAACTTTAAGGTACAATGTGTATAAAGGAAAATACAAGATAATAATAACGGAAACTCCTGAATCCCGACTGCACAGTCTTACTGCGGCGAAGCTACAACTACGTCCTGGCGTCACCTGCACGGCATGCACCATAAGCCCTTATACATAAGCTATAAAAGCGGGTTAGAGGGTGGTGTAAGTGTGTGCATAATGTGAACGTACTCAGAATGCAATGTTAGAGTAATGCGGAATCATGCTGATGGGTACATGAATGCAATAAGTTGTATCAAGGCTATGTGGTGCAAGATATGAATGCTATCGGCCATATCAAGACCATGTGACGCGAGATGCAACTCAAGCATGCCAATCCACAAATCAATGCACCGCATCACTAGAGCATCAAATATCAGTACAGTTCTCATTCTGGATAATTACCGAGGTTTAGTACACTCCAAATGACACTGCCCCTTTCCCAGGCGCACAGTCCAAGTGAGCGTAAGAAACCTCACTATCCGTCTGACCAATAGTCTGCCAATACCTATCCAGCACGTCGATAGCAGACCCATTCACGAGCTGGTCAAACTCAGCTCAACAATGCCCCTACCCTCGGACGGGTAAGGCCACACCTATTTCCAACCGACCACGACATAGTGGGAGACGCGGCCTTCTAGTATTCGGTCCTCATGCGCTCATGTATCCACTCGGTCTCGACGTTGGAGTCATCTATGACGCCCCGATGCTAGAAACAGTTTTTCTGGTATCCATCCGGTCACCCACGTTGTGTCTGTGGAGGCCACAACCCTGATGTCGCTAAGGCGTATAGTAATAACAAGCACACAAATGCAAAGTGCATGAGTCACGCAGTCCAATCATGCATCAATCCTGCGCATACCGTGCGCTCATGTGGGATAACTCCACCTATCAGGGAGTCCCGTAAACCACCTGCACTATGGCATATGCAATGGCCAATCACATCTCATAACAAACATATAGATGATGCGTATGGGCATGTATCATAATGCTATACTGTCACAAACTCATAATCGACAACGGTAGCCGGTATCGACAATTGATAATCAACCTCGACGTAAGGCAGGGTCCATAGATGGATGTCCGACGATAGATCAATTAAAATTAAAGGGGGCCCAAGCGTTTAGGTTATCCCACTAAAGAATGATGAGAATGGGCCTAACAAGGCCTATGGGAAGGTCACAATGTGGACTCCAACCATCATTGCCCATCAATGTGGACCTCTAACCAACATTGCTCCCAAGGAATGACCCTTATAGGGTCAATCGTATAATGGGCCCACGGCCTCATACAAGGGCGTAAT
>JAJHSJ010000001.1:36425970-36769649 GCA_021015155.1 Magnolia officinalis
CATTGTCCTAACGGACGATCTAGACCGTCCATCTTCTCAGGAGGGTGGCCACGACCCTGGCCATGCTTTCCTTTTGGCCCCATGCACACGCACACACACACGTAGATTGCCGTCAAACGCAAGATGAATGGTGAGGTGAATTGATACAATGGTCACTCCAAACTTGAGCAAAAATACCATTTCCTAACTGGTTTTTTGCCAGGTATCTAATGGACGGGGTGGGTTCTTCCAACAATATCACTATGGGGCCCACCGAACACGTCAGCGACCTCTATTTCCACAGGCCCCGCGTCCGTGAAAACCGGACGCAATGGGTCATTCTGTGATCAAGGGCATGGTCGGATCCATGATCAGGACAGTCCACACGCTCGATCAGGTGGTCCTAACCCTAGCCATGAAGTCAGAATGGAAGATGGGATGATCTTCCGTCTTGAAAATCAATCCAAACGCAACGAGTTACGCATTTTCATTGCGCATGCGGCTGTTGCTGCGTAAACTTCTTTTACGCACACCGACCGACCTTGCTCTTTGCTGCCTATATAAGAGAGAAAGAGAGGACGTGATTGGCATCCAAGAGGGCAGCCGTGAAGGCATGGTGGAGAAGCAAAAGAGCGGGAGAGAGAAGGAGAAGAAAAAAGGAAGCAGAGCTATGTTTGGCTATCCTTAATCAAGAGTGTTCTTTCCTTTTTCTTTGTTTTCTTTCTTTCTTTTCCTTTATTTTGTTTAGAGATTTTTAGTTAATCATGATTTTGGTTAACTAAACCTCTTAATTAGGGCTAAGAGGTGAAGCTTGTAGTGTGATGGGTAGTTTTCTATGGTTTGGATTCATGTTTAAGTTGAATTACTTTGATTTTACTTTGATTATAAAGAATGATTTTAGTTTTTAATGGTTTATTGTGATTTAAATTACAGTGGATCTGCGATAGCTCTAAGCATGTTCTTTTCATTATTGAGGTTATGAACTTAGGAACCCCTGTTGTTCACCATCGTCCCTTGGGCATGGTAGGGTGATGGAATACTTCCTAACATTCATAACTCTCTCTCAGATTGGCTATGGATTAGTTGAATTCTGTTGTTTACTTTGTCTCATGGGCATGGTTTTGTGATGAAATCAAGTCTAATTCTCATACCTCTCATCTCTTGAAAACTGGATCAAAGGATGTTCATAGTTGATTTTTAATATTATACTTTCCATCTGGAAGAAGATAGGACTCTGAGTCTAGATGTGTTCTTGAATAAAGCATAGATCTCCCTGATTTCTACAAGTGGATCCTCTGAAAGCCTAGTTTCCTACCCTTAAATTTTACAGATTTTAGTTAAAGTGTTTCACCATTATCCTTTTAATTCTCCTGATTTAGATTACATCATAGTCTAGTTCTAGTTCAAGTTATTTTCAGATTACATACAAGGTTCAGTCCCTGTGGATACGACCTCGGTCTTACCGAGATTATTACTACATCACAACCCTATACTTGGGGTGTGAACAAGTTTTTGGCGCCATTACTGGGGATTGACGTTTATGTTTTTCTGGGATTAGCTAGTTTTAAAATTAAGTACGATTAGGGTTTTTTTATTATTTAGATTTTTTTATTTGATTTCTAGAAACTAACCTAATTTTTCTGTTTTGTAGGACCTTGACATAGACTTTCTAAATTGGTATTCTCTTTCTATTTTTCTATTTTAGATTAGGTTTGATTTTTCTCTTTTTAGAAACTTTCTAATTTTAAGATTTCTTTTGTTTCTAGAAACTAACGTACTTTCTAATTTTAGGTTTAGAACTTTCCTAATTTATTTTTAGAAACTTTCTAGTTTTTTTTTTTATAGAAAATTTTCTTTTTAAGAACTAGTTTATCTTTAGAAACTCTCTAATTTTAGGTTTAGGTTTGCTATTTTAGAAGCTTTCTAATCCTAGGTCTTCTTTTTAGAAACTAACTCATCTTTCTATTTTTTTAGAAACTTTCTAACTTTAGAATTTCTATTTTTAGAAACCAATTTCTTTTTCTTTTGCAGGATCTTAACATAGGAACTTCTGATTTGGTAATTTCTTTCTAACTTCTTCCCTCTACTTACTTTCCATATTGCTATAGAATCTTTCTTTTATTCTCTTTTAGGAATAGGTAGAGGATTAGGGTTTTACCATGTATATGCGAGAGTGGGAATGTCAGTATGCTGAGAAGAATAAGATATATTGGGATGATGATTATGATAGAAATCAACCTATGTCTCAAAACTTTTCTAAAACCATCATCGAGAACCGACCGGAATATAATGATCCACCGATTAAGAAGTCCTTACGTGATCATATGCAAGAGAACAATTACACCCCACGGATTAACAAGATAGTACGTGAGTGTTGGGGTTATCATAATTATGAGAGTGAGGACTATTATCACCCATCAGAAAAGAAGAAAACAATGCATGATTATATTATGGATGATAATATGTATTATTAACCATCAGATTCTCCCACCTATGATCCGTATGACTATAATCAGTGGAAACATCAATGCTAGGAAGATGAACTAACAATACACCCTAGTGAACATTTTCTTGGGTCTTCTACCTTTGAAACTCAATTAGAAAGGATTCAAGAGGAGACACTTTACGGTGACATATATGATTTTTCGGGCCTTAGAAAAATAATAAAAGCACTCTCATTGCACATTGATAAGACATTGGAGGCTCGTTCGTCCCATCTACAACTTAATCTAGAAACATAATGCGAGGAGTGATCCTAACTCGCTTGTGGAAGAAACTAAAATTACGAATGAGGAGTTGGAGTCCATTAATGAGCATATGGTTTAATTTTCTGATGAGTTGATCTCGATTACGGTCCAAAGGAATGATCAAGAGACGTGGGTGTCTTTCAAATATAATGATAGTGACACACTGCACTCACATGACACACAGGATTTCAATGATGAGGTAGAGGTTAGTTTATTCGAACCTCAACCGAATTAAGGAATAGAATGTGAGGAAAGCGATCCTATCCCAAGTGTGCACTACCCAGAATTAGACGATGATGCGTATTGGGATGATGATCATGAATGTTCAGCACAAATTCCCCTGGAATCAATCTCAAGTATGGTCCAGGTCAGTGATCAAGAAGTACACGAAGTGATCGGTCATAAGGTCTACTCCACTCATCTAACATGCCTAATTTAAATGTGAATGATGAACCCCTTACAACTGACTCTTCTAACTCTTATGAGACATGTTTGGACCACTCCCCTGAATTAAATGAAGATATGATTCGGGAGAAGGACGAGTTGCTCGATACGACTCTGGAATTTGAAACCATCCAGTTGAGGCCATCATCTGAGCTGTACATGTTTGATGATTCAATGCCTCGACTGAGTAGTTTCAATGAGCAGAGTGTTCACATCAATGCTTCCCTTGTTGATTTTCAATCTTTCTATGCAGGGCAAGAGCAAGAGAGCATGCGTCCATCCACTTTCAGAGATGATGGAATCCTTGGGCAGATCATCCCAAACTTCAATGTGGAAAATAAGTCACTCTCAGCTGAATTTCTCAACTCTTTGGACGATTGCTTACACACTTTCTAGATTCAAACAATCCTATGATTAAAGTGGATGCCTCATAAGAGAATATTTTGGTAGTTGTTACTAACCGAGAGAACCCTTACTCTGAAGCCCCTTCTTCCCCATATCCTAATTGTTTACCATTAAAGGAGGAGGAGCTGAAAATTGAACCGAAGTCTGAAACTTCAAAATGTGTCGAGACTACATCACTTTCTGAGAAGTTTTCTGAGTTTTATTTACTTGTAGTCTTTGATTCACCATGGGATACTAACTTTGAAACTTTTTCTGTCACAGGTGAATCATATATAATTTGGATACCTCAAGCGAATCAACGACAAATTTTTGATGAGGTCCATAAATTTCTCTAGACATTCATGCTCCAGCGTATCCAAGCCTATTACAAAAAGGCCTTTTGAATGATCCTGTTGAGAAACCTACTAAGAAATTTATCCAAATATTGGCCGGAAGAGGAACCTTGCGGCATGACTGAGTAGCTTTTCCTCTGCTTTCATAAGACTAGGGTAGTTTGCTTTATGCCGTTCTAGGATAGTCGGCTTTATGTCGTTAGGTTAGTTTGATTTCTAAGTTATTTTAGGATAGGTTGCTTTCGTTGGTTTCACTCTTGTTCTGACCCGCTCTCACGCTGATATCTCTTTAGAAAGGTCGTTCAATTTCCTCGTCAGGTACTATTTTTCCATCACTTCTCTTTTACTTTCGTTGTCCCATGTACATTGCATGCTTATTTCTTTTACATTGAGGACAATGTAGATTTCAGTTTGGGGATGGGAGATTAGGTTACCTAATCAATTTTTCTCAGTCTTGAGCAAAAATTGTGAAAAATTTTGAATTTTTTCTGGAAATTCTTGTGAATTCAAAGTGATTTTGATGGCCATTTTTGATTGAGAATTATAAGATACTTAATGTTGGTGATTTACAAACTTTGGATTCGGTTATCTGTTCGATTTCATAGTTAAGTTCGAATTGTTAATCCGTGATTAGAAATTTTAAACATTGATTAAGTCATGATTTCACATGTCACATCTAGCTTACACATTAAGGTTTCAGTTCGATATTTACTTATTAACTTGGTAATCACTAAGCATGGAAGGAACCAACCTGGGGATTTGTCCATCATGTTCTTTGAAAAAAAAGAGAAGAAGAAGAATACCCAGCTAAAAAACAGTTGTGTTCGAAAACGGCTACCTGTTAAGGATCTTTAAAAAGGTTGACACAATGTGAAGCCATCAATGGAAAAATCAAAAGCTGGAAAAATAAAAAGGCTGAACTATAAGGTAAGTTTTGGTTTAGGTTGGGATATCCAGGAATGCTCTGTTCGATTATCAGTGTTATAATGAAAATCGACGATTGGACTCTTAATGTTGAGAAGCCGAGATTACACTATACACCCATGGATAGAGCTGTACACGAGTCGAGTCGAGTCGAGTATCGCCCTACTCGTACTCGGCTCTTAACGCCCGAGTGCTGCTCGTACTCAACTCTACTCGGCCAACGAGCAGGGCCCCCCTGCTCGTACTCTACTCGCCCGAGTACGAGCCGAGTACGAGTAGTAAACGAGTAGAGTCAAGTCCAGTTTTCGAGTCGAGTCCGAGTACGAGCACACGAGTTGAGTACCGAGTGCGAGTTTTCGAGGCGAGTTCGAGTCCGAATCTGAATTTGAGCCCAATTCGAGTAGGGTTTTCGAGTAACGAGTTCGAGTTTTGAGCCAAGTTCGAGTTATAAATATAGATTAATTTGAATTTCAATTCGATTGTCAATTGGAATTCGAAGTTAAACGAAACAATAAAATATATAAAATGCATATAATTACATTACATTGTTACATAATTACATTAACGTATTTACATAATTACATTACATTGTTTAAAATGACAATTTATAACTAATAACCTCCATAAGATGAGTGTCTTCCTGTTCCTGATCCATCGGAACTGCTATTTATTTTTTCATATACGAATTGATTCACTTCCTCTGAGTCAGAAGGCGAAGAGATTTTTCCTTCATGCTCTTCTACACTTTCAACTAGATTTTTCAAACTTACTTTATGTGAAGAATTGTATGTAGTATCCAATGCCCTATAAAATTCACCGAGATGAGTCAGGAATTTTAATTTGTTACTCTTTTTCTTCTTCTTGTTTGTCGTACTTGACGAGTAACTCGACCCTGCTTCAACATCGTGTTGTCTTTGACTCGAATATCGCTAAAGTCTAGAAACATCTTCCATATTGCGTTTTATAGCAATTTGGAATTGTTCTTCCTCCAAAGCTTTTAATCTGGCTTCCTCCTCTGCATCTTTTATGGATGTCATTTGTGTACCAGATCCAGAAGCAGAAGGTTTGGATGGAGTGGAAGGCTTTCTATTCGAATCTAACAGGGCTTGAAAAAGAATTTGGACATCCTTAAGGGCATTGGGGCATGGTTTTGCATCACCACCTCGACATGACAAGTGTAGGAGAAAGCGATTAGTCTTGTGCACAAACTTTGTACCACACAAACCACACTTAATCTTTATTTTTCCAGACCGTGGCGGTGATTCAACTAAGGAAACATAGTCCCAAATGTTTGTCGATGGCTCAGATGACGACATATCTACATTCAATTTTTAATAAAAAAAAATCAGAATATTGATAAATAAATTGAACTTGATATAGCAACAAAAGAAAGCAATATAAATGTATCAAAATTCAAAATAAAAGCAAATGAACAGGCATATGTAAATAAATATCAAAGATTCAAAGTCTTCCAAACCACATTTCAAAAGGACCAACACTTTCACGTTTGCAGTTGCAGTGAAATAATATTACAGATCATTCAACATTCAGCCAAAAGCAATTAAAAAATCAAAAATAATTACTGATCTGTAGGTAGAGACTTGTCACGAATCTCAATCTCCTCTTCTTCATCATCATCATTCATATCTCCTCCCCATATCGGGCGCAACCAATCTTGCGTACAAATCAACGCTTCAACTGTGTTTGTGAAAGTGAGCTTCGATACTTGCTCACAACCCTGCTCCCTGTACTGAATGCGGATTCTGATGCCACTGTTGAAATTGGTATTGATAATATGTCCCGTACCATCACAGATAATGTAGGGTATTTTGATTCACTAACCCTCATCTTCCACCATTCCAACACATCAAATTCAGCTCGCACTACGATTGGCTCCTTGAGGTACATTTCTAACTCTGATTCCTTAGTATCAACTCCCATTCGTGCTTGTGCCAAATATGATATTATTCATTTAGCACATCCGGATTACTAGGTACAGAAATATCCGCATCTCTACTTTCTTCAACACCCGCTGCAGGTAAAGTATTAACATACGATTTATACAGATCTTCAAGGGCTTCAGGAACCTTAGACGTCTCTGCTGCCGATCTTTCAGTAGGATAAAGCTTCATGAAAATAAAGCTAACCAATCCCATATTACAACGAGGATCAAGAACAACTGTCAAGGACATCAACAGATGACATTCGTCCCAGTATTTATCGAACTTCGTCTTCATACCAACTGTCATCTGGCGTATGAAATCTGGACTCGCACTAGCATTTTTCTGCAGAGCACCCTTAATCTTCCAAAGAGACGGAAGAAACAGATTTGCGGTTGGATACTGATTTCCAGAAAAAATCTTCGTGCAATCGTAGAAAACTTGGAGAAATGTGTGAACTTGTTGTGCTTTGGCCCAATCATCTGTGCTCGGCAACCAAGAATACGTTCTGTCATGCGCCGCGTATTCAGAAAATGCAAGCTGTAATTCCATTGCCGCATCTAACATTTCATAGGTCGAGTTCCAACGTGGACAGACATCCAACTTCAACATTTTTTTAGATGACACATTCAAACGTTGGATGATGTCATTCCATACACTCAGTCTCGATGGCGACCCTTTATATATTTCACACTTTCTCTTATGTTCTCTATAGTGTCGTCGATTGCTTTCAGCCTTCTTGTACAATCAAATTTACAATATGGGCACAACATCTAACCTGGAATATTTTTCCTTTAAAAAATAAATTTCCTTTAGCCCTGAACTGGTTACGTAAGCATGAAATGACACTGTCATTTGCTGAAGCATTGTCTAAAGTTATTGCTGAAATTTTCTTCTCAATGCCCCAGCCTTCTAAATAACTGTAGATGCAATTTGAAATAAGTAAACCAGTATGTGGAGGAGGAAGGTGTTTGAAGTTCAAAATTCTCTTGCATAGTTTTCAATCCTTATCGACATAGTGAGCGGTTAATGAAATGTATCATTTTCTTTGATTGGACATCGTCCATAAATTAGAAATCAAAGCTATTCTGGTCACTGAATCCAAAACTTCTTTCAGTTTCATCTTCTCCTTTGCGTACATCTTCATGCTTTCTCTCTGCACTGCGACGCGGGAGACATTCTCAGCCCGAGGGTTAAGGAATTGACAGAAAGCCCTAAACCTTTTACTTTCAATCATTCTGAAAGGTTTTTCTTCCAAAATCACTAATCTAGCAAACCACTCATTCAGTTTCTTCTTGTCAAACTTATGAGTGGACACTATGCCTTGGGAGTCGTCCCCTTCTGACCTCGTAAATGACAACGTCTGTTGACCGGGAGGAGAGAGTCTTGCTTTCTTAGGACACGTCTTCAAATGTCTAATTAGATGTGTCGTAGATCCTCCTGGAATCTTGCTGAATAACCCTTTGCAGTAATTACACTTTATCTTCTGTACACCGTTAACTGTCACATCTTCGAAATCATCCCACACTGCTTGTCTCTCTTCTTTCCCTTTGCATGCGGTTGACGTGTCTGTGTCTCCCTCTACTATTAGAGGAGATATGGCCGATGCACCCATTCTAGGGGTATTTGGGCTTTCGTCTTGACTAGCCATCTATAAAATTAAGTTCTCGATATGTTAACTATTACCTAGGGTCTAGACAGGCATAATTACTTAACTGTCTAAATCAGTCACCCATTCAAAGTTAGATGGATTGTAATGTTTCATTTTTCAATTTAAATGCTACGTCGAAATTCCGGCAGCATCTCCCCTTATCTCTCCAGAATATATTAATCTTGTATTAGATTCCCATGTCAATCATCAACACAAAGTGTGGACATTTGACGACGGAAATACATACATGAAATATATCCAGAGAGAAAAAGGAGAGACGTAACCAGAACATGCATATGCATTTAAATTGGAATAAATGAAGACATTACAATCTATTTAACCCTGAACTGTCCAAAAAGGGACAATTTGAGCAATTTCTATGCATCCAAGAACACACTGAATCTATGTCTGGAAACATAGAAATCCTCAAATGGGCAACTGATTATCCTATACTACAAGTCTACAACTAGAACAATACAAATAATTCATATCTATGCCAAATATTTAGAGAAAACACAAATATCAGATTAATCCCAAAATTATATTAAACAAATTCTATATTAACACAAATATATTAACAATATATTAACACAAATATATTAACAAATATCAGGTTAACACAATATATTAACAACTGATTAACACATTCTATATTAACACAATATGAAATATATTAACAACTGATTAAAAATTATATTAAATAAATTTTATATTAACAACTGATTATCCACCGAATATTTAGGGAAACACAAATATCAGGTTAATCTCAAAATTATGTTAAACAAATTCTATATTAACATATATTAAATAATTTTTTAAAAATAAAAATAAAAAATAAAATCCACACATTACCGGGCGAGCCGGGCAGGAACGACCGGCAGCTGCGTGCAGGGCAGGGCAATGACGAGTGGTAGCTTGGCAGGGACAATTTTAAACCGGATGACTGTCAGAGACGAGCTCCATCACCAGACAGGCCGCAGGGACGAGCGGCAGGGTCTAGCACCGCCGGACAGGGGACAGGGGCGAGTGTGAGAGAGAGAGAGGGAAGAAGAGGGACGGCCAGAGTCCGGACGAGCGCTGGAAGAGGGAGGGGAGAGGGAGAGGGGTTTTTTTTTTCAAACGGGCGGGAAGAAGGGTTTAGGCGCTCGCTGGTTGAAAATGACGAGTGGGTGGGGTAGGGTTTTTTTGGGACAGGGGCGAGTGAGAGAGAGAGAGAGGGAAGAAGAGGGACGGCCGGAGTTCGGACGAGCGCTGGAAGAGGGAGGGAGAGAGAGAGGGTTTTTTTCTTTTCAAACGGGCGTGAAGAAGGGTTTGGGCGCTCGCTGGTTGAAAATGACGGGTGGGTGGGGTAGGGTTTTTTGGGGCGCTCGCTACTCGCTCTGGTTGAAAATGAAAAATGGGTGGGTGGGTAGGGTTTTTTGTGGCGGGCTTATATATAGAGGAACGAGTCGAGTACCGAGTCGAGTACTCTACTCGTTATGTAAACGAGTCATGGAAATCCGCTCGTACTCGGCTCTAACTCAGACGAGTCGAGTATTCCGAGTCGAGTCGAGCGAGTACTCGAGCCTTAGTCTGCTCGTGTACAGCTCTACCCATGAAACTCAATGTTTAGAATTGTTCTAATTGATGGATTAAAACTGTGAACTTGACTATGAAGTTTACCGTGCGCTTGAGTCCAAGAGAAAGTAATACCTTGTGATGCTCCGGTCACTGTTTCATGTGGGCGGGCACACGTGGGAGGGCACACATGTGGGCGGGCCCCCAAGTGCGGCTGGCAGGCTACTGTGCTGAGCGAGCTACTGTTGCAGTTGATTGTAGCGTAACTTGTCCCACATCGGAAGAGTTGTCTGGAGTTGTGGTGGTTATATGTTGGGTTTCTCCCTTAACAGACATGACGCGTTCTGTGGGTGATTGGCCCTGAGCTTCCGCTGTGTAGAAACAAACCCGTGAGCCCTGAGGGGTGGAGCGGACAATATGTTTGGGTAGGTGCTGAGTGGGCGGACCCTGTTGTGGGCGGGACCACGGGAGCACGGTCTGGGCGAGCTACCAGTGGTTGTGCGAGCTACCAGTATCCTTCCCCAAATGACGCGTTTTTAAAGCCGTGAGCTTCGGTAAAGCGGACAATATCATGTACTGTGGGGTGGGCCTTACATACCTAACACTGATGTATCTTGGAATTCTATGATCTCGATTGCTTTTCAAAAACTGCTTGATTTTATAAAAATTTATCACGTAATTCTTAACTTATTTTTCGCATACTTCGCTCGAGACTAGCAAAATGCTGGTTGGGGATTGTGTTGAGGGTCAAATATTGCATATTAGACCCCAGTTATTACATGAATTTACGAACACGATACTGTTTAACGGCCTATTTTAATCGTGTTTATGTTGCAAGGTGAAATTAGGAGTCTGGACTGCAGTTGGAAGAAGTGATGATCAAATCTCTGAACTTCTCATTGATCTAGTCTCAATGGAAGAGGATTATGAAGATTTAGAAGGGATTCTGTCACCCAACCATGCCCCGGAGACGATGGCAAACAACATGATTATCAATCCAACAATCTCAAATAAGAAAAGAAGATATTTAAAGCTATCGCGGGCTCTACTATAATTTCAGTCACAATAAACCATTGAAAACTAAAAATATTCTTTAAAATCAACTTGAAATCAATGAAGTTCAACATAAATATGAATCAAATCAAATCAAACATCTCAATTACGATACAAGCTTCACCTCTTAATCCTAGCTAAGGGTTTAACCAACCATAGACATAATTGAACTAAGAAATCTTAAATAAAACTTAAAAACAACTAAGGAAGAAGAAGAAAAACTCTTGGTGGCGGCTCTCCACCCTTTTGCTCCACTCCTTAAACCCTAAAAGATGCCTAGGAATGTCCTAGGGACTCCTATTTATACTTGTGAAGCTCTACCTTACGCATCGACTTGGAATTTCTGCAAACCGACTTGAATTACGCAATCCGCAGCTTTTCTGCATTACGCTTTGGTTGGACCTAAGTTGAGTCCGAATTTGGAAATGATTCTATTTCAGCAGTTGCCCAATTTCGGTCGGATCGAGATATGTTCGGTTAGACCAAACTTAAGTCGTCTGTCGGACCGAATTAATCTTCGATCGAGCCGAATTAACTCCTTTCAACGTTGGAGCTTTTTGTGCACTTTCGGTCACACTGAATCCTCCCTTTGGTTGGACCAAACATGGGTTCGGTCGGACTGAATTAGCTGTCGACTGAACCGAATTAGCTTATGAATTCCATCGTTTCTTACTAGACTATTTTGTGCAGGTTCAGTTGGATCGAATTTGTTTATTTTCTTCTATAGATTCTACCATCTTTCAAGTCTCTTTCTTCAGCTTTTGTGCTTGGTTTTCTTAGATCTATGGCTTGTGAATTCTTCGTTCTGGTATTCTAAGATCCATTCTTTGGCTTTGTGATTCTTGAGCATCAAATCATGCTTTTATCATTCTTTTCAATCAAAGCTCTCAAATTCACCTTGCAACACAAACATGTATAAAATATACCATTAAGCAATATCATGTTCATAAAACCAAGATATAAATAGGGGAGAATATGCAATATTTGACACTCAACAACTATTCGATGATCGAACGTGCCAATCAACCGAGAAGGCCCTAACCCAGATCGATGATCACTAAGCATCAATCGGGTCTATAACTACACAAATGTGTGCATGATATAATAATCTCGATCGGTTCCCTAAATTTGGTCATCATCTAATGGTCTGGAAGCCACAACTTTAGCAAAAATTGGATACAGACAATTAGCTTAATTTCTTGATTAATTTTTAAAAATATTCACACATCTCATGCACTGGCCTTGCGAGTCCAAGTTGAGTGATTCGAGACACAATCTCAACTCGATATCCTGCGATGGACGTCAAGCCTGCTAAGACGAACGTTTTTCTGTAGTTTCAGGTTTAGTGGCCTACTAACAAGCGGCTTAGAGCTTGTTAAGATAATCAAGGCATTTTTGTAATGAATTGGTAGGTAGCGAGATTTCTTATGAACGATGATTAGGGTTTTGGATTAGCTAAGTTCATAGTGTAGCCTATTTGCAGCTAGTGCAAATGATGATCCGATCCTAATCACCCTAAACCGTCAGTTCTTAGGTTAGACTCGAAGATTAAGTGATCGAGCAAATTTGTTAGCTTCTTACGGCTAATTAACCGGATTCGTGCGGTTCTTTACTAGTAACACCTACATATAGGCTAACATCGAGTGTTAAGGGTCAGTAAGTGACAATATAAGCTAATTATAGCGAAATTTTTTCAAGGATTTTTTAAATCTAAATAGCAAAAATCGGAAATATTATAGAAAGCCCACTTGGGGTGAAATAACCCATCTGCCTCAATTTTTGCCCAAAATTACACCTCTTACAAACCGATCCAAATCCATCCACCAAGGAGAGAAAAGAGTGAAAGGAGAGGAGACTTCTAGCCCAGGTTAGCCAAGTCAAGCTTAAGCCTTAGCCACCTAAGCAATCTAAAAGGCCAATTTGACCCATTCCGATCGACTTTTGCGATGACTCATTCACCCACTTGCCTAGCTCTCTTCAGTTTCATCCACACCCACTTGCCTAGTTGTCTTCAGCTTCATCCACGCTTGCATCTTCATTGTACATCTTCTTCTCCACTCTCAACCCACATACTTGTTTAGTCAGTTTGAGTGTATACTCTACGACTTGCTGGTATACTGGATCTTACTCATCAAAAACTCAAATCAACTAGGCTTCGATCGTGTCTCTAAGTGGATAACTCCTATTACTTGAAGTAGGCACCCAATTACAATATTGCATTCCACACACTTCATTACATCGTTCGTGCGCAAGAACTAATCCAATCCTTAGTATTTTGTCTTATCCTGTGAGGTACAGATCGTATGCTTCTACAAGCAAAGATGATGCCTAACACCTCCCTCTTTGTCATCGTAGTCTCTTACTCAAAATTTTTTGTCACAGACCGGGAGTCATCTTAAGATAGAAAATTATCTGATTCTTTAGTGTAAGGTTTCTACTAATTCTAATGCATTGTGAAAATTTTGAATAATTGGCTAATAGCGACTCCAAGTCAAATATATAATACCTTAATTACAAATATAGCTGAAAGCCTATAAAGGCCTTATGAAGGCAATCCAACGTCCACAAGCCCATGATGATTATGTACAACTCGCTCCCAAGCCGGGCCACCACTTTTGTGCAAGATCTAGGTTGTTCATCGTGTGCCCAATCATGTGTGATATAAAACAAAAAAGCCCTTGAAAGGCTCTTAGACTATGGTCCGTGCCCAGACCCATTAATCAACTGGCCTAAAATTTTGGCCAAGGCCCATTTAGCAGGCTTAGTTTTCTAACCCAAGCACGAAGTGGGCCAAACCTAAAAGCGTGCCTGTCTGTTGTCCATTGATTCCAATGGTGTGGCCCACTTGCTGAGGGCACCAACCTGATTTTTATGCCAGGGGATCTTCGTACTGGGCCTACCGTTTTCAAGGTACTGATGTCCTAAAAAATGGCATATTGGTACGGTACCACGAGTTGTGGTACCCTGCATGCACGTGATCAGTTCTCTATGGCGATATTCTCGTGAAGATGATTGGGGAACCTGGCACACATGCAACGACATGTGAGTTGATCTGGGCTGTTCATCAGGCAGGACCCGTCATGAACATGCCCTGATGCGAAAATCAGAGCAGTCCAACTATCGGTTGGGTGAAAAGTGTGCATTGAATGTGGACCGTTGGTAATCATTTTCAAAGCATCTGTTGCTTGCTACTTGTTAGTAGACTAGTTAGGGCCCAGCATTGATGGAGGGAGGTCCTGGCTTAGAGTCCTCCTGGTGGACCCGTTTAGGTCTGCCTGAACCGATTTTGTAATCCATCCCATGTGTGGCCCACCTGATGATCAGTCAAGCAGTCTGAGGCCAGAGAAACCTTCAATTCATCACTCAGGCCCGATGGAGATCATTCCCATGACTCAGGATCACGTCCATCGATCATGGGTTGGACAACATTTCTGATGAGCAAGCCAATCTTGGGCCAGACCATGTTCTCAGTGGGCTCCGGCTGATGAACGGATACGATCTTTCACACGTGCATTAATATCCTCTGCATTTGTCCTGTTCTATTTCACGTTCAAATATCAATTCTAAGCGATGGTTTGCTAGAGCCTTTTTTTTTTTTTTTTTTTTCACTTTTGTAATCCAGATCATTGATCTGTTTAGGACCACTGATAGATCATACTCCTAAATATCCCAGACGGGATATTTGGACATTGACTCCCATAATTTGGACAGCTTAAATTGAATTAATTAATGCCATGTGTACCCACATAGACAACAGTTAGTGGGATTATCCCACAATATTGTAAAGTAAAAGTAATGAAATGTCCAAATCACCAAAAAGCCAAAGCACTAAAAACAACTAAGAAGGGAAAAAAGTCGAGAAAAGGGGTAGCTAACAACCCCTCTTTCTGTTACTGTCTTTTCTTCCACAAATCTAGATAAGAAAGCAAGAGCGAGGTCCCGGGGTTCTTCTTTTTCCTCGTTTCTTCCATCGTCTCTACCTTCGTTGTCAGGTACTGCGTCCTTTTGATTCCCAAAATCTAAATCATAAGATATTTTGCATGATATAGTAGATCCTAAAATAAATCATGTAAGCCTCAACTGAATATTTATAAATACACTCAGCTACACTCATTTGTGTTGGTCATATGATCTCATAAAGTAAGCCAAAACATATTCAATCAAGATCTTCGTATATATCTTTAGTTTTAGGGAATAATTAAGTCGAGTATATCCTTGAATTGATCATGTTTCAGATATGATGGGAGTCCTAGTCTAAAAACTTAAATTCAAACCATCAATGCAAGTGCCTAACAAATCTAGGCTAACTCTCATGACACACATGCACTTCTACGTAGGGTAATGTAAAGGCACACCAACTTGTCATCATGTGTCGGACAATGGAGACCTTTCATCTTAAATTGTCACGATCCCCTTATATAAGATGACCATATAATAATAATAATAATAATAATTACAAGTTTGCCTGCTAAATGGTTAAGGTATTGAGATCCATGACTCATGACTTTTTCTAATCAATAACCATGGTGTCAAATCTCATGTTTCCAAGGACAGTCAAAGGAATCTGTCTCCTTAGCCGGTGTTCGAATATGATATATATATTTTTTTACACACACAGTGGCCACATACCCACGCACGCCGTAATGGGATTTCACCACCTCTGAGTTTGGAACCCAAGACCTCGTGTTGAAACTCAGAGTCTACCACATAACCTATGTTTAAATATAATGAATGAACATCTATGTATCAACTATGAGCATTACAACCTGTCCACCTAGGACCCATGTGTTGTGTGGGTTCACACTTCCATGGGTTCAACCCCATGAGTTGTGGGGCCCCACTAGTGGGATGAAAAGAAATAATAATAATAATAATAATAATAAAGGTAGAAAGGGATTACCCTATAAATCTTCTAAGACTTGGATTTACCTCGTGATTTCTTCCATCACTTTGAAGGATTTTCCATACAAATCTTATTATGGTTCGATGGCGTGATTTGGGTCTTTTCTATTTTGTGGCTTTATTTTGGATTTGTAGTTCTTATGTGTAAATTTTATATTTCCATTTGATTCACATATAAACGGAAAGTGTGTTAATTCCTTATAGCATGTTCATCATGATACACTGGAAAAATCATTGAAATCACATCCATGGACAAATTCCACATTGGTTTTCCATGGCATAACGTCATTACCTTCATGCTCTAATTTGATTGACTTGCTATTCTTTTTTGAAACTTAGTTGTGTATAAATCATTATAGTGACCTTGGAAATTTTAAGGGTCTTCTTTTTAGTATTATATATACCATCCATCCATTCATTTATTTACATGTATCCGTCATCTATTTATACATCTATCCATCCATTTACCCATCCATGCATTAATCTATCCATCCATCAAATTATCCAACCGTCCATCCATCTTGTTATTCATCTATCCATCCATCCATTCACCTATCTGTTTACACCTAGCCTGATGCAGTTCATGTCGTCCAATAAAAAACCACCACATGTCAGCACACTTATATGAGTGACAAGAGAAAAATATACTCGTGTCAAGAGGCGTTGCCAACACTTATCTCCCAGTGACACGTAGCTTGCTACAAGGAGACCCCCTCAAAACCATACACACATCTACACTAAAAATAAGCGGACATCATTCGCAGGACATGTGACTGATGCACGCGTTACACATGTGACTCCTAGCATCCCATGGAAGCTCTTAAAGACCTGTAAATGCTGGATTCTTTATAATCCAGCATGTGCACAGAATGGCTATCCCAGCTCAAATTGAAAAGGAAAATTTTTCTATGGACGCTTAATATTTTCTCAAAGGCAGAAAGGAATTAAGAGCAAACAATGAAAAACCATATGAAATTAAAAGTATATAACATATAATGGCATTATATAGCAGTGATTCCAAATCCTATTAGAATACGGCTGTTATATAAAATTCACATGGAAACCATGACGTAACATTTGCCTCTCCAATCTTGTAAAAGCATCATCCGAAGAAGAGCTCGGGCTCTTGCCATAAATAATCAATCTCTCTACAACGCAATGTTATTTATCTTTTAGTTTAGCTTCTTAGCTTAGTCACTTTACTTCTATCCAACCATGTTGCAGAAAGTCCGAAGCCATTAGTCTAACTTAAATCTGCTATTGTCCAGCACATCCCTGTAGTACGCATTAGGAAAAAGTTAAATATCCACGATCAAATTCATTAAACCCCTCGATTATCAGGTTTTTACTTGATATATCACCAGTTCCATTCTGCTGACTTCACATTATGACTGTCTCACGACTATCTGGTAATTCCCATGGTTGTTTTTTGTGTACAAGAGGTTGTAGGTATTTATTCTTTTTCCTTATTTTTATTTTCCTTTTGCTTATTGTACTGTCTTAACTTTTCAATCAATAAAATCGATAATCTAACCTTATTTTTAATTCTTTTCAATCTTTCTTGCTTTACTAAGAAACCAAATATGTTATCATCATTAAAAGAAAAATTTTTGGTTTTAAAGCAAAATGATCCCATTCTGAATAACTAACCCTCCCCTTTTAAAATTGATTAATCACTGTTACAATTGGTGGTTAAACAATCAAGCTAACCTTCACAGGTCTGGTCTTAGTTCGGCTACTTTGGCGTATAAGGTCACAAGCTTTCAATCGATTCAAGTCGACTACGATTCTAACACACCTGACACTGTTCTTAATCGCATACATTTCACCAAATTCAGGCCATTTGTAACACATATGGTCATGTGTCCGGATTGAACAACAACATTATCCATCCATCCATTCATTTTTTATTCATTTATCCGTCATTTATCTATCCAATCATGTTGGGGGATCGCGGAAGAACACAGAGATGAATCTAGGATAGCAATCCAATAACACCAAGCAATACAAAGAGAACATTGCAATTTAACGTGGGAAAACCCTTTTGGGAAAAAAAAAATTATGACATAAAGCGACAAATGATCACTATGAAAGTAGAAATTACAAAGAGAGAGTTTATCTGATTCAAACAACCTTGAATCTCACCCTTGCTACACCATTTAAAACCCTAAGGCAATTTAGAAATCCTTAGAATACCCCCCAATCCCGTTTACACAACACACACACACACACACACACACACACACACACACACACATATAGCCTTCGAAAGAATCCCAAATGAAATTAGAAACAAATCTCACAAATTCGCAACTCTGAGAAAAATCTGCGCAGAATCTGTCAATGGCATCGAACACTCATAGATGACATTGAAACTAATCATTCAATAACATCAAACACTCATCGATGGCATCAAACTAACACCTCAATTGTCCAGAGAAAAAATATGAATTTTCAAAAATTCTCGATGGCATCGAACACTCATCGATGACATCGGAAAGATGACTAGTTAATCCAGTGACCAACTGGAAAAAATCTAGAAAATATTGATGGGATCGAGAACTGTTCGATGCCATCGAAGGTGACATCGATCAGACTGTTAATGGCATCGACAGACCCTGTATCTAACTCGATTTAAGACATTAAATATAACAATCTCCACCATGTCTTCAATCATTAAACTTCTAACTTCGTGTCATCTTCTCTATCTCTGTCTTGCATCATAGCTCCATCAACATTTCTTGTGCACACTCCAACTTCCTTTTACACCATTGCTAAGTCTAGAGAAGCCGCACAGAACTTGAACTTCTCTGCAGGAACCAGCTTGGTGAGCATGTCCACCAGATTCACGTTGGTGTGAATCTTCTCCAGAGTCACGCCTCCTTAAGCACCCGTCGGATAAAGTAGTGACAAACATCAATGTGTTTAGTACGTAAGTGATAAACAAAATTTTTAGTCAAATTGATAGCGCTCTCGCTGTCACAATTAACTGGCACGCCCTCCTACTGTTGAAGCCCCAACTGATTTATCATGCCTCTCAACTAAACAACTTCATTAAATGCTTTCGTCACTGCCATATACTTAACTTCAGTCGTGGAAAAAGCCACCGCAGACTGAAGCTTTGACATCCAACTAACTGCGCCACCTCTAGCACAAATGAGTAACCTGAAGTCGACTTTCTGGAATCCACACTGCATGCGTAGTCTGAATCCATATACCCAACCAACTTTGCTTTTGTCTTCTTAAAAGTTAAGACATACTCTTTTGTAACTCGAATGTATCAAAGTAGCCATTTCACTCTTCCCAATGTTACTTATCGGGGTTTGACATGTATCTACTCACAACACCGACTGCTTTTTAAATATTCAGTCTCGTACAGACCATAACATACATTAAACTGCCAACTGTATTCGAATAAGGCACACGAGACATATCCTGCTTTTTCTCATCTTTTTTGGGACACTATTCAGAGGAAAGCTTGAAGCGAGCCACATGGGGAACGCTCACCAGCTTTGCCTTGTCCATTCCATACTTGATCAACGTATTTTTAAGGTATTCCGTCTAAGATAACCAAAGCCTGCTCCTCTTCTTGTCTCCATGAATATTATGTCGAGAACCCTCCTTGCAAGCTCCTAGATCACTCATCTCGAATGTCCCTGATAATTGAGTCTTCAATACATCGATTTTAGACATGTCATGACTGGCGATCAACATATCATCAATATAAAGTACGAGGATGATGAACTTGTCATCACTCAATGTCTTGTAATAGACACAGTGATCGTATTCACTACTAGTAAATTTCTAACTTAAAACGAAAGAATCAAATTTTTTATGTCACTGCCTAGACGACTGTTTCAAGTCGTACAACGACCTCATTAACTTATAAACTTTGTTCTTTACCCCTTTAATTTTGTAGCACTCTTGTTGCTTCATGTAATTCTGCTCTTCCAACTCCTCGTGCAGGAATATAGTCTTGACATCCATTTGTTCAAACTCGAGATTATATTAGGTAAGCAACGCCAACACGAATCTGATAGACACCTGCTTAACGACCAGTGCAAATATCTTTGTGAAATCGATTGATTCATTCTCTTTGAGCATAACCCTTCACTATAAACTTCACTTTGTATCTATCATGTTTTCTTTTGAATAACTACTTACATCAGATTACTTTTGGCCCACTGGAAGCTCCATCAGCTCTCATGTATTGTTTTTGTGCAACAAGTCCATCTCATCATTTATAGCCACCTTCCACTTTTCTGCATCAGGCTCATTAAGAGCCTCCTGAATGGTAAACGAGTCTCTCTCATATGTAATGAAGGCATATGTAATATTAGAGTCGTCTCTATATCTTGCCGGTAACCTGCGAGCTTGCAGTGGATTTCTTCTTACATGTGGCTGCTCCACCTGCTTTTGTATCTCTGTCAACGCATCTGTCTCAGCCTTCATGCCCTGCTCACTAATGTGGCCAAGACAAGCATGCCACAATGAGCAGAAGTGGAATCCGCTACAGCCACTATAACTCCATCTGTTGAAGTGCTCCCGATCAACCTGTAAAGATTTTTGAGCCTCTGTGCTTTCATCATTACAAATGCTCCCTTAAATACTTTAAGGGCACCATCAAATCTGATGAACTTGCATCCAATTTTCTCAAGTGCACCGAGAGAAATCAGACTATTCTTTATGTATGGAACGTGCCTCATCTTAATCACTGCATCCCATCAAACATCTTAATGCACATCGTACCAATATCCATAACATTACAGGCAATATCCTTGCCCATACACACTTGTCCACTATCGCACTCTCTGTAGCTGGTGAACCAACTCCGATGAGGAATCATGTGATAAGATGCCCCTGTGTCTAGAATTCACTTATCTATACGATCATCATATAGGTGTCCGATCATAGCACAGAAACACATCACCTTCACATCCACTCGTACATTCATCAAAGGTGGCAGTGTTGACCTTCCCTAGAATAAGCCTCAGAGTCTTTTCTCTTCGATTTAGGATTTGCACAATCCTTCTTCATGTGTCCTGTCATCTCAAAGTTCTAACACTTTAACTTGCCTTTACCCTTACCCTTGGATTTGAATCTCGACCGAGAAGATCCTGTATCTCGCTCAGAATTTTTACCTATCGTAAACAAAGCATTGGTAGATGTCCCTATGCTACCATTTATCTTTATCATGGCCTTACCCTGAAGGGATGAGAAAACGATATCCATACTCAAGGACGAATTACCAGTGCATAAGGAGTCCCTGAATGACTCATACGATGCCGGTAGGGAATTCAGCAAAATATATGTTTAATCCTCATCTTTGATGACCTCTTCTATGTCCAGCAACTTGCAAATCAAATTATTAAAAGTACTGATGTGGGCCTTTACATCTCCACCCTCTGCCATTCTGAAGTTGAACAACTACAATTCAAGTATAGGCGATTCTCAAATGACTTTTTCACAAAAACGTCATCTAACTTCTCTCATAAACTTGATGTAGTTTTCTCCCTCAAAACATTATAGAGAACCTCATCCATGAAATAGAATCGGGTAGAGGATTTGACCTTTATATCAAGAGTATTCCAATCATCGTCACTTATAAATGGTCGTCACTTCTCAAGAGTCTCATCTTCGCCTTGCTTAGTTAATAGGCTAATCATCTTAACCTTTTATAACTCAAAATTATTTTTACCTGAGTAATTCTTAATATCATACTTAGTGTTTTTCATTGATATTAATCATTCAGAATCAAGCCCGCGCCCCAACGTTAGCTTTGAAACTACTTGTTGGGGGATCACGGAAGCACATAGAGATTAATCTATGATAGCAATCCAATAGCACCAAAAAAACATAAAGAGAATACAACAATTTAACATGGAAAGCAGAAACCTCGAATCTCACCCTCTATCTGAAAGCAGAAATCTCGAATCTCACCCTTGCTACACCCTTTGAAACCCTAGGACGATTAAAAACTCTTAGAATACCTCTCAATCCCGTTTACACCCATATATATAGCCTTGAAAAAAAAATCCCAAATGAAATCGGAAACAAATCACGCAGGTTCACGGCTTTGCGAAAAATCTGCGCAAAATTTATCGATGGCATTGAACACACATATATGGCATTGAAACTAATCCTTCGATGGTATCGAACTAACACGTCAATTGTCCAGAGACATAACATGATTTTTTAAAAATTCTCGATAGCATCGTGCACAATTAGTCTAACGACCAATTGAAGAAAATCCAGAAAATATCGATGGGATTGAGAACTATTCGATACCATCGAAGGTGACATCGACATCGAACAGAATGTTGATGACATCGACAGAGCGTGTATCTGACTTGATTTAAGACATCAAATATAACAAATCATTCATCGAGCCATTCACCTATCAATCCATTCATTTATTCATCCATCCGGCCATTTATCAATTTATTTAATCATCTAACTATTCAATTAACCATTGATTCATTCATTCATCTAGATATAATTATATTCACTCATCCATACATCAACACTTTTACTACATGAACTCACACTTACACCATGTACATCCCACATGTACCACACACTTACAATACACATGCATGATCACACACACATGCACACATGCATCCCATGTACTCTTACACGTCCCACACACACAAATCACCCATACACATGCATCAAACAGGCACACCATGCCACACACCACCCACAACACTCACACTTCCCCTCCTCAAAATCTCTCTCTTTCCAAATTCCTCCATAAATTAAGCCTACCCATGCTCCCTTTCTTACCCTTAAACTCTTCAACTCTTCCGTTAATCTCAAAACCTCTCTCTCTCTCATCAATAAAGAGTCTAACCCCATCCCTCTCACTCACGCCCAAGCCAGGTGAGAGGAGAGAAGGAAGGAAGGAAGCCCCTACACATGTGAGTACATCCTTAGATTGTTTTAGTTTTCTTTTAGTTTTTTTATTTATTGCTGTTTAAAATCTAAATAAATGGGGCCATTATTGTGGACCCAAAAGTTGGGACATTGTGAGCTAGCCATCCTCACGCTACAAAAGTGGGGATGTTTAGATAGTCTCATTGTATCCAAATTGGACAGCCTTGTACCACTCAATTTCTGTGAATATTGGATAGCAATGTGTGTCCAAATCTGTCTATTACTACCCCAAATTGAGCACCCGAATTTGCCCTAAAAAATAAAACCATAAAGTGGACAGAAAAGTTGTCCAGTTTTGGACCTAAAAAGGGCCCTCAAATCTGTCCATTTTGGACAGTCATTTTGGGCCAAAAATATTACCCATCATGGAACTTAGATGGACCGTTTGATGGTCCATAGATGTCCAAAACTGGACCATTTGATGGCCCACAAATCTGTCCATTTTGGACCATTGATTTAGCTTGCAAATCTATCCAAATTTGGACCATTGTTCAAGCACACAAACTTGTCCAAATCTGGACCCTTGGAGGGCCCCCAAATCTGTCCAAAAACTGGGACCATTTGATGGTCCATAAATCAGCCCAATACTGGACCGTTGAGTGGTCCATAAACCTACATAAAACTGGACCGTTGAGTGGTCCATAAACCTACATAAAACTGGACCGTTAGAAAGCCTATTTTTGGACCATCGGTCAGCCTATAAATTTGTTCATTTTGAAATATGGTAATTAGATTTCTGGATGGATGACCAAAACTGTCCAATTTGGACCCTTAGATGGGCGTCCAAATCAGCTCAAAACTGTCCATTAATCAGAAGGATAAACGTGACCATATCTTCCCTTAGATTCACCCACACTGATTTGTTGAATTTGTCCATTATTTGTGCTTTTGAATTAGCTTAAATCTGTCCATTTATCTTATGTTTAAATTTGATTAAAAATTGAAGCCAGCTCCAATTTGAACCATAGAATAGGTCAGAAATCTACCCAATTTGGACCATTGAGCAGCGCTCTAAATTGTCCAAAAGCTGGACCATTTGAGTGGTCCATAAATCTAATTAAATTTAATATGTCCATTTTGGACCATTGAAAGGGAGCATCTGGAACGTTTATTCTTGACTCTTGTTCCGGCGTTCAAAACTAATCCAATCTGCCCAAATGTATGTGTACATTTTATGCAACTCAGACCACTTGATCGTGTGCAATCTGTCCCAAGTTTAACCATCCTTCTTTGTGTACAGTTGTGCATTTCGGACCACCTGATTGTATGTACAATCGGACTAAATCTGGCCATCTATTAATGCATCCAAGTTGTGCACAATCTGGCCGTCCCTTGGTTAGCACAAACTGTGAAAATTAACACGATGTGCGCCATGTAGATTGGTGCACAGGAGTGGCACAATCTGGACTGTATAGATTTATAGAAAGCATTCAAATATAGAATTTATTTAAATTAGGATTTTTTTCGTAATTAGTCTCATCATGTGAACTTTTTAAAATCCACTTAATTGTAAATCATTGTTACAGAATGGGTTTCTTTGATGTATAAAATAAAAATAAAAAAAATAAAGAAAATAAAGAAAAAAGATCATGGAATGCATGGATGTGGTGATTTGAGTTACGCATTGAGTTATAAGGACTCTGAGCTAAATTTAGAATACTATAAAAATAAGTGAGGCAATTGAGTCTCTGAAGTTGAAAGTCCTTAAGGCGTAAATAAGTACGGCAATCGAGTCCCCTGAGTTGAAAGTCTTTGAATATTGAATTAGTACAATTTGAAATCTCTACAATGGGGTTGTATCGATGAGCATGATTGATTTGCAAAAGGTCATCGACAAGCAAGTAGGAAATTACCTCTATGAGCATGGTTGATTTGCAAAAGGCCACGTCAGGCTCAGTATGATAGTAGTCTGATCAGCTAATGTACAACTTGGTCATTCATTACAGAACCATGTAGATGAGCAAGATTGATTTACAAAATGCTACAGTTGAAACAGTTGAGTTAAAGGGAGAGTGTTAGCCAACTGGTCTAAAATTGGCCCTGATGTTCAAAAGCTCAATTGTACTAATTATTGTGGCTATCATCTCTGTACCGCATTATTCATTGTTTAAGGGGGTCGTTCGACACCATGGATTTGGGGAGATTTCAAATCCTTAGATATATTTGACACCATAAAGTAACTAGGGTTTTCAAATCCCCTTAAAAAGGGGGTTTGAAATCCAAGGTGGAAGCATGGATTACATCTAAAATCCTTCCCAGAGTTGCATGTGTAACATGCGTGTCACTAGGTTACAAATCCATTAGGCACATTGCTCACCGATGATATCGTAAAACAATCATATTATCAATTGCATCACTATAATTACTTTAATAGGATTCAAACATTGTTCATATAAATCAATTGCTAAAAATCGTTTGTTAGTCACTTGGATGTGATCATGTGCTTGTGGCCCTTCTAAGACTTGGAATTTCATCATTTTTTAGAAAAGTATATATTTCAACGGGCTTATTACAACCATTGTGTGAAACATTACATAGTACACTAATTAGAAATGTTAAAGTTGATTTAGTAATTAAATTCAAACCCCTATAAATATACTATGCATAGCTACTTCTGGATTACAAGGGATTATGAATCTAGGGTGCAAACCACAACGAGAGGATTCCAAATCCAATGGGCTTCAAATCCGGAGGGTTCCAAATCCATAGGGTTCCAAACCCATACTCCCAAACAGGTTCTAAATGTTTTTGAATTAGTATATTATTTTTTGTATACAAATTTCTAATGTCCTTAATTTTGTATAGATATTTTGAGATGCACATGTTTACGTACCCTTGAAAAACTTGCATAAGATTTTACTCATTGGGCTTTGTAGCTTACCTGGTTGGGTTTTTAAATTTCAAGACATCAGTCCTGTTAGAGCGATCAAAGTGGAATTCTATTGAAATTCTTTAGCTTACTTGGAAGTTTCATTTTTCTTGTAATAAAGTTGAACTATAAGTGATTGTAACTAGATTATGTGTTAGACATGTTGAAATGGAATTACATAATATTTCCTTTTTAACTTTATGAATGTTGTGATTATATTAATGGTATTATAGATTGATGAAAACTTAGACATTTTAGAGTTACACCCTCAAGTACGGTGTCAAGGTCCAGTGTGTTCTGGTGCCGGATTTTAGGCCGTGACAATCATCTTAATCTATTGTTTATTAAGTGTTTTAATAGCTGACCAACAGTAATGTTTTTATCCATTAGGTCTTTTGTTTTTAATGCTAAAGTGTTCTCATTAGACTTGATGGGCATTTATTGGTAGATCTTTTATTGGTCCATCTCTTGAGCTTACATGGAATTTTGGGCCATGGATAAACACCCCAATTAATGGATGGATTTAATCAATTTAGGCACATGGATTTCCAGCTTCTAATGATGTTGGAAACACTAAAGTCTACAGAGGCGAGAATCACCATATGATGATACTCAATCCTGAACGCCTACTACAAATAGATCCTATCTCCAAATAAGATATAGCTAAGAAAGCCGAGGACACTCCTAGCTAGACATCTTAGAGAGAGAGAGAGCTTTTTCCTCTCTCTTTCTCCACCACATATGATCAATTGATTGGATGACCGTTCCTCTCCTCTCACATCCATAGCTTTATTTGAAAGAAAACTTTGAAAGCCTTCTTTCGCTGGGGATACATTGAAAGATGCCTTCTACTTTTACTTTGAAGGCCCATACTCTATCAGTTCTCTATCATGATATTCGTGCGTAGAGGGTTGGAAAACTTTTTTAGGCGACACCAAAGACATCTTCTATTGACCCACCAAAGAACATTCCCAGTACTCAATATCGGGTCAGTCTAATCATGGATTGGACCACAATTCTAGTGACCTTATAAGCAAGCCAACCTAATTTTTGGGCCAGAGCATGTTCGTGGTGCGTTCTAGTTGATTAATGGATACGATCTTGCACACGTGCATTAATATCCGATGCATTTATTCTATTCCATTTCATGTTCAAGTATCAACTGTAGGGAATGGTTTGATAGAGCCTTTGTACAATATAAACTGCTTTTTTCACTTATGTAATCCAAACCGTTGGTATGTTAATGCCCACTGATGACATCACAGACTGAAAGATCTTAGCCATTAGGCAACCCATGTATCGTGTATGTAGACTGCTGATTTCATTACTCTAGGTGTCCATTTCTTTGTGTATGTTTGGCCCACTTGATCAACGGGTAGATTAAGAATATTAAAGTGGGAAATAGAGATTTTAATTTTCAGACCAGGCCAAGTAGTGTCAGGCTAGGCCAGGGACCACTATACTTTTTCGGGCTTGGGCTCAGGCCTAATGTGCTAGGGCCATGCTAGGATTTGTTCGGGCTCCAGCAGGCCTTGGTGCATGAGGGTCAGACCCAGCCCAAGTCAAGCCGGCTTGGCCTGAACTCAGCCCGTTGTCTCTCACTTAGTAGATGAGCTGGTAGAGACAGTATAATGTGTATGGGTGATCCAAGTTCAATCCCTAATAGTGTTATCTTTAAAAAATAAAAATAAATCAAAAACTGCCCTCCTAAAACACAATAAGTAGGATCACCCCAAATGATTAGAAAGCATAAATGTCTAAATGACCAAAACACCAATGCACTAAAAATAAAAAATAAGGAAAAAAAAAAAAAAGCGGAGAAAGGGGTGGTAATAACCTCCTCCTTTTGTTTTACTATCTTTTTCTTTCCCTAACAAATCTAACACGTGTGGCTGTCTTCATAATCATGGGAGGATGATGTAGTAGAAATGAATACAATAGGTGAAAACTAATGAAAAACACACGTGTGAACCAATCTCAGAGTAAACAAATAAGAAGAGCCAAGTGAAGTTGAGGGCTCTTCTTTCACCTCTATACCTTTCATTATCACATCTTGGGTCCTCTAGAAATGGAGATGTCTCCATATGCCACTGTCTGTTCAACTCTCAGAAAATCAGATGAAGCCAGAACTGCAAAACCATACATGCCATTTCAGTTGTAGCTAATGGATTGGAAATCAGCTTCAGCATTACTGCATCAATCACTATCGAAACCAGCCTATATATTGGTACGTTTCAGACCAATACATTGTCCATGGACAAAAACCAGGTTCATTTTAGCGGTCCATATCATTATCTGCATTATTGATTGGACCCCAGTTCCATGTGGCATATCAATCTGACCTCACGGCATTCCAACGTGTGCTCCAAATTGATATTTTAAATAATAATAATAATTTGAAAATATATCTTAGATTCCCGTCCAACCTCTTTGGAAGTGGGAGAGAGTTGACACATGCACTTAGGGGTGGCAATAATTGGTTCCGATCGAATCAGTATCAGCCCAAGCCCGAACCATTTACTGAATGGACTAAGAATTCCAGTCTGAACTCTATCTGCGACCAATTACCCTGTGGCACAACCAGACCCACTTAGTACTCATCAAGCCCAAACCCAATCTGATGCAGCCAATTTAATTCTAATCAAGTCAGGTTTCGACAAATGGACCTGACCACACTCAGGTTTAAGAATGAAATATGGGGCTAAAGGTATGCCCAGCGGGGCCCACTTAGGTAGATGTATCTGTACTCATCTGCTGATTTGTTCTGGGTGCTTGGTCAGGCTAGGTTGGGTCATCTAATCCACCTCATTGATAAGCTATATGTGGAAGTTGGGTTGGCTAGGGTTTTAAACTGAGCCCAACCCATCTACTTAAAGTGGGTCAGGTTTCTAACCTGGACCTGACCCGTTACCCATTTAGCTTGGCTAAAACCTGCCTCAGATACGGGCATGCCAAGCGATTTGACTGATGGGCCAACCGAATCCATTGCCACCCCTTCATGCAATGTGCACAAAATCATTTCACATGGTTTTAAATTTTGAACCGGAGGCTGAGCTGATGAAGTAGATGGTTCGGTCTAAAGGCTCCAAGGTGGTTTAGTTAGCGGTCCAAACCGGTTCGACTATGAAATCATCACGACATGTTAGCTTCCAGACTAGACCAATGAGATCGCTGGTTCATACCGGTTTGAGTGGTGGTTCATATTTGTATCGGTTCAGAATTGTTTGAACGGCTTTTAAGGCTTTATTAGCAAAACCAAACTCATAAAGTGGCCATTTCTCTTCCCACCCATATGGATTGCCTAATCCAATCCAATTTTTCAACCAGTGGCCCACATTGGAAGAGATCCTGTGTGGAGCCCACCAATCAAGCGATCCACATTCCTCAGTCACAACAATCCAGTGAAGAATCGGACTCGTTCAGTTCTCCTATACGGGAATTCTATGTAAGTGATGTCTTCCTCGGTACTCGGATGTACAATGATACATAGGTTTGCAAAGCCTAAAACCTCGCATAAGGTAGCCCACATACAAGCTTCTACATATTACCAATGTGGTATTTATCGTGTGATATCCGAGCGATAGATCAGATGGGTACCATTGTGTAGATGCTCTAGTCCAGGAATCAGGATTTTCCAGTAATTAAGTGGACTATAATGTTGGAAATAGGCGACGGGATAGAAAAACCGACCCAAGTTTTTTTTTTAAACCGTCTATTTTCTCTGCTGTGGACCACCTCAGGTGTGAACTTGGCTGAACTTTTTTATCTAGCGTATCTTAGAAGTGGGACCCACCCGTTAGAAGGCTTCGATCTACTCCTGCCCGTGTGCCATGTACACGCGTGTGGACTTGGCAGAATTTTTTAAATTCACTACTCATCATGTGCACCCACAACACTCACATAAGTGGCACAACTACTAGGTGATCCTGACCATTCATCTGCTGAGCCCCAGAGTGGACACCGTGTGACCCAAGTTGCTCACTGATGGTTGATCTCAACCATTCAACCAATCGCTGCAAATGGACGGTAAGAAGGAAATCAGAAACAGACTACTTTCAACTAGAAAAGGCCCACTAAGAAAAATAGGACCATCTGATGCATCTAATTTTTAGACCTTCATCCCTCCACAGTAGATCTCACTAGTTGAACGGTCTTGATCACAATTACGTTGCGCCACTTTGTCTGATTTTCCTGGGAGTGTTGTTGTGCAGAGTCATTAGCCCATAATTAACTAACAGAGAAAACAGAGGATGGAGAAAGGGAAACACTAGCTCTTATACCACATGTCTGGTAGAAGAGTTGGGCTGCTTTCCTTCGGTTCATTCCAGATGCCAGCTGATCGAGCGACTCCACCTGAGGAGCGCCGGGCGTGTCAAAGTGCAACTTTAGGTGCCTGCACATAACCCATAATTAACAAAATGTCTTTGGGCTGCATCCATATAAGAAGTATATTTTCATCACGCTTGTGTTGTAGATGCTTTAGATTATGATCATAGATTGTTGAATCGAGTCAGATGCGACTCATCTGAGCTGAATCGGACTCAAATGAGTCCGATCTGGTTTGGCACAAATCCACCGATCTTATTCAGAATAGAACTTCAACTCAACCAATTCATGATTCCACTCATGACTGAATGCGTGAGTCTAAGTCACCGAATCTGAAAGTCATGATTATAAGTAACATGATTCATCTCTATCTACTCTGTGATTGGAGTACTTTTCTAGAATAGTTGTTAATGAATATGACAAACTATGATAACCCTCCAGCAAAAACCGCAGGCGCCGGCCCCCATACATTAGAATACTCCCTAATCCCGATTACACCCATATTTATAACCTTTAGTGGAATCAGAATTGGAATAAAAAACAAATCTCGTAAATACGTAACTCTGTGTAATTCTGTGATTGTTTGATGGGATTTTGATGGCATCGAACAACCTTTGATGGCATCGAACAGTTTTCGATGGGATCGAACTAATATCAAAATGTTCCAGTGACTAAACATGAAAATTTCAAATTTTTACGATGGCATTGATCATGACTTCAATGTCATCGAACAACATTCGATGCCATCGAACGGGACACCCAAAGTATCCAGCAAACAACATAGAGAAATTCCAGATTTTTGCGATGGCATCAAGCATGACTTGGATGGCATTGAAGTCTGCTTGATGGCATCGAAATGTCATCAACAGACATGTTGATATACAGATTTAAGACATCAATTAACAGATCAGTGCAGATTTTCAATTCGTATATTTAATAACAACTGCAATGGAAGAAGTACAGCCCAAACAAACAGACGAGCGGCAATGAAGCAGAAAAAGAGTACCCACGTTTTGATGGAGCGAGTGATTTCATTCATTGATGGTTCGGACATTGGATTTGGGGTCTGAGTTGGCGCAGTTTCTTCCAACAGCTCTGCAATGATTAACCAACAAGCTTAAGGATAAGTTGGCATGATATACGTCTACTAATTCCACGTTCCACCGTGTATGCCGAGCTGGCATGTGGTGTAACATTGAAATGTTCATCTGGTGGGCCACCCATAGCAGATATCGTGGCCCACGAACCAGAGCAGTTCACTCATCGGGTGGGTTAGCATACTAAATAAATGAACGGTAAAAAGCCCATCCAATTTCTTTTACCCACCCATTATTGCGAATGCCATGGCCCAGCTGATTCTTCGCCCATGGCACACAAAAATGGTGGGACCCACTTGATGGAATGGCTTGGATCCGCATGCATTGTGGAATTAGCAAACCTCCAGCATGATACGACACTATAAAATACTACCACCACTGCTCTAGGACAAACTGCTGTTATATCAGTAGTAATAGTATCAGTGATTGCAGTAGCAGCTGATTAATGCGGTTGGGTTAACATACCCAAATCAGGAGTAAGACCATTCTCCGACAGCCTTTTGAGCTTGGGATCTCTTCCCTTCTGCCTCCACGGGATCTCCTCGTCGACCGGATCAAGGCCGCCCAAACTATGTCCGGATGACGAATGCTGCCGCTTTTTCGATCTGTTCACCAACCATTGCTTCCTTTGCTCAAAACCAATCAATTGAACGTGATTACATCACCTAACTCATCTATCATCTCGCAACTAAACTAGTTTGATGAGCGACATTGCTTCATGTGATTGAACCACTGCCCATATTGGATTTTTCATAAAAGACCAGATCTTTGATTCCTTTTCCCCACAAAAGCTAGTCAAATATCTAACCATTCATTTCTTAGGCATCGCAACTTCTGGTTTGTGTGTGATGAAGTCCAGCAGAGGATTACAATTCTGTAGGAAATATAGAAACGCTTGGCCTCAATACTGCGCTTCTTGTTCAGACCATTCATCTGGTGGGCCCTTTTATGGGTATTGGCTGAACTAGATGGAGAAATTGAAATAGGAAATTTGTAATGCTTTGTATGCAACAGCAGAAAATCCACTGATATGATGGATAGCACTGTCTGATGGATGTGATTTTTGGTCTGTCACCCATCCGTGGTGGGGGCATCAAATGAATGATGTAAATTGAGCAAGGATAAAGCCCCACCTCTATAGAATGCATGGGTCGATGGAAAAGGCAATGACTCAATTGTATAATTCTAGCTCATAATTCAAAATTTCAAATCAAAGCTCAACTTCCTGTGGCTGTGTGTGTATGAGTTTTTTTCGCCCAAAATTCTACTGACCTTCCTGAATGCAGTTGGACCTCCGCATCCATTTGCAGGAAACTATGTCCAGATCCAGAGCTGGGAATGGATCGGACAGCATATTCTGTAATTCCAGGGGACGCGATTTGTTAGCCAATATAGAGAAGTTGAAGAGATGTATATTGCAGTGAGGAACAAGGGAAGAACATACCAGAACTCCCCGGCGTCGCAAACTGGTTCACTTTCAGTGCTTCCTCGAGTGCTTCTTGTTCGATATTGCCAAGGTTGTTCCTAAGCTTCTCTATGGAGGGTTGAAACTGCTGAAAGCCGGTTCCACTTTGGAAATCTTCCAATGGCTTCAAATTCAAATATCTCACATTAGATGAAAATCCCTGAGCTATCTATGATAGACTCAACAGATTTGAGCTGGAATCACTTTCAATTCATAAAATGGCTTACAAATTCAGGTGGGTCTTGAGGATGTGCTCTCTTTGGTGGTGATGGCCATGATGGTTCTGGAGGTTGTGGTGGCGACATTCTTCCTGCAGATTACAATCAATAAATTCATCATGTACAACATTTTATTTCTATGATCATTAGGATTTTAAGCCTTGATAACATGAATGCGGCAACTGTTTTAAGGGCCTCATGGATCACATGTGCAAACAAGGCATATGTATGTATCCAACCACTCATCATGTGGCTGCACTATGTAGAAGCCTTGCCAAAACATCAGAATATTCCACTTATCTGATGGAACACGTATTGAAAAGAAGTTGATGGTCTAAAAATATACCAATGGTCCGCACTCAACATCAATATGTGGCCCACCTGATGCACAGGATGGCCTGATTTTGGGGGCCCGTGCATCTTCATTTTGGACTCTTAACTGATGAGCCGCTTGGATTCCACACGCGTATCAAGTTGGCACATATGAGTAATGAGTCCCTCAAAATGGGAGTTGCAGAGATCTTGTTTGCATTTCTCATAGAATTCTGAAAACATTTGAGAGAGAATGCTGACTTGAAGGTGAATCATGGGCAGTCTGTGGCCGGGTAGATTTCCTCCATAGCTCCAAAAGAGGCTTGGGATAATATATTTCACCAGTAACATTTGCCAAACTAGAAATTAAGGCCACGGGTGGCAGCTCCATAAGGTCGCTGGTCTTCATAGACAGTAATGGATTTAGTCGCTGCCAAATAGTGATTTCAGAGCATCACGATAAAGTTGGCAGGCATAGTGAAGCTCGGGTAAGATGGTTTATACATACAGTGGGAAATCAATAGAGAAATAGATAGATTTCTTGAAAAAAAATACCTTCTTCCGTCTTCCTCTTCTCGAGACGATGTCCGAAGCATCATGAAGCCAAGACTGGTAGATATTACCGGGAATGATGGTTAGCTCATCATCCATAATAATGTGTACAGTTCTTGGCCTTGCCTTCCGTTTTGTGGGCCGTTGCTGTTGTACATCATATATAGTCGGCTAATTAATGTTCAATGGACGCTAGTTAAGCAGGAAGCATGATGCATCTTGATTAATTGAAAAAAAAAAATTAAAAATTAAAAACTTAGTCATTAAAGTGCTGTTGTGATTATTCTACCTCTTCAGCTATTTATTTATTTATTTTTATTTTTATTTTTTCACACACGCACACACACTCCCACACACTCAAGCCGTAGTGGGATTTCACCACCTATGGATACTCGAACCCTTGACCGGGTGTTGAAACTCCTGAGAGTCCACCACCGGGAGCAAGAGTAAGGATCCGAAAAGTAAGTATTATGTTGAGGGTGGGTTCTACCTCTTCAGCTATGTTTCTGAATCCATCTGGCTGCTGGTGATCTTGTGGTTCCTGCCGTGGGTCTTTGATTTCGTCGGAGAGGGGAACATCTGAAGTTCATAGAACTAACTCAATGGGATGCAAGAAACAGTCAAGTTGTAAAATCATCCTTTAGTTTTTGGTGATTTATGCAAGGAATTTGTAACTTGAAGCTCTTAGTGTCATATTTTACATAATTATGAGATGCTCTAATTTGTTGGATAGCAACAAAATGTATCTTTCCATAGTAACCTGAGTTTCCCACCTGCCCATTTCTAGAGTAAATATTTATCATCAAAGGGCCAATTTAAATTTCTTACATTGGTCATTCCTGTATAGGCCAATCTAGCATTTGTTTTAATTTCCGTGTTTAGGGTCTCCAAGGATTAGGATTGATGATTACAGCTACCACACCCAATCCCAAAAAAGGGATATTGACAAGCGTTGGGTTGTGCCAATGATAACTAACGTGAATATTATTCATAAATTATATGGATGGTATCTAGATATAATAGCCATCTTGATGAATCAATCATAATAACCATGAGTCGTGGATGGACATGATCATGCCATAGTTAATAAATGAGAATATCGAAACATATATATATATATATATATATATATATATATATAAACATGTGTTAAAAAAGAGGAATTCCTTTGGTCATCCTCCTGTACTTGAGAGTAGACACAACCATCATTGACCAAGGGAGAAGTGAGCTATGGATCTCAATACCACGTAGTATCGTGACCTAGCAGGTTGTAGGATAAACTTGTAGGGGGGCTAATGATGAGTCAACATGAAAAATCTACACCATTATATATGACAATGAGTTGGCGTGCCTTTGACTTAATCTAGATAGGAGTGTGAGTGTGTCATGAATATAAGCTCCTAGTTTGGTCTTGTTGGGCACTTGCATTAGTGGATCGAGGTAAAGTCTCTAGATAAGGTAATATATCATGCCTAGACCATATCAGTTTAAAGATGTAGAAGCTTCAATTAATCCTTAAACTTAAAGATGTGTGAGGAATCAAGGCCTTGATTATATGTGCTTTGAGTCATTTTACGAGGTCGTCAAATAGCCAATAAAAGTGAATATGGCTAAGCACATCCATCAAAGTTCATTGAGACCCATGTAGACTAATAAGGGATCCATTGATTTCATAGGAACTTACTTTTTTTCTTGAATATTGAAAGTCGGATGTTCATCAAGTAGTTTTTCATTGGGCATGGCACTTAAAAGTATTAAAAGGTTTTATAAATGTTTCAACTGTTAAACTTTTGTTTTAACCGTTGAAATTGTGTTGATCACACTTGATGACGATCCGATGGTTTAGATTTAATATATTTCACACTTGATCCACATGGATATTAGGGATGATGATGGATGGTCATGAAAGTGGAAGGATAGAATCAATTTAAGTAAATAGGATAAGGTAAGATCATAGCATTGGAATGTAGTAGTGGATATGGAAGATTAGAAGGTGATGAAGTACCATAATCCTATCCTAGATAGAGAGGAGCCCTAGACAGAGAAAGAGAGAGCCCTCCATGTGCGTACATGCAAAGAGTGAAGAGAGAGAGAGAGAGAGAGAGAGAGAGAGAGATTCTACCTTCCTCATGCACGGCACATTCCATACATATATGGGGTTCACTTGTGTAGACAACTCTATTGTTTCCCCATTCTCTCATCATATGAGATAGATTGGGGAGAGACCATTTAGTTGAAGTAACGGTATTGATAACACAATGGTTAATCAGCCGTGTTGATAAATTAAATCTTAGCTATAGGATTTAAACTTTTTGTTTTCTGAAAGTATCTAAATAAGAATTCATTAGGTTATAAAAACCACAATTGAGTTTTGAATTGATTGATTTTTTTTTATTAATTTTTCAGTGTTTCTAAATTCCCAACAACAGCACCCCTCCCCTCACAAGGTCGTTGTGTCCAATATAGACCAATTCCATCCCTCCTAGCACAACCCCAAATGACACCCCATTTGTCTCTGGTAACCTTCTGGCCTCCATTCAACCACCTTCCATGGACACCGTTTTTGTCATTCCCTTATATATATATATATATATATATATATATATATATATATATATATATATATATATATATATATATATATATATATATATTATTCTCTCTTTTTTTTTAATGAAAGTCTTTCCATTTCAGTCACAAAGAACCGGGATTACATTGGGGGACATTTCTGTCATTCCCCTCGCTTGCAGATCGCTCCAGTCACTACATGACCTACTCTCAGTCAGGTTTCACCTCATTGAGAAGCCCTCCCTCGTTTTGGTCACTTCGTTTCCTTCACTTGCCAAACAGCCCTTCATTTTTTTGCTTCACTCAAAACTCTCAGGACTGTTCGTAACATTTTCACATTTCATTATTCATCTTGCTTCTAACTTGAGCATTCTTCTTTCCCATAAATCTGTCGACTAAGCAACCACCTTAAAAATTCCAGGATTTGCTACTCCCGGCCAAGTGTTCAACCAAAGTAAAGCTTGGCCACTTCCCGACCTGTCCCAAGATTCACAACTCCCATAAGACTGGAGATTCCCACCATCCCAACCGCTCCAGGGTTTCCACCTCCTTTTATGGATACAAACACACGACAAGGGGAATGAGGATACGAATGCATTTCTCAAATCCTCAGAAACAAATATGGAAACCGGTATCCTATCTGATTTCTTGATGCCATGAGAAAATCTGAGTTCAGAAATAAAGAACTTCATATGTTAGGATAAAATCATGTCGTGCTAGTACTGGTCAAGTTTCCTACTGCCCGTATACATATTGCATAGTGTCGATGCTAGCCTCCTAAGCATATATGCATACATACCATACATTCATATGAAGTCTAACCTTGCTGCGGTTCCTCCCGACGGGGAGAGGGTATTAGAGTAGTAGGGACTTGTGGGTATTCTTCTGGAGTGATGTTGAATTGGCCTTCTTCCTCACCTCCAATATCAAACCTACAAAAGGTCCACTTATTTAAAATAGAAGGGAGAGTCTCCTAGCCACATAAATTGAAGGCAAACAGTAAGTGCAGTTCACATAAAAGGCTATACAATTGTGTACTTGGTAGACACAAAACTCATTGTTGAACCAAAATAGAACCCGTAGCATGTGTTGATGAGATCCAGACCATTTATAAGTTAGGCCCTTCCATGGATCATTCACACAAAATCAAATTGACCAGAAGATCCTAAGCATCTGATCAGCGGACTTCTTTTCGTTGACACATTACTTTTCTTTGATCCCATTTGCAGACCACGGATCAGATGTTTAAGATCATAGAACAGTCTGACAATTTAACTAACAAGAGTCCATAATATGGCCCACCTGATGAATGATCAAGATTGTTCTTCTCTCCCATATGCATGGTTTTTTATCAAGAACATGGAAAACTAGCCCAGTAGATACGGAAATAAAACAAGCAAATTAAACTATGGTTCAAAATTTACATGTACTCTTATGATACTGACTATTAGAAGCAGACTGTATATAAAACATTGAAATAGAAGTGGAAAATATACATCTGTTTTCTGAATAATCACCTTTTATTCATTGAACATTTTTTAATTCAAAACTAAAATACTATCCATTGGGAACTATTGGTCCTGAAGAATGCTTTACCCCACTTGCATTTTTGTCTGAGCCATGGTTCAAAACTCACGAAACTTGGCCAAGTCAACTCGACTCAGCAAGAATTCGAGCTAAGTGATCCATAGGCAACTCGACTCTGAGAGTGACTAGGCCAAGGCACAGCGAACCTCATCAAGCTTAGTCACACACCTTGCCAGAGCTCTTTTTAAAAGTTAAAACCAATATACACACACACATGGGATGAATTCGATCTCATGACCTCTTCAAAAATATCAAGAGCAATTCATCTTAGTTTATGATACTTAGGTCCAAGCTAGGAGCCCTACGGAATATCATCAGCATCTGAGGGTCAAGACGCGATTGGCCCTCTCGCCCCCCTGTCCAATGCTTTTATTCCCCCTCTCCTTCCTCCTCACGTCCTTCAGCACATCCGAAGGGAGGGTATTTCAACCCAGCAAGGTGAGGACCGCTTCATCTGGACCAAAGAGTCGTCTGGGAAGTTCAAGGTCAAATTTTCCTAGAAGGAAGTGCACACGCCAGGCTGCCGAAGATGTTGGGCTAAATGGGCGTGGCATGCCAGCTTGCCCCCCAAAATTGCGATTTTTGTGTGGAAAATTCTCAATGGAGTTGTCTCAGTAGACAACAACGTCAAGAAAAGAGGGGTGATCCTTGCATCCTGCTACTCTTGTTGCGCGCTAGAGGGAAATCGCAACGAGGAGACACAGGACCACCTCTTTGCTTGAGGTGAGCTTGCAAACAGCGTCTAGTCCTACTTCTCCTCCATCCTCTCCGTCTCCTTCCTGGCTGGTCAATCAGTAGTAGGTTGAGCTGTGCAATGGTGGAACCTAGCCAGCGCAAGTTCTAGTATTGGGCTCCTCCGAGGGCTAGCCCTGACGCTCATCATCTGGGAAATCTGGTCCTCCAGAAATGGTAGGAGATTCAAAGAGACTCAGATCAAAGTGGGCAAAACGATTGAGAAGACTCCAAGATGTCTCTTCATAATCTCGGCCTCCTCCCCCATGCCTCCTCCCAGGGACTCCCTCACCGTTGAAGCATTTAGAGGCCTAGGCATCCCCATTCCACCTCTTCGCCTCTATCGATAATCAAATGGAAAAGGCCGGAGGAGGCTTACATAAAAGTTAACGTCGACAGATCCTCTCGGAGGAACCCGGGTTCATCTGGTGGCGGGGGAATTTGCCGCGACCACAAAGGTGATCTCATCTTCGCTTTCTCTAGAGGCTGTGGCGTCCTATCAAACTTTCAGACTGAGGCTAAGGTGGTGGTTGACGGAATGAACTTATGTGTGGCCCAAGGCCTAAACAGGATTGTAGTGGAAAGTGACTTAAAAGCGGTTGTGGAGCTTCTTTCCAAGTCCACTATCTCCCCGTGGAACGTTTTCTATTGGATGAAGAGGATAGACTACATCTAGCGAATTATCTCGATTGCTTTCATCCACACTCTCAGGGAGGCGAATAGAGTGGCCAATGGATTGGCTCGACTGGGCAGAGATGAGGCATGAGACTGGTACTTTTCCCAGGCTGCCGACCTCCCTCTCGTGCCTCGTGGAGAGCTCCTTCTCGACCGATCGAGGCTTGACTCAGTTAGAGACTCCTAGTCTTATCTCCCTCTGCACTCAGCTTAGAATCAGCTCATATGTCCTCCTCTCCGTTTTGTAACGGAGGAACATACTTTCTTTGTAACTCCTCTGTAAAGTTGCCCAATAGATAAATATACAAATCCATTTTACCAACAAAAAAAAAAATTAAAAAAAAAAAAAAAAATTTAAAAAAAAAAAAAAAAAAAAAAAAAAAAAAAAAAAAAAAAAAACACTATCACGTTGAATTGGGATGAGTCTTCAAGTCAACCCAACCGGAATGCTCATCGAGTCAAGCCGAGTTTTTGGGTTTTTTAACTATGATTGGGGTCGGCATTCTGTACATGTGAGACCATCTTTCGGTTGACCAAGCATTCATGTGGTGGGCCACAACTGAAAGATCGATAGACCAAAAATCTGCTCCATCAAGAAATCTCGCCATCCGATCGGTGGAACTTTTCTCACTCCCTGTGGACCTTTGAAAATGTCAATTTTTTAGTAATCTGTTTGTAGTCCGAATTATCAAATGGCTAAGATACTCCAATGGGTATATTTTGCAGCATTAATCATTTATAGTGTAGCCCACCACATAAACATACAGCCTGATTCATTGAGAGACAAGGAAGGCCAAAAGAAGAAGAAGAAAAAAAAAAACCAATAATTCAAGTAGAACGTTGTATATTGTCTTAAAGATACTCTCTCACCTCTCAAAGCGATTAAATGGATCTGTCTCTACCATGCACGAACCGTAGTCGTCGAGTAGGGTGATATTAGCAGGATCAGCTGTGAGAGAGAGAGAGAGAGTTAACAGAAACTTGAAATGATTCCTGCATGAAATTGCATACATATTTGGATGTGAACCATCTCTTTATTGGTACTTATGCCTAACGGTCCACCTAAATAATGGGCCATCTCTTTATTGTATCATAGCCTAGAGGTTGTACCTATCTTATGATCGTAACCATTCAATTGATAGCTTGCCTATGGATAGTGTGCAGAAGTTTTAGGCCATAATCCATGAACATGTCCACATATCCAATGGTTACGATCATCCTTTAGGTGCAACCATCCAAGCGGTGCAAATCAAATTGACTGTTATGTTGGGAGGATATGGCAGTGATCAGTAATCAAAATGAAGTAGTTATACCACAAGTTGTTCTAAAGGGGAATTATTTAATACTCTGGTAGAGAGTGATGGTTGTTATTATAAGCACTGATAACTTGCATATGTTGCACATTTATTCAAATTAAATCGTCCAATTTGTAGTGCCCAGTGTAGGTAATCCATCAGGCCAAAATCATATCAGATGAACAATCCTAGGCTATGATCTCGAGACTTTTCTTTAATTAGGACGGTTGGACATTTTACATTTTGACCTTTCAATATATATTTATAATCCATCTAAATTGGGGGGCCAAAATTTGGACGATTAATATCGAGTTACTTAAATGCAATACCATTTATAATCCATCAGGCCAAAATCATATTAGATGAACAATCCTAGTGTTTTGCTAAGCCCATACGCTTTTACAAGTCAGCTACGCACAGGCCACCACACATGACAGTGATGTCACAAAGGTGAAATATCTGAGCCATCCATCATGTAGATGTCACCGTTTAGAATCTACCACCGAAAGATAAAGATGGTCTGATCAGTAGGTGTCCCATGACGTTAGAAATAAGCGGACGGGTTAGTAAACTTCCACCATTTTTTTACCACCGTACATTTATGTAGCAAATTGTGGGCCCCATGAATAGTGGATTGACCTAGTTCTTAGGATGGATAATCTAGATAGTGGTACCCTTGTGATGGATGGCTTGGATATTGTGCCCGTACGCAATGTAGTAGCATGTGCGCATGCATTAGTTGATTTTTGAACACATGTATGCTTAGCGAAGCTCCATAACCAACGTGTAGATGTAGAGGTAGGCATCAAGTCGAGTCGGACCGGATTGGGTCCAACTTGAGTCGATCCAATTTTTTCAAGGACCTGACCCGAACTTGATCTGTTCCGGGATCGAGTCCAGCAAGGCTGACTCGATTTGATCTGATCTCTTGCTAGCCTAATCCGAACTGAGTCTAACTCGATCAGGGAAACCGAGTCGGATCGGGTTGGATACGATTCGGATTGAGTCCTCCTCTCTCTGCTGCTTTCTGAAATAATTTCATTTCCAGCAAACAAGTTTTAAATACACATTAATGGAAGATTATCTATTTCAGAAAAAGGTAAGAAATCTATGCTTAGTAAGGAAAATTTTAAAAAACGACCTTCATACCAAGAAATTGGTTACTAATAAACTACAAATCTTAAGGTGCTCAGTGCATCTTAGTGTGGCCCACGGTCATGTGATCCATATAGTTGACTTTACCAACTGAGGATGCCTCAAAAACCTCCAATTGGAAGATCTAAGTCATCCAATCTTCGGACATTTTTGCAAACCATTTTTGTTCATCCGCCAACCTAAGTGTTGGAATCTCAAGTCTAGGAGATCTTTATGGCATCCCCATCCACAGCGACACTCATTAGATCAGGTTGAGAAGAGGGTGCGACGCCACTTGATTGGGTAGAGAAGAGGAGTAGGGACAGGTCGGTTAGGGTTTTTGTTTGAGTAGAGAAGAGAGAGGGTAGTAAAAAAAAAAGTAAAAATACTCTTTATTGGACCCGGCCGGATTGGATCCCGGATCAGATCGGTTCGGATTGGTCACTGACCCGAACTCGACTTGTTGTACGGTCGGATCTGAGCGGGCCTAATTGATCCAACCCGATCCTGGCCTTCAGTTCGGGTCAAATCCTGCCCAACTCTAGTAACAGGTTTAGAGGCTATTTATTTTTCAAGTTACACTATAAATACATTGTAAATTAGTTATTATTACTTCCACGGGTAATTATCGCTCATGCCACTAATATGAGATGGACAACTTCCATATTTGGTCATAAAACAAAAGCAGAAGGTTTTGAGCCCAAAAACTGTGGGGCCACCGTGATATATATTATATCCTTGCGGTCCATACATTTTGCCTATTCATTTTAGTATATAAGCCCAAAAATGAAGCAGATCTAAAGCTCAAGTGAATCACACCATAATCAATAGTGGGAAATGGCCGCCACAAAATTGCGGTCCAAAATGGACACCATAACCTTTATGAACTGGCTGGATGACAAATAAACAATTGAGGTCTATTTGGACCACTGTTTCATGTGGTGTTCATTTTTATTTTTTTTATTCATGCCCTAAAATAAGTTGGCAAAACGGATGAAAGGCATGGATATGCCATATTCATCACAGTGGGCCCATGGTTAATTTTTATCAATATAGAAATGCATGGACTTTCTTGTTTTAGGAAAGATGACACACGATTTTTCAGATAGCAATTCCTCCCCCATCAAATAATGGTAAGAAATAATGATAAATCATTTGCAAGTATTTATAGTATAATTGAAAAAGCCAAATAATTTGAGAAAAGAGTAACAAAAAATTTTTGCACACCAGTATTTCTAGATGGGTAGACAGTCAAATATTTATCAATCTAGACCATCAATTAGATTTGAACCACTTCTTTTAAGGGCCATTGTTAAAACTCACTTTTCCATCAGATTAATGCCATATATAGAATAGAGAATACAGATCAAAGAAGGTCCACTATCAATATGAATAGCCCAATTCATAGAATCCATTCTAGACATTAAGGAACCATTTTGATTTAACGACCATAACCGTCTAATCTATGACTTAGCAAACAGACCGTTATAAGAAAGAGATGCCGGTAATTGGAAAGTTAGAATCCTCTAATCACCATGAGTTTTTTATGTTCCCCCATGAACAGTGGGGCCAAAATCAATGGGCGGTCAGGATATAAATGAACTAGGCTGTCCACTTATCGTGTGGCCCTAGAGTGCACCACTAAGATAACAATATATACCACATGAGCTTTTTCCAAATAAATTACTAAGATAAGATCAGCGACGTGGAGGTTTAAAAATGTACCTTGGTGGTGATCTTGGGTGAGGTTGTCTTCATCAGGATTAATGTTGATGTAGGTTTCACTCACATAGTCGAGTCCCTGCATGAAAATGACCATCTCAATAAGAGCACAGTTCCAGTGCGCACAGGGAGCATCAGCAAGGGTAGACTCTCAGCAAGCGCCCTTACTCTTGCTCCAGGAGTTTCAACTCCTGGTCAAGGGTTCAAGTACCCTAGGTGGTGAAATCCCACTAAGGCGTGAGTATGTGGAGTATGTGTGCGTGTGTTAAAAGAAAAAGGAAAAGAAAAAAAAAATGGAAATTCACAAGCAGAGAAATACTAGAAACAGAAACTGTAAAGAAGAGGGAATGATCACGTTCGTTCGAACCTATGGTAATAGTTTGGAGCCCACCCTTGATGTGTATGCAGAATCCAAACCGTGAATTGGTAAACCTCCTAATGTTTACCGTACAACCAAAGAATTATCCTGATTCGAAGATTAAGTGGGACACACAACAAGGAGCAATAGACTATCACAACTAAAACTTACATATTCACTTGGTGTGGCCTACCTCAGTATTGGAATAGCTTAATTTTTGGTGTGTCCGTTCATCCTAGTTGGCTTCAGCCGATGAATGGATTAGATGACATATAAAAAATCTGTGGAGCCCACATTCCATTTGAAAGTATCTATGGTAGATACACCAAATGTCTCCTTCGCCTTTCATGTGGCCATCTTAATTATGGATTAAGCTGGATTTAGAGATATTGGCCCCATATATAGGTTCATCTAATGGACAGGTTGGATGGAAATCACACGTCACGTTGGACCCCACACAGCTTGAAGGTATGGTAGTCTATTCGAAGATCCCCCAGTACCAAGAGAACCAAGCTTTGCTGATGAAATTATAAATACTTATCATCTCTCGTAGTCATGACGAAACGCTTACTCTACCGTCCACGACTCCACCGAGTTGCGCACGTTCTAGAACAGCTCCTAACCATGCAGTCATTGGTATTTTCATCCTGTCATTGTATTTTAGGCCGTTAGATGTGGGACAATGCTTACCCATTGGTCGTTTCCCCTGTAATTGGTCCACCTACGAGCTACCATTTGGAGGATCAGGATTGTATAATCAATGAAGTCTCCAAGCAACGGATATTGTTAGAAGGTGAGGTGTCGATTTGTTCCATAAAAGAGATGGACAGGATATGAAGTCATGAAAAGGTACCATCCTCCACGTCATTGTGCCGCGCACGCGTACATGAGATTAAATCAAAACTGATCGTTTGATAGGTGAATAATGATATGCGCCATAGAAAAATCTCATGCCATTGTCTCCGTTTGTTCGATATGCAGTTGAGTATACAGCACATGAAAAAGCCCTTCCATTACGTGTATTAGATCATGTGGTTCATCAGATGGGCCTCAAGAGTTATTTCTTGTTCTGTCCCAGAGTCAGGCCGGTCCGTGTGTGACTGCCTAAGGAGGGGACGGGACAATGTCTGGGAAATGGCATCTACAGAGTGGGGTCCAACTTACGAGCATTTTGGACCTCTCACACGTAAAAATGGGCCACATGGCACGTGGGCCCGCGACTACACCTTCGAGCTCCTGTACGCGAGTCCGATTCGCATTTCCCGTCGGAGCATAAAAGCTCCCTGGTCTTCGCGTTCAATAATCACCGGACGCACCTCGTCTAATGCCAACGTTGCCCCTACTTTTGAGTTGGGAAATAGAGGCAAAACGATAGCAGAGAACGGTTTACGCAAGGGTGTTTTCGTCATTTTTGTTTAAAATTCTCTGTCAGTTAAGAGATCCGTACGATTTCGAGACAGCCCTCGAAATCGGAACGGCACCACGTGGCAGAGCACTGATAACGGTCGCACGAATCATGGGACCACTGCAGCTCGAGATTTCCCTTGCCTCCTTTGCGAAAGCAGGTCTAGTTTACAAGATATTTACCACAACACCACTGTCTTCGTAAAAAGCAGGGCAGCTCCACGATCCTTTTCTGAAAAGGCGGACGCGAGTTTCCTACTACACAAACCCTGTGGGGCCCACCGAGATATCCGAGTAAAATTCACTCCGTTCATCAGGTTACGGTGAGAGGCTAAGAATTAGGCAGATCCAAGACCCAAGTGGGCCGCACCACAGGAAAGAAAGGGGACTGAACGCCCACAGGTCGGATCACATTTTGAACGGGTCTGATGGCATATCAATATCAAGGTGAGCCCCAAGAAAGTTTCAATGGTGGACGTTTCCAATTGTCACTGTTTATAGTGGTGTAGCCCACTTTGATATTGGATCTATCTCAGTTTTGGGGCACTTGTCCTAACATAAGCTCACGAAACAGATGGACGGATTGGATTTCTCACGGACATCACGGTGGGCCCCACATATCTTCGTGTTGCAGTTTCTCCCCTTGTTGGAGGAAACTCGCGTCCGGAATAGCCTACGTTTATACATGGACACACAGTCGACGTGCCACGTGTGATCGATGATCACACAACCGGCAAAAGGAAGGTTACGAGCGTGAGTGGCACCATCGTAAATAGTTGTATATACCATGGGGAAATAGCTGGTGTTCGAGAATCTGGTGGTTTCTGCAGTTGTGCTGGAGTAGTGGAGGGCTTGCTCGTGGTCACCAGCTTCCATCTCTCCGCTGTTATCATTCTTCAGCGTAACAGCTTCGTACCTGCATGAACCCCAATGTATTTTTCAGCTTCGTGAATCCCGTATAATTACGGAACTGCCACTGTTAGCTTTTACCCTAACTACCCCTGTTTACTCTGAAACAACTCATAGAATCAACTTTTAATTGGTGTCTTCCCACAATACATTCAGTGGCATTTTCGTCCTTCCATAAAAAATAGTGGAGTGATTTAAGTTACAGAGACGAAAATGGTCAGGTCTACAATTTCTAATAGTCCCTCGGAGTATATACGAATCCAACAATCAAAAGAGAAGGGGTTTGCGTTTACTTACTTGGCTTGGGTTTTCCCTTTGGGAAGAACGGTGGGATCGGCCCTGGCCTTCACCTTCCACGCCTCGTTTATCTCTACCTGCAAAAACACTCGAAATTACGGAAAAACCAAACTCTCTCCATTTCTTCAATGTCGTCAGATGCAGAAACCAGAAAATTACCAGCAGCCGATGAACGTCATCTGACAATAACACAACAAGCAAAAACCACCCGTCATTAGAATTCCAGAGAGAGAGAGAGAGAGAGAGGAGAGAAGAGAGAGAGAGAGAGAGAGAGAGAGAGAGAGAGAGAGAGAGAGAGAGAGAGAGAGAGAGAGAGAGAGAGAGCATATACACAGAGAAAGCGTGTATAGTGGAGAGCATATATACCGTATAAGAGCTTCACCTTCCTCTCGTATACGATCACCACGCCGCCTGTAAAACGCCGCAGAAGATCATATCGTGGATTGTTTTCCGAAGAAAAACGATCATATAGACGCGTTTGTGATGATCTTACCCATGAGAATGCCGGAGAGTCTGAGAGCCATCGGGACACTCGGATTAAGTATTTCTTCACTGAAAAAGAAGAGAAACGAAAAGAGAATGAGATCTAGCTGAACAGCTGGGATCGGATGGAGAGAGAGAGAGAGAGAGAGAGAGAGAGAGAGAGACCAGATCTTGATGATGTTGAGCTTGTCGAGCTTCCTCCGGTTGATCTTGGCATGCATTGTAGCTGCCATCCTACAGAAATCCGTTTTCAGGTGAGATTTTACTAAACGGAATTGGAATAGGAGCGGAACGGAAAACAGAAAGGGAAGAAGGGAGTCTGACCAGATCTGACCGAGAGGAGCTTTTCTTGCGAGGAGTTGATGGGAGTAGAACATCTTCTTCTTCTTCTTCTATCTCTGCAATTTCAATGTAGAGAGTGAAACCAGTGTAGAGAGATATTGCAGAGAGAGAGATTACAGAGGCGGAAAGAGAGAAAACGAAGACTCTGTAGCAAACAGGGGATGCGTGTGATAAAACAGGGTAGAGAATTTAAATGAGATGATCCATCGCGAGGAACCATCTAAGGGGTGAAACGCGGAAAATGTGCCCATTTGTATACGTGCGTGGAATCAGAGCCCTTTTTTAATTTAGGTTTGACGCAAAAATACTATGCTCCAAACTTCAGAATGGCCTAACTATCAGATGAACCACATATGAAAATTGAATATAAGCCGTTGGAAATTTTCTGACCGCTTACTTTGCTCTCACAGGTGTCGCTCACGTGATAATTTCGTTAGGGCATGTTCACGGTACAATACCTAATGAATGGCCCTGATATCTTACACGTTTTCCATCAGATGGAACCAAACTGCGCATGTGGGCCATACGAGTGAAGATTGAACGTCCACTGTTGAAACCTTAGTTGGGTCACATAAGCTTTGAATCAGGGTTATATTTGTGCATTCCCTTCATCTCTGTGGGACTCACCTTATGAAAGGGGTTGGATGGCATCTAAACATCACGGTGAACTCCAGGATGGTTTCAACGGTGGATATCTCCATCCCCACTGTTTCCTATGGTATGGCCCACTTGAGTTTTGGATCTTCCTCAGGCTCATGTCTTAAAATAATCTGAAGTAAGGGATGGACGGTGTGGATATAAAACAAACATCATGGTGGGCCCCACATAGCTTTGCGTTGCAGGGGAGCTTGTAACCCGTCAGAGATGATAGGATGAGCTGATACAACCGTAAGCCATCTCACTTCAGTACACGTGGGAAGGTGATATGTCAATCAAGACCGTCCATGTAGTGGACCCTACTACGGATGAAAACTGATTCCAGACACATAGATCTGCTGATTCGGTCCATCTAAAAGGTGGCCTTCAAGGCGCCGTTAGTGAGTACCTGAAAATGAAGAAAACTGATGGAAAAGATCGCCGATAAGTGTTATTTTCGAACGTAGGCCATCCATGATGAGTTTTTTTTTTTTTTTTTTTACACACGCACGCGCACCACCACACACTCACGCCGTAGTGGAATTTCGCCACCTATGGGTACTCGAACCCTCAACCAGGTGTTGAAACTCATGAGAGTCTACCACCGGAGTAAGAGTAAGGACCCCCATCCATGATGAGTTTAAGTAGATGGACGGTCTTGATTGATGCATCTTCCTGCCACGTAGTCTGGAGAGGTGGCCCTACCATATTCCAGTTCTCCAGCCTCTACGTATTATATCCTTTCACAAATTGGCACCTGATCCTCAGAGAGAGTTTCCAAGCACAAGTACCAACTCGGCACCCGTGGTGGGCCATGCCTGATCACGAAAGTGAGCCGCTTGTCAGGTGGCCAATCATGTATGTTGCATGTGGACCGTTAATCGGGTTTCTGTAAGTGTCCATTTTTCCTACGGATGTTTCACCACCTGATGAGTAGAGCAGCCTCACGGTGGCCCACCTAAGAAAACTCAATGTCATGCGAGCGGTCCTGTTGGAAGGGGTGCACCGTAGAAAAAATGGACGGCTACAAGTATTCCTTAATTGTCCAAATTCCTCGTACCCGTCTGGGCCCACCTCTGATGACGTGGACCACTGGATGGGAGGGGTCCACTGTAGATTAGAAGCGGATATATATCACACTGACCGAATGATCATAGCCATTCGATAAGTTCAGCCAGGAAGGCCTTTTGTACTCTTACCGTCCATTTTTAATGCCTTCATTTGTGAAGTCACGTGTAATCTGCAATGGCCCAATGGTCGTCGTCAATCATATGTGGCCCACTTGGAAAAGCGTTAGAATAAGCATGGCCTTCGATATAAGTTACTTTCCAACGAATCTGTCAGTTTGTATGTTGGACGGATCATGTGGTTCGCACCATAGAAAAACAATCGACCACAACCGATCTGATAGGTGGGCCCGACCTGATTGATATGAGGACCGGAATCGCCTACTGTACCTGTTTGGACGCTGTGTAAAACGGGTGTTGTATATGTAAAACACACCAACCACTGTCGGGTCCCTCGCGTTGTACATGTAAAATCCGCTCCGTCCATCAGGTGAGAACCATTATTTGGACCGTACATATGCCCAGAACAACGGCTACATGTTAAAATGCTCCTCACAAACTTATATCCATTGTTCCATGTAGTGTGGCCCATTCGAGTTGTGGGTATAGCTGATTTTTTTCCATAAGGGATAAAATGGAAGATAGAACCTGATAGACGGAGTGGATTTTAAATATAAAACATGGTGGGCCCACAGGTTTGGGTGTTCTACACACTGCGTGAAACAAGGGTCTAGACTATTCCATTCCCAAATCGTAAGTTTTATAGGTTTAAAAAATAAAAATAAAAAAGAAAGAAAGGAAGAGGATTCTCGAGGAATGAGAGAGATTGCTACTATCTGCTCTGCTGTGGCCTCCTGGATCATCACGGCATCCTTGAAGGTTGTAGGAGCGTCAGATTTTCTTTTATTTTTATTTTATTTTTTTGGGAAAATTTCATACTCTCTTCAACCCAAGGATGCTGTGATGATCTGGACCTCAGCAATCTTCAAGAAGATTACTCCTCCTTCAATGCCCAACCATCCCATTGTGGTAATGTTCCCTGTTCTCTCTTTTTTCTTTCAATTTTGAATCGTTTTGAATTTTTCTACTGCTTAGGTTCATGGGCCTTTGATTATTTACATTCATAAGATTTCTTTCTGATTCTTTGCCTATTATTACGTGCCAGCATGGCATGTAGGCACAAGATCTAGTCCATCCATCATGAGGGTCCCATATGTTCACATTCTGACCAAAGAATCAGATTGGTTTAGTAATCAGGCACGGCCAGAAAATCTTGGCTGCAGTTCTCTAAGCCGACTACCTATTCCTAATGAGTAGACCAACCTGATTTTTAGCCCAGAACATCACCTAATTGCAAGGCCCACCTAATCAATGTCTAAGATATTGGACCCGTCTGACGTGCTGGCACATGTAGTAGTTTGTACATGGTATGCAGGCTCGGCGAACCTCTTAAGTTAGATTTACCCCAATCTTTTTGAGTTCTTGAATATTTTTTATGTTTTGGATCTGTGTTTTATTATTGCATTCACAGGGATTTTTTCTTGTTCTTTCGATAGTACTAATGTTATCATCATCAATCCCATTAGCTGGATTATCTACCTCTTGGAGTTCTTGAATTTTTCAGTAGCATTGTCAACCTACTTTTGAATTCTTGATTTGGACCAGGTCTCTAACATTATATTAATGGGACGCTTTCCTAACTTCCATAAGATTTCTTCCTGGGGACCATTTTTGTCATGGTTTTTTTTTTTTTTTTACTCAGTAGACTCCTTCCAACATATTTAGGTTCAAGGTTCAAGTGGAGTCATGACTTGTCCAAGTGAAGGGTAAATCTGCCCGACTCACCCAAGACGGGTGACTCATGGTGCCAAACCATACCACTCCCAACCAAGTCCCAGTCAACTCGGACAAGGCACCAATCCATGGTTAGTATTAATATTATCAACCTCCTTAGTAGCCTCATCAACCTGTTTTATAGTCCTTTTTTTTTACCATTATTTGGATGGGCAGGTCCTTGAGATTATTATCATTTCCAATGTTGGTAGATTTCCTAGTTCCTTGGGCACTATCGTTATTATCAATCTCATTTGTTGGATTACCAATCTCTTCACTTTTATTTTTTTTTGTTTTTTTATCATGGGTCTCTAATATTACATTTATGAGAAGAGATCATAAGTAGAGCTAGACACAAACCAAGCTAACTCGGTTAACTCGCTTGGTTTGACTCGAAAAAAATCGACTCGATTCAGCTTGAAACTGGGTTTGGGCCGAGCCAAGTTGAATATTTGAGCTCGAAAAAATTTCGAGCCGAGTTCAAGCTAGCCCTAGCTTGCTCTATATAAGTATTAACTTTAAAAAATAAAATAAAATAAACCTACCCCCCTTTCTCTTCTCAACCCGAACAAGCGCCCTGTAACACCCTGGAAATTGGGAGTCTTGCATAAACTCGACTCCCAAGTTCCCGGGTGTCACTAATGCTAATTTTTACTAATTTACGTTTAATTAGGTTTAAATGCGCAGCATGAAATTTCTTGGAACATAAAACATAATCACAACTGATCTATTGAAATGAAAGAAGTCAATTATATATATATACTAGTCCAAAAGAATGTAAAAGGGTCGCACCAGGCGTTGCCTAACAAAGCACAAAAGGAATATCATGTCCAAAAGAATAGGGCTGAGTCCACAACTCAGCGATCCAAATCACGTCTACTAGGCCGACGGGGAACCGTCCATCGGCTGAAAATAGGACAGCTCGTCCTCCTTATCCAGGCTCGCGCCGAAAGGCTCCTCACTCAGTGTCACCTGCAACTACTGAAGAGTCTGGTTGGTGTTTTAAAACACCATCCTAGAGTGGGAGTGAGTGATCAACTTAGTGGGTGTTATTAGTCTTAAGTTACAACAGGCATCAATTATACTATGGATTTAATGAAAAACAGTCATTCATAAACACTTATCTAATCTTATTAATATGTATGTATGATAGATGATATGATGCATGCCCTCGCCACAACTCTCCCTCGAGTGACTCGGTCTGACGATCGCGTATGTCAACACGTCCTCAGAGTGACCTCGACTGCCGAGTCGCCAATCTAGCTAATGCAATGTAATGATAATGTTAACCAGGTTCTTAGTTAAGTCCATTCAATGAGCAAATTGGAGAATCTGATACACCCCATGTATCAAATGCCCTAAACTGATTGCGAGGCCAAGACCCCCCAACGTATGAGGCCAAGACCCCGCGATCCGTGATCCCGTCGGGTTCCCCATCTCCAACTTCAAGCACATGGGGAGTGCTGAGAACTGGGATCGCTCGCTGTCACTATGGGAAGGCGCGTCACCCCAGCGTAGGCCGACAACTCGGACACAGTGTCTCATTCCACTATGCCCGACTCACGAGACTATGGATCGATATTCAATTCGTTAACAATGGGCTACAACGGTGATAGGGTGTTCCAGATTCCATACATATGTGAGCAAACATAGTTAACAAATAAGGTTGGTCAGCCAATAGACTAAACGCATGAGTTCAGGCAAATACGTGATGGATGACATCGAGTACGAGCGACCCATGTAGTCTAACTACTGTCGCCCACACGCACTCGCCCAAATCCATGGGTTTAGCCTCAAGACGGTCCTACCCACGGGACCGCCTTAACTCTCCTTATTTTCCTGACCAACCCTAGGGTTTGGATGGTGGTCCACGACATGTCAACAGACAGGGTTATCAACTAGCATAATCATCATCATGTTCTCATACACCTCAACATACATGTTCAGATTCTCCTAGTAAGCAAGCTAACACAATTTATGAGCAAGGGTGCATGTGTGTTGTGTGTGTTGGTGAGGAAGTTGCTCACTTCCTACAACTCATGGAAACAAATTACGTAAGAATTAATGATGCACGCATGTTATAGGGCATCATCATATGAGCAATCAAACAAGACATCAACAAGCGATCATCAAATTTGCACCAAGTCATGTGAGAAGCAAGAACAACATCATGTGAGAAAATCAAATAAAACATACAATTCCATACCACTCTAAATAAACATAAATTACAAGGTTTTCTCTATATTCTCTAAATGCATCAACTAAGCAATCAAAATCATTAAACTCATAATGAAATTGGTGTTAGGCCACCTAAGAGTAATAGTCCGCACCTATGGATCATTGGAGACTTGGAAAACGACCTAGGAATGAGGGCTTTGAGGTTGATCAGCCGGAATTCCTAAAGCAAGCCCTTGCATGTTAGAAATCCAAGCCAATCCCTTCTTAACACATGGGTTTCAAGAAAAAGGGAAGAGGGATTTACCTAGACAACCAACGGAAGCGGTTCTTGCAGTTGAGGTGGAGGGTTTCCTTGGAGAAGGGGTAGAGAGTTGCAAGGTTGAGCTTCCTTGGGCCCCACCTCCAACCACACACTCCTTTTCTTTCTTCTTCCTCTCTCTTTCTCCTCCTTGCTCTTCTCCCTTTTCTCTCTTCTCTCTTTTCTAGGGCAAAATCGTATGGGGAGAGGAGGTGCCCAAATGAGCCCCTTTTATAATGCCAGATTTGGTGAAAATGGCCCTAAGTGTTGGGTTTTTACTATACTAGACCTATGGGAGGGTCTTTCTAGCCTCTAGGGCCCACTATGGGGTGTATAAGTTGATATACACCATAGGATAGTTAGTCATAATGCTGATCTACATAGGAATATGATCGGCCTGCCATTTGGATGCGCCGATCGACAGATATGGTTAGAAGTCTGTTCAACGGTCATCGATAGTCGATCGGGGCCGCGGCTATATGGATATGTGTGGGGAAATATCCTTACTCCACGTGTGAAGTTTGGTCATAAATCGATGGTCCGAAATCCTCAACTTTGCATAAGAGTGGATGACCCGATTCACTTAAGTTTCAGCCTCTTCCTTTAAGGTATTTGCACTTCTCATGCACTCGCCCCTTTGTTTAAGTTGAGCGGTTCTGGACCGTTCCCAGGTCCGACTCCCGCGATGGACGTCAAGCCCAGTAAGACAGACATTACTCTATAATTTTGTAACTAGTGGCCCACCAAAGAGCGGTCTAAAGCTTGTTCGGAAAATCGGAGCATTTCTGGAATGAATTATGTATTGAGATTTCTCGTGGGCAATGATTAGGGTTTGGATTAACTATGTTCAGAGCATGGCCTATTTATAACTAGTGAAAGTGGATATTTAGTCATGATTACTTTAAACCGTCAGTTTTAGGCTAAAAGAGTAACGGGGTTGCTCTGATGGGTCCCTGGTCACGAAATTTATAGGACAAGTGCTCCATGACCTGATGAGAGGCTATGCAAAGTTTGGGAACAAATGGATGAGCGAATGTGGGGTTTGATCATACGGTTCCTATCTTTAAATGGCCCCGTGGGGTCCATTCCGGTGATTGGAGTGGTTCTGGTGGCCCTCTGGTCCTGAAACTTATAAGATAGGTGCTCCATGGCCCGATGAAGGGCCATGCAAAATTTGGTAATGATCAAATGTGGGGTTTGATCGCATGGGTCCGATTCGCGATCAACGGTCACCATTCCGTGATCGGGTCCCAGAGTTTGTGGACGGGCGTAGAAAAATACACTAGACCTCCACCGTAAATTTAGAAGAAATCCGATGGTTGAAATGTCTCATATCTCTGTTTCAACTAAGAGTGTCGGATTCTGAGACTAGTGGGCTGGGGTGAGCCACACGTTGCAAGTGCCGCTGGGACAGCGTGGATAATTGACTTCTGGATGTTTACTAGGTCTGTGGTCCGCGATGGACCACGAGCCCAGCGAGATTTATGCTTCCCTATTTTTTTTAATTTTTTGACATTTCTTGGTTGCGGTATGGCCCGCACAGGCTGTTTCTAAGTGTAAACGACCATCTGGCTTGGCGACCCCCACTAGATCCTATCATGACCCGTCTGGTTTACCCAATTGGACTAATCCTAGATTACTTGCGGTACCTCACCACGAGTAGTTTAAACGAATGGTCCTGTAACAAATCCTACGTGGATGCCACGGGACACTGTGCTGGTTGGACGGGACGTTACAGTCACCCGTGTATAAGCTAGCATTGAATGCCAATGGTCAGTAAGTGATAATATAAGTTAATTACATAAAAAAAATTAAGGATTTTTGGAAATCCAAAACAGTAAAAATTCAAGATGTTACACGCCCCCACCCTAACCTCTCTCTCTCTCTCTCTCTCTCTCTCTCTCTCTCTCTCTCTCTCTCTCTCTCTCTCTCTCTGCTGTCACTACCTTGCTTTGCTCACCCTCGTCCGTCAAGTAAACAATCGAACCCAAACTCCTAATCATCTTTCATGAAATTTGGAATCATAGTTTTTGGGAATATGATCAAACGTTGTCCATGGCGACCCGATTAACAATATTTATATATTTATATATTATAATATATATTATAACATATTTCATATATTTAAAAATTAAACTCAGTCGACCGCCCCAATGTCCATGGCAGCCCGATCATCGTTCAATGAAAAAAAAAGTGTTAATATATATTATATATTTATATTGTTATATATTTTTTATATTATAATATAGATAAATATATATTGTATATTATATATTATTTTTTAAATAAAACCCTAAACCCTATATATATATATATGGGAAAAGGTACTATATGCTCGACCGTATTATACCTTCTATAAGGTGAGTGTTGGCGGCACGTTATTCGTCGGATGGTGAAAATTTTAAACAAATCGGGAAATTTTATAGGGCCGCAAGGAATTTATGTGCGAGCCTTTCGTTGTTGGAAGATCATGTGCTAGGATTATGTGTAAGGCCCACTATGATGTTTGTGATAAATCCAACCCGTCCATCTGTTTTTCAAAATCATTTTAGGACATGCAACCAAAAATGATGATGATCTAAATATTAAATGGGCCACATGAGAGGAAACGGTGGGGATTTAGTGACCACCGTCGAAACATTCATATAACTACAAAAGTTTTGTATTGGTTTATGTTCGTGGTGTTTTCATTTCATATAAGTGAAAATGACCTTATAAACGGTTTGGATGGAATATAAACACCAAGGTGGAGCCTAGGAAGGTTTCAACGGTAACCATTCCTTTCTACAGTGTTTCATCTCGTATGGCCCACTTGAATTTTGGATCCTCCTCATTTTGTCCTAAAATGATATCTAAAAACGAATTGACAGGTTGGATTTCACACAAAGATCACAGTGGCCCCATACAGAATCCTTTCTCGAATTTTCATGGGAAAGGCTCTAGTAGGAAATCCGCATCGCTGGGTTTGGGAAACGGACTGGCTACTCCCCCCAACCGGCCAATGGCGGGGTGGTCGGCGTTATGTGGGCCCCACTATGTTGTATGTGTTTCATCTATGTTGTCTATATGTTTTTCTAGATCATTTTATGATAATGAGACCAAAAATGGGGGCATATCCCAATCTCAAATGGACCACATTACAGGAAACAGTGTTGAATGGGCGTCGACCATTAAATTTTTTTGGGGGGCCATAAAAGTTTTGGATCAAATTTATCTTTGTTTTTTTCCTTCATATGGGTCTGTATGACCTAATCAACAGATTAGATCTCAAATAAACAGTACAATGGGCCTTAGGATGGTTTTATCCGTGAGCATCACTCTCCACACTTTTTTCTATGGTGGGTTCCACTAGAGCTTTTAATATGCCTCATTCTTTGGATAATGCCATAATATGATCTCTCAAAATGGATGAACGATGTGGATATAATACATACATCATGTTGGGACCCACAGAACTTGGTGACGTGACTTCAGCTACTCAACCTCTCATTAGGTAATCCGCGTCCCACTCTGAGACGGAAGCGGATTGGCTGGTGTACCACACACTATCTATTTTTATTTTTATTTTTGGGGGGTTAGGTTGTTAGTACACACCCATGTCAGTACACACACTCCATGTTAGCCACCCCCACTAGGGATCGATACCAAGACCTCAAGTGTTCACACACCAGCTATATAGCTAGTGTATTAACGTCAACAAGTTTTGTGGGTCCCATCATGAGGTACGAGGTATGTGTTATATCCAAAACGTCCATCCATTTGGCAAGCTCGTCTTAAGGCTTGAGCTTAAAGATAAGACAGATAGATACAAAGATCAAGTGGACCACACTGTAAAAAGCAGTTAAGGATTGAACGTCTACCATTGAAACCCTTTTGGGGTCACAGAAGCTTCTTATCAATATGAAAATTTTTTTTCCTCTTCATCTATGTATTTGTGATCTTATTAACAGATTGGATGGAAAATAAAAGTTATGTAGGCCCTACGAATTTTTTAACGATGAAAATCATTGTCCTCGCTGCTAGTTTTGGTGTGATCCATCTGAGCTTTGGATTTGATTCATTTTTTGTTTAATGGTCTAAATTGATCTCGAAAAATGGATGAAGGGTGTGGATATAATAAATAAATCATTGTGGGGTCATGTAACTTTGATCTCCTTTGAACCGTTCGTGCAACTCAGAGCTCGAGGAGCATCGGCACTTGTCTTCGTACGACACGTATCTACACCAGCTATATATATAGCTGGTGTGTAGTACACCAGCCAATCCGCTTCCCTCCTAGATGGAAGGGGATTGCTGAGCTTACTGAGTAAATTGTGTGCGGTCCACCATGATTTATGTATTTTATCTTCTCCGTCCATCCATTTTCCCAGATAATTTTATGGCTTCATCCCAAAAATGAAGTATATACAATGTTCAAATGGACCACACCACATGAAACAGTTGAATTGAACTTCTATTGTTGAAAATTTCTTGGGGGCCACATAAGTTTTGGATCAAGCTTATATTTTTGTTTTCCGTTCATCCATGTATGTATGATCTTATGAACAGGTTGGATGACAAATAAACATCACTATGGGGCCTAACAAGGTTTCAACGGTGGAAATCATTATCCCCACTTTTTCCCAGGCATGATGGACTTAATCTTTGGATATGCTTCAATTTTGGGCTCAACCCCTTAAATTAGATGGAAAAATGGATGGACGGCATAGATGAAACACATACATCATGGTGGGGCCCACATAGCACCGACCACCTACCATTGGCCGGTGGTGGTGGAGTAGCTTCCCAAACTCAAAACCAAGGACGCAGATTTCCTGCTAAAAGCCTTTCCCATGAAGATCAGGGGAAGAATTCTGCGTGGGGCCCACTGTGATCTTTGTGTGAAATCCAATCCATCCATTTGTTTTTAAATATCATTTTAGGACATTATACCAAAAATGAGGATCCAGAATTTAAGTGGGCCATACGAGATGAAACAGTGGAGAAAGGAATGCTTACCGTTGAAACCTTCCTAGGCTCCACCTTGGTGTTTATATTCCATCCAAACCGTTTATAAGGTCATTTTCACTAAGATGAAATGAAAACACTATGAATATAAACCAATACAAAACTTTTGTAGCCATATGAATGTTTCAATGGTGGTCACTAAATCTCCACTGTTTCCTCTCATGTGGCCCATTTAATTTTTGGATCCTCCTCATTTTTGGTCTCATGCCCTAAAATGATTTTGAAAAATGGATGGACGGGTTGGATTTATCACAAACATCATAGTGGGCCCTACACAGAATCCTAGCACATGATCTTCCAACAACGAAAGGTTTGCACATAAATTCCATTGCGGCCCTATAGAATTTTCCGGTTTGTTTAAAATTTTTACCATCCGACGAATAACGTGCCACCAGCACTTGACCTTATAGAAGGTATAATACGGTCGAGCGTATAGTACCTTTTCCCTATATATATATATATATATATATATATATATATATGTTATATTACTAATATTAGTTATGTTATATGTGAATGTTAATATTAGAATTTAGATTGTTAATGTTAATGTTAAATTGATATTATTATTAATTTGTTATTATTCAATCAGTTGAATTATTCTTTTTCGTTTTATTATTGTAGTATTGGATAATCAGCTGCCTATTTGAGGATTTTTATGTTGCCAGGCATAGATTTAGTGTGTTTTTAGAAGCATAAAAATTCTCAAATTGTTTTATTTTTTACAGTTCAAGGTTAGATAGATAAGAATATTTTCATTTATTATAATTTAAATGAGCATGTCTGTTTTGGTTCATCTCTCCTCTTATCTCTGGATATATTTCTTACATTTGTTCCCGTCATCAAATATTTACATTTTGTGTTTATAGTTGAGGCGGGAATTAATACATGATTAATATATATATATATATATTATATATATATATATATATATATAATATATAATATATATATATATATATATAAAGAGATAAGGGGAGATGTTACTGAAATTTTGGCGTGGGATTTAAATTTTTTAAAAATGAAAGCATTGAAATTTATTCAACCTTGAATGGGTGATTGATTTATACACTTAGGCCATTCTAGAAAATTTAGAGGGCATTTAAGTAAAACCACTTTGTGTTGATAAGTGTCCAAAAGTTAGTTTCATATCTTTATATTTATAGATGGCTTGTAAGGAAGCCCCAATTACCCCCAGTGACGATGTGTCGGCTAGTTCTCCCCTTATTATGAAAGGAGAAGGGTCTTCAGCTGCAACCAAAGGAAAGAAAATATTAGTTATGCGAGACGACTTTGAAAAGTCACTATAGGAAATTGCTCTTTTACCGACGACATAATTCGTCATTATTTTATCTTTTTCGTCGGTAATGATTATTACCGACGAAATCTATCATTGGAAACATCGTCGCAATAAGACTGTGGCTAAAGGCTTTTCCCGACGAAATATGACTTCGTCAGCAATGATAAAACAAATACCGACGACTAAAATCGTCGGTAAAACATGTTACTTTTGGTAGGAAAAAATAATATATTTCGTCGGTAAACACGACTTATACCGATAAACATTTTCGTCGGTAAAACTGTGGATTAACGACATTACTGATGAGTACGTTCGTCGATAAAACAATAATACCGACGAGTATGTTTGTCGGCATAAGCCCTCTATTACCGACAAAATAATTCGTCGGTATATCTCATATAGATCGTTGGTATAAATTTTTGTATTAATTTTTACCTACGAAATATTTCGTCGATATAAGTTTTGGATCTACCATTACCAACGAAATATTTCATTGGTAATAGTCTGTTTCTTCCCGATTTCATTTATTTTCAAAATTCAGGAAATTTTTTTTAATATACACCTGTATATACACCTGTTACAATACATTTTCATCATATTCACATCCACATCCATCCAAACACAAACTACATCTATCCAAACACAAACCACATCCATCCATACACAAACAATCCTATCCACATCCACATACAACCCACATTCATCCACGCATAAATACATATAAGTTTAACATTCGTATATAAAATAAATCATAAAAAAAAAAAAATCATATCTACATCCACATACAACCCACATTCATCCACGCACAAATACATATAAGTTTAACATTCGTGTATAAAATAAATCATTAAAAAAAAATCACGAAGATGAAGGCGGAGGTGGTGGGGCATCGGTGGCAAAGCGTGCAACGAGAGCCTGAAACATCTCCTGCATCCGTCACTCATGCTCCACCCGCATCTCCTCTATCTTCCTCTCTAGCTCCTCTCGTCGCCTCTCCTCCTCTCTCCGCCTCTGCTCCTCCTCCTCCATACGCCTCTGCTCCTCCTCCCTCTGCCTCTCTAGCTGCTCTTTGATGTCATCTACGACGACCGTAGCTGTTGAACCTCTCTCTTTACTATATCAGCTCGGCATAGGACGCTCCCCCCAGCGACGGATCGGCTGGAGGCAGTTCTAGCTGGTGCCATGAGCTTGGCACCATGGCCAAGCCCATGAACATATCCAGAACGGGTGTTAAGCACCTCGCTCAGGATATTTGGCTCACTCCCCTTACTACCATCGGGAGTGGGCTGATTACATATGGTGTCTATCGCCACCTGTAATGAAAGCATATGAATTTCATAACGAATGACATTATTATAATTCAATGCAATTAAATTTTACAATGTAAGAATTTTTACTCAATTCTTGCTGGCTCTAGGATGAACCCAAGATATCGTCGCCTACCGACAGTGAGTCCCTCTGTAGAGGTCTACTGGTCCAAGCTCCTGACCGATGACGAAATCTCGCTGCACAATTAAAAGAACAATAGAGTTAATATAAATGCATGGAAAGAATAGATTAACTTAATAATCACTAATAATTTCTTACCATATCGTAACGATATCGTACAAATGACTTTGAACTAGCAACGTGGTTCACTTGTAACTTTTTCCTGTTCGTAGAATTTATTCTGCTCCTCTTCTGAACACATTATTCATAATACATTGTTATTAATTGCGACTTTAATTGTTACCTTAAGATATCGTAAATATGTAAATATTACCTGAAAAGCCTCAGATGAAAATCTCTCGCAGAGTATCCGCCAGTCGTCTATAGTCACGTGTAGCTGTGCGGACAATACGGCCTCATCATGGGTCTTGCACTGCTTGTACCGCTGGTATAACTCTCCGCGGTATTCCTTGAACAGCTTCCTGACCATGTCATTGACAACATGAGAAATGTAAGGAACACTCAAATCTAAAACAAATTTATCCTGCAGTTTCGTAAATAATAGATTAAGGCAATAAACTTATTAAGAAAGTAACTTAACCGTTAATGAACTTTTACAAAAGAAAATTTAATTTACTAAAATTTACCTGAAGGCGCTGACAGATGAGTTGCCGCACATCATCTATCATGTCTGCCCAACGGGGGGTGGTGGAGGGGATCAGAGATCGGCATAGGACACCGACCTCTGACGTAAACAACCTGACATTGTCCCCAACAGGTCTAAGGCAGTCCTGTGAGAACTCTACCGTCACCCTACCCTCACGCGTAAGTCGCTCTAAAACTAACCCACACGTGGGTCCACGTTCTCGTCGGCTGATCGACGATGCTGTCGCAAAAGAAATATGTAAGTCTAAACATAAAAAGAAGTCACTAAATAAATATATGCCTAAACTTACATGCAGTGCCTGGTGTATACTCAACCGAGGGCTCAGACGCCTGTGATGCAGCATGCGACGTTGATGTTGTCTCCGTCGCATCACGGGTGGAAGGAGTAGATCCAGTACACGAACGACCTGATCTCCCACCTGGTGCCATGACTGAATATGTGCGAACTACGAACTTATAAATTTAAACAATGTCAGTACAAGTGTATGAACATCAATATAATAAACACATTAAACTTTACAATGCAAGTGGAATATACTAAAACATTATACAAGTAGTGTTGATGGTAGAATGAATTTGTGTTTATTCTTAGAGAGATGATTAAAATATGATTAGACCATTACACTATAATGCAAGCAGAATATAATAAAACCGCAAACATTCTAGTAAATTTGGAAATTCTATTACGCATTGTCATTCTATATTAAATACATGTATTTCATTGTAATATGAAACAGCTTCGGATCAACTATCTGAAGTACTCCCTGCGTAAGTTATCATACGCTACAAAAGTATATGATATGGTGGTGTTATGGGTAAAAATGGACTGACCAAGGAGAAAAGGTCAGCTCGAACATGTGTGCTCTGACACGTGGTCAACTAGTGCCGGGCGTAACCAATGAGCTCCTTAACGGCCAAAAAGCAGTAATCCACTGCTAGGAAACCTACCTATTCCTCGAGCTCGACCATCAGAAGATGGAATGTCTCTGCTTCCATCAGAAACTGAGCTCTTCCACGGTCTCATCCATTTTTGAGTGGTCGAGAGCCCCCGAAGTATGACCCAATACGGAGTAATACTCCAAGCTGCTACACTCAAGGAAGCCCTGCACTTCATGATAAGATGAAGAGGATGGTTATTCCCGACTTCGTCTATATTCTACTAAGGAAGGGAGCTCAGCTTTAGTACTCAAATAAGACGTCCAGATGCAGGTCGAAAGGTTGGTGATCTGCCCGATGTTGAGAGAGAACTCAACCACGACTCACTAGAGGATCCAGGTCGGTAAACTACTCCTTGGGACGGCTATGTAGGCCACCTCTGATGCTCGACCTTAGCCTCCTAATACATGTTTCCTCTAATCCTAACTACTCAGATCTTATCGAAGAGATCTATCCAAGATCTCAGCCGAAGATCTCAGAAGATAACCGCGACACGTATCTTCCTGAGATCTCAGCCGAAGATTTCAAAAGATAATCGCAACACACTCAGGATATGATTCCCTCCACAATACGTACCTATTAAATAGGGAGATCTGTAAGCGCTATATTGTATAAAGCACACCTTTGTTTGTCAAATTTCGTTTAGACAAAATAGCTTATGATGTAAGCCTTCTAATGTTGATCAAGATGGAAAGTTCAAGACTCTACTAAAGTTCAAGTCAAGTAGAGGATCAAGATGGAAAGTTCGAGACTACTGAAATTCAAGATCAAGATGGAAAGTTCAAACTCTACTAAGTTCAAGATGATTGAGTTCAAGTTCTACTAAAGTTCTAGTAGAAGATCAAGCTCTATCTTCAACTTCAAGCTTTATTGAATATTCAAGTAGAAGAACAAGTTCCATGAAGTTCAAGCTACTTCAAAGTTCAGTCATATCAGGTATAACAAACCCTAGAAAGACCTTAGGCTTAGATACTTTCAAAACATAACTTGAATGGGTTTTTATGCTTATGTTTAGGCTAAAGTTCGACTAGTCTAAGCTAAGGCTCGACTAGTGTAAGTTGTGGTTCAACTAGTCTAAGCATTTTTCGACCAGTCCTAGTTTAAACTCAAGAAAAATGGATTTTTCCATTACTTCTTCGACCAATCGAGTAGACTGCTTGACGCAGGATAGCCCTAATTATGATGCATGCTCATGAACATAATTAAACAGCGGAAATAAAATGAATAAATGATCTAAAATTCCAGCAGTAATCATCATAACTGAGAAAATCATAAAGGAAACATGCAATGGAGCGGGCCATCACCACAACCATGGAGTATGGAGTTCAATTACTACTTAGGTTGGATCCGCCGAGGGATGAGACCTCCCGATCTTGCATGGTCACACCCAATCGATCAATGAAGACCACTAGTCCGAAGAACCAAGAAGTTTCTCAGATTAGGGATTTGAGAATTTGGGGGTTTAGGGTTTACATTGGTTCTCAAGATTTTGATCGAAGAAGGATTAGCCAAAACTGAAAAATAGAAGGAAGAAAATTATTACCTTAAAGAAGTTGGAGGGGCACAAGAAGAAATTAGAAGAAGAAGATCAAGGGAAGAAAAGAAGCACCATTAGAGAGAAGAGAGGAAGGAGGCAACCAAAGGGTTTGCTTTTCATTAATCAATAGTTGAAATTTGGATTTAGGGCTTTAGCCCACTTAAATAAGCAAATAAAGACATAAAATTACTAAAATACCCCTATAATAAGCAAATAAAGACATAAACTTACTAAAATACCTCTAGAATAAGCAAATAAAGACATAAACTTACTAAAATACCCCTAACTAAGCAAAAACGCGCAAATCATATAAGTACGGGAAAGTTCGGGCGCTCGGTCTTCTTTCTCCAATCTTCCTTCAAATGTGTCTTCCCTGAGTTGGGTCTTCTATATGTCCAATCACATGTGAAAGGTCTTCAGCTCCTCAATAGTCGCCTATCCACAAGGACGATACTTGTGGTTGGTGCTTTCTTCGTTTGTACATGTCACGCCCTAAACCCAAAAATCGGATTCACAGGAATCCCGATTGCCGAATCTGGTGTCGACAACCTCTGTAGTACCCCATTCTCGGCTCCTAGCGTCCATACGCCAGATTCTGATCCTGGGATCCTACAAGGAGGATTTTTTTTTTGTACATTTAACTCGTAATAAGCATAACCACAAGTATACCCAAATCACAAAGGTAACATCATCATCACATATCCACTAATATAATCATTTGATTACAATACTGAAGGAAAATACATCAATCGAAAATCAAGCTCCAGAAGACCGCTGCATGCTCCAAGCTCAACACTACTGCAACCTAACATCACATGCACGCATCTATCATGCATAAGCTTATAGAAAGCTTAGAGGGTGGTGTAAGTGTGTACACAAGGTAAGTACCAAGTATTCAATATAATGCCATCATCGTACAATACTGCAAATACTGGTAATCCATAAATCGTACAATATCAGAGTAAGCAGAAATACTAACAAGAGCAGTAATTATCAGAGTAAACAGAAATACTGGCAAGATCATAAATTATACGATAACAGAGTAAGCGGAAATGCGGACAAGTCCATGAGTCAATCAATATCAGAATACTCAATATAGAACAACTATGCAAATGAGGACTCATTAAGAGCCAAATATTAAATGTCGAGGATGCGATGCAGTATGTAATTCCTGATGAGTCCATGAATAGCGTCAATCGTATCTAGACCATATAAATGCAGAAACACAGCAACCCAAAATACCATATGCCGCAGATGTAATGCAATATGCGGTGTGAATGGAATGACCATGCTGGAGTGTGAAGTCAGGATGATAATACGTAGTATCGCAAGCTATGGGTTCCATCACAAGGGACTTCTATCCAAACCAGTCTCATACCTAAATTTGGATAGTCAGACTCAATGTAATAAACTCCTGATCTCAGGTTAGTCCCGCGCCCCAACCGAAATCCTGGCCATTGCGAAGGCACACGTAAGAAATAGTTCGCACCATCAGCCCGAGTGGATAGTGAATGAATGAATGAATGAGTATGTAACTCCTGCCCAATAGGTCCACATATCGGTACTGCTAATTTTTGGGATCATCACGGAGGTTTAATACACTCCAAATGGCACTGCCGCTCTCCCAGCAGCACAGTCCAAGTGAGTGCAAGAAACTTCACTATCCGCCTGGCCCATAGTCTGCCAATACCTATCCGGCACGTCGATACCGGACCCATTCACGAGCTGGTCAAACTCAGCCTAGCAATGCCCCCTACCCTCTGGCGATTAAGGCCACACCCCCTCCCAACCGACCACGACACAGTGGGAGACACGGCCTCCTGGTATTCGGCACTCGGGCGCTCATGTATCCACTCGGTCTCGACGTTGGGACGTCTCCTGGCCACGGAGATTTAGGGATTTTCACCCAAGGACATCTATGGCGCCCGTATGCTAGAACCAAACATTTCCGGTGTCCCCTTTGGCTATCCACGATATGCCTGTAGAGGCTACGACCCTGATGTCACTAGGGCGTATAGTAATCACAGCACACAATGCAAGATGCATAAGTCATATAATCCAGTCATGCATCAATCCTGCGCATACCGTGCGCTCATGCGAGATAACCTCCGCCTATCAAGGAGTCTCATACCATCCTGCCCAATGACATATGCAATGGTCAATCACATCTCATAACAGACATGCAGATGATGCATATGGGCATGTACCATGATGTTATGCTGTCACATACTCATAATCGGTATTCACGATCGGCCTCAACAATGTGGACATTTAACCAACATTGCCCCCAGGGAATGCCCCACATAGAGCCAAATATATCATGGGCCCACGGCCCAACACAAAGACCTAATATACAACACAATGGGCCTTGCTCAAGGCCACATATACACAACAGGTGGGCCCTGCTCATGGGCCTCGAATACGTCAAATGGGCCATGCCTCATGGGCCTATTGCATATCATAAGGGGCCTCGCCCATAGGCCACGAATACATCACCATGGGCCCCATCACGTAGACGTCCTACTCATCACATTAGGGCATGTTTGGATTCACGTTTTGGTTGTATTGTATTGTATCTAGTACTGTTTACGTATATGGTGGACAATATTCAGAATACATCCAGCAGAGACGTGCCACTAACCAATGTTTGGATAAGACGTATTACTCTAGCATGTATACAATTTCATGCTAGATTAATGTTTGGAAACGATCGAATAATGGCACACGATATATATACGTGCGTGTAAGGAAGCCCATTTACGGCTATCTCATGTGCAGAGTGAGATATATGTGCGAGATCAAAGCCATCCATCAGATCAGTCCCGTCATATGGGTGCCTTTGAAAAAAAATCTAGGCCTATCTAATGATCATTTGAGCTACAGTTTATGAAGCCAATGGATGGCATAAAAGAAGAGTTATTCTAAGCCATGATCTTGTTTCTTGTATTCTGGATTGTTAGACAGTGAAATAGCCTAATTTTGATTCAGGAGCATCTACATGGTAGTTCCCACTTGGTGGACGGCTTGGATCTCAAAAAAATGCGATGTGCTTGCACATGGGGTGGCGTGTAGATGGGCAATCATATACGTGCGTGTCTTCTTCTCAAATACAAAAACTCCAACAGCGTCTTCATTGCGTCGGACATTTTTGTGTAGTGGGACCCACTGAATGATCTGAGCCGTTCATTCACTTCAGAGGGTGGGCATTACCCTGACCTAGGTGTCCTTTCGTTTCTATACAAACTATTGCATAATCTCAACTGTTAAACATGAAATGGACGGTGGAGTAAACACCCTCATGGGCCACGCTGATTTCACTCCAAAAGCACTCCCTTCTAGATGGTTTTTCGTCCTAAATCCAATGGACGGAGCGGATTTTCCAAGAAGCTTGAATAAGTGGGCCACCAAACTTCACATAGTCGACGTAAGTCGACTCTGTTGCGAAACAGAGGTTCCGTCTTTTCGTTGTGGGCCACCATCATGCAGTGAAAGATGGATCTGAACCGTTCATCAGGTAGAGAAGAAAAACCCATCAAAAACATGTTAACCTTTCATGGCCATGTACTTCCTCATGATCGCTACAATGATCAAAAGAAGACCTTTCGGCAGTTGTTTCATCTTGATTATCTCAGTGGGCCACATCATCAGATGATTAAAGCTCACCATTCATGGTTTAAATCTCGAGAGGAAGATGATGGACGGTGTGGATTTGTTAAAAGATGGCCATACTGGGCATTACCAGCAACACAGTGAAAGAAGAAAATGCTCGTGGTTCTCGGGGCTGGACACTGAATAGCCGTCCGCAGGTACAATCCTATCGACGATGCAAAGAGGTTCTCGGACGTACTTGTGCGCGTGGAATGCATCGCTCGCCGTTCGTTTCCAAATGAGGGATATGTCCCATCAACCCCACTAATACAATACTATACACTCGAAACTGTGAATCCAAACATGCCCTTAGGTTTTAAACACGGGCTGCATATACATTACACAGGCAAAATACACATCTCAATGGGCCTCAACTATGGGTCGCATATACATCATATGGGTCTCGACAATCAGCCTCGACAATCGGAGTCGATCGATAATCAGAATGGGCAAATCGGTCACGACAATCGGATCGATCGATAATCAAAGTCGGCAAATCGGTCATGAAAGCGGATCGATCGATAATCAGAGTCAAAAAATAGTTCACGCCAATCGGAATCGATCGATAATCAGAGTCAAAAAATCGGTCACATCAAATCGGCAATCGGCTACAACAATCCGGATTGATCGATAATCAGAATCGGCAAACCGGTCACGACAATCGGATCGATCGATAATCAAAGTCGGCAAATTGATCACGACAATCGGAATCGATCGATAATCAGAATCGATAAATCGGTCATGACAATCGAATCGATCAATAATCAGAATCAACAAATCGGTCGCGACAATCGGAATCGATCGATAATCAGAATCGGCAAATTGGTCACGATAATCGGCCTCGATCGCTAATCGGTCAATCGGCCACAACAATCAAAACGATTGATAATCAGAATTGGCAAATCGGTCACGTCAATCGGATCGATTGATAATTAGAATCGGCAAATCGGCCATGGTTATATCAAATCTGATAGTATGGAGTCATTTGTCTACGGCGAATGGGGCCCCACTTATTTGGGTTAACCCACGAAGAGAATAGGCCTGACAAGGCCTAAAGGGAAGTCACAATGAGGACATCTAACCATCATTACCCATCTATGTGGACATCTAACCACCATTGCTCCCAAGGAGTGGCCCACATAGGGCTGAGCATACAGTGGGCTCATGACCTCATACAAGGGTCTAATATACATCACGATGGGCCGAATACACAGGCCTAATATACATCACCATGGCCATGACCCATGGTCCTCAAATACATCATAATGGGCTACGACCCATGGGCCTCAATATACATCAAGTGGACCGCATTAATGGGTCTCATAAGCACGACAGGTGGGCCCTGCACATAGGCCTCGAAGACACAACGTGCGGACCCTACACATGGGTCTCATATACATCAAATGGGCCACGTACCTGGGCCTCGAATACATCAAGTGGGCCACACATCATGGGCCTAATACATATCACAATAGGCCTTGCCCTTAGGCCACAAATACATCATAATGGGCCACAACCTGTGGGCCCTAAATACATCACAGTTGGCCACATCCCATGGGTTTCAAATACATCATAATGGGCCGCATCACCTAGGCCTCGTGTACATCAAGTGGGCCGCATCGCACGGGCCACATATACATTGCAATGGGCCACGTCACGTCGGCCGCACCAGCGGGCCTCATACATCCCAAAAAATGAATCATATTAAAGGATCATCTAGACCATACAATAACTAGAAGTTGAGATAATGATTTCCACCGTTAAAAATCACAGGGCTCACCAAAACATTTATTTTCCATCCAATCCGTTCATAAGGTCACCAAGGCTTGAATTGAAAGGAAAAACAGTTTCATATTGATCCACACCTTCCATGATCCCAAACAGTTTCAATGGTGGACGTTCAATCTCCACTGATTTTACAATGTGGTCCACCTGATAGCCGGTCATTGCGTGGATGGACGGTGTGAATGTAAAAAGATGAACGGTGTGGATGTAAAATACACACATCATGATAGTTCACCCATGTGGATCTAGAATGCATCAAGGTGCGTCCCACATGGATGGAGTCCACCGTCAAACCGACGGTGTGGATTAACAGATACATTACGGTTGGACTCACATGGCACTGTCCAAATGGACGGTGTCGATATACAGCACATACATTGAAAGTGGGTCCCATGTTGGCAAAATAAATGGACGGCTTGGAGGACTACATGCATCACGGTGGACCCCCAGCTGTTGCGGCACGTGCAGCAGCTACGAGCAATGGCTACTGGCCACCATTAAAACAGATGGACGGTGGAGATTCAAGACTCATCCATTAAGGTGGTCCCACAGGACCTGATGACATTAGCCAGCAGCTAAGTAGCTGCTGGCCGTTGCTGGCCATATCTGGCCGTCCAGTAGATGGACGGCCCAGGTATACATATATTCATTAAGGTGGGTCCCACATGGGGCCTACCATAACATTATATATTTTAATGTATATATATTTTTTTTTTTACAAACCAGCGTCTAGACCAGCGGTCTTCTAATCTGGACAGACGGTGCGGATTATCCACATCCATCACGGTGGCAATAGTGCACCGTCCAGTCACTCCACCACCGTCCATATTATCTGGACGGTGTGGATTAAACAAATACAACATGGTGTGGCCCACATAACGTGGTGGCGTCAATACATCAATGTGGGCCGTGAATGGACGGCGTTGGATATGCAACAAATACATCAAGGTGGCCCTGCATGCTGCAGGCGGGCCGTCCAAACTGTTCCAGCACCGTCCAGACTGTCTGGACGGTGTGGATGAAGCAACTACATCATGTGGGACCCGCAGAACCTGGTGACGTCAGTCAGCAGATGGGCCCCACCAAATGGACGGCTTTGCTATCAGATACGTCATAGGAGGTGGGCCCCACCCGTCCACTGACATCAGCAGCAACTGCTGCTACAGTGGCAAGGAATGCACGGCGTGGATTGAGCCCACGTCATATGGTGGGGACCCACCGTTTCAAATGAATGGACGGTTGGGAGAGAAGGTGGGTCCCATGCATATGGACCATATTCAACTGAGGTGGGTCCACACGTGTGGACCCACATGCTTCAGAGGAAATTGATATTTGTGTTTTACCCATGTCCAGACCACTGTTGGACGGTGCGCGTACCACTCACGTGAACGGTGGGGTCCACATCAATGGACGGCGTGGATAAGGTCACGCGCATCAGGTGGGCTGCATGGTCATTAAGAGAGAGAGGGAGAGAGATGTTGGAGATAGGAGGGACCCCGCCACTATGGGTCCCTCAATACAATGCATACATCAAGTGGGTCCCATCGATTGCAGGCCCACAAATGACCAAATCCACATAAACAAAACAAAAGAAAACACCCACCTTTAATCTTTTAGGACTCCTTCTTCCATCAACGCAACCTAAAGCTTCAAGGGATGCATTTCAACGGTGGAGATGGACTTTGGATGGTGGGATTGGGTGTAGGAAGGTGGGCCACACCAAGACTCTCCATGGAAGCCATGGACGTCGGATCTCTCCTTGGGTTGCTTGGAATGGAGTGAGAAAAATGAGAGAGATGATGGGTTGTTATAAGGAAGATGGGATGGAGGGTATGGTTTCTTTTGACTTTTGGTAAGAAGGGGATGGTTAGGTATGGGTGTTGTTGACTTGGTGAAGAGAGAGGTATGGGTGAGTGATGGCTTGTGATGGAATGTACTTGACTCATGATTGATGTGATGGATAGGACATGTCATAGAGATTCTCTTTGGTTTTACAACACGCAGTGTTTTTCCTCAAACTGAACGCGGGCCCACATCTCCTGGCTTGGGTATCGCCTTGGTGCGCGAGACGCAGCGTCGGAACCGCAGCGACAACACGGTCACTAGGGTATAAGTTTCGAGTCGATCCGACTCTGATATACGAGACACGACTCAGGATTGCGCGCAAACACCGATAATAGATCGTGGGTCGCCGGAATTTGACCCGAAAAATCGCGAAAGCCTACGGAACAGCACAAGCTAGGATACGGGTCTTACAGTACACCTTGAATGCGCTTGTGTCCGCATCAATTCCCCTCGGGTGAGAAAAACTTGACTCCAACGAGTTGAAACTTTTGTAGCGCTCTAGTAGATCTGGATTAATATCCTGCAATGCGTCGCCCGATAGCCACGTAGGTTCAGACGATGGTTTGTTCTTCCACTTGACAAGATACCTTTGAAAACTTTCATCTCTTGTGGATACTATCTCGTCATCCAAGATTTCCTCAATTTCTTCTTTATGGGTAATGGATGGTGGAGGGGGTGGAAGGGGTTGGGTAGCAAACTCAGAAAAAGGCCATGAAAGGGACGATATATCAACAATGGGAGTATGGGCACGGACTAGATCTTCCACATTAAAAGTTGGATTAATGCTCATTTCAGGTGGAAGGTCAACCCGATACGCGTTGGACCCAACCTTTTGTAATATCTTGAATGGTCCAGCACTACGCGCCTGTAATTTTGTTTTGCAGATCCTTAAGAGAATCGCTCTGGCCTTATTCACACCATTACATAGTCTCCTTCTTGAAATTCTTGCACTCTACGATGAGAATCAGCTGAAACTCTATAATCATCATTGCTCTTATTTAACTGCTGTCTAATATGTGTATGCAAATCATGAATATGGCGTGCAAATGCATCGGCAGACTCAAAAGACCTTTGGGTAACAGACATAGGTAAGAGATCTATGGGCATTCTAAGTTTATAACCACTTACAATTTCAAAAGGACTTAATCCTGTAGATCTATTAACTGACCCATTATAAGCAAGTTCAGCAGTTGGTAAAATTAGGTCCCAAGTCTTAACATGTTCACCCACTAGACAACGTAGAAGATTTCTAAGGCTACGGTTTATCACTTCAGTTTGACCATCTGTTTGTGGGTGGTAAGCAGTAGAAAATTGCAAACGAGTTCCCATAATGTGCCACAGTGTCTTCGAAAAATAGCTAGTAAATCGAACATCACGATCAGACACTATGGTTTTAGGTAACCCATGGAGACGCACCACACCATCAAAAAAAGAGACGAGCAACATAAGACGCATCCGACGTCTTCGAACATGGGAGGAAATGCGCCATTTTAGAAAAACGGTCCACAACGACAAAAACGAAATCGTGCTTTTTTATAGTCTTGGGAAGCCCACGTACGAAGTCCATACTAATGTCCTACCATGGAGCATGTGGCACTGGCAATGGCGTGTACAGCCCGATATTTTGCTTTCTTTGCTTTGTCAGCTGACATATTCAACACTGCCTTAAAACTTTGGCTACTTCTCGCTTGAGGCTTGGCCAATAAAAACGATCTTCCACGAGGACAATGGTCTTATCACGACCAAAATGGCCAGCTATCCCTCCTGAATGAAGTTCTCATATGAGAAATTCACGAAGGGACATACGGGGAATACAAAGTCTGTCTCCCTTGAAAAGAAAGTCATCTTTAAGAACATATTCACCCATAATATGCTGGTCACTAGAGAGCGACACGTAAGTACCCCCAAAATCAGGACATATGGGGTATTCATCTTTCAGTTGTTTAAATCCGACTACCTCTACACTCAAGGAGTTGAGCAACACCACTCTCCTACTAAGGGCATCCGCTGGTTTATTTTCAACCCCGGCCTTATGTTTCAAAACAAACGAATATTCCTGAAGAAACGCTACCCACTTGGCATGCCTTGGGTTAAGTTTCTTCTGAGAATGCAAATATCTCAAAGCCTCATGGTCAGAAAACAAAACGAATTCTTGCGGTAGGAGATAGTGTCGCCAATGTCTCAGGAATTGCATTACCGCATAAAATTTTTTGTCATAAGTGGAGTATTTTTGTTTTGCCTCATTCAGTTTCTCACTGAAATAGGTCACTGGGTGTCCTTCTTGACTCAACACTCCACCTATACCGACACCAGACACATCACACGCTACTTCAAAGACTTTAGAAAAGTCAGGTAGACGCATGACAGGAGCTTCCACCATCTTGCCCTTAATTTCTTTAAAAGCCTTGACTGTGGCTTTAGACTACACGAACTCTCCCTTTTTCATGCACTCGGTAATGGAAGTCATGATCGTTCTAAAACCCCTAATGAACCGACGATAAAAAATAGCTAGGCCGTGAAAGCTTCGCACCTCATGAATGTTCCTTGGTTCTAGCCACTCAACTGTGGCCCTGACTTTTTCAGGGTCTGCGCGCATCCCTTCAGATGACACTATAAATCCTAAGAACACAACTTGGCTAAACATGAATGCACATTTCTTAAGATTAGCGTACAACTTTTCCTTCCTAAGGACACTACAGACCTTCTTTAAATGCTTAAGGTGTGATTCCTTAGTGGTACTATAAATAAGAATATCGTCAAAGTACACCACTAGGAATTTTTTCATGAATGGCCTCAAAGTTTGTGTCATCACCCGCATGAAAGTACTGGGTGCGTTAGTCAAGCTGAATAGCATGACCAACACTCATACAGCCCATCTTTTGTCTTAAACGTCGTCTTCCACTCATCTCCTGGGCGTATACGGATTTGGTGATATCCACTCTTTAGGTCTATCTTAGAGAATATAGTGGACCTGGCCATCATGTCAAGCATATCATCAAGTCTAGGTATAGGAAACCTATACTTAACAGTAATTTTGTTTATGGCACGGCTGTCCACACATATGCGTCACGTGCCATCTTTCTTTGGCGTCAACAATGCAGGCACGGCACACGGGCTCATACTCTCTTAGATGAAACCCTTTTGCAGAAGCTCATCAACTTGCTTCTTCAACTCTGCATGCTCCGTAGGGTTCATCCTGTAGTGAGGAAAGTTCGATAAAGTAGACCCTGGGACAAGATCAATGACATGTTGTATGTCCCTCATAGGTGGCAACTCATTCGATAAGTCTTCAAGAAATACATCACTGTATTCCTTCAGGATCGAGGTCACCTCACGGGGCAACTCTAATGGAACCTCAGGTGTAATCTCTCTAGCCACAAGGGCATACACCATAGAATCCTCCTTAGCTTCTTTTTCAAACTCTCTTGCGCTGATTAATGTGGAGACTTAGGTTTGGATTTCCCCATTCCTCTAGGCTCACTTGCCTTCTCAGCCTTCTTCTTCCCTAGTGTATTCTCAGGTGGCATGGGATTAAGTTTGATCTTTTTAACATTATACATAAAAGTACACACATTCGAACGGCCAAAGATCGTGACATCATTATTGAATAGCCACGGTCTACCTAGGATAACATGTCCCACATCCATAGTTAAAACATCACACCACAGGGACTCTTTGTATGACCTAAACTCGATGGGGACTAGACATTGCTGGGTGACAGGTAGGGATGTCTCGTCAACCCAAGAAACTTTATACGGGTCTGGATGATGTGTGGATTTCAGTTTTAAGCGATCTAAGGTGCTAGTGGAAATCACATTCTGACAACTTCCACTGTCTACTATCACCTTACAATTCTTTTCACCACACTTGGCAATAGTGTAGAAGATAGTACTTCGACGCCAGTCAGCACTACTTCTAAACTGAGCTAGCACATGCCTGATTACTGTAAGCGTTGCTTCTCCATCCACTTCTTCTTCATCAGTAAGTCCTCCTTCAGGGTGATACTCTTCAACTTCATAGTCACCCTGGCCATCTCCACCCTCGTGGGACTCGCCTATAACTAAGGTTCTCCCACGGCTCTTTGTAGGACACTGATTAGACATGTGGTCAAGATTGCCACACTCATAACACCTCACTTGGCTCATATTACTAGGACCGGCACCAAGAACCCCTTTGCCCTTGTCCTCCCTAGGCTTAGGAGGAATGGTCGCCTGTGCCCTAGGTTGACTACCAATATTAGGTCTAGCTCCCTGGGAACTAGATCTAGTACTGGAGTCTTGGGACTCAAAACGACGAACGACAGGAGCCTTCAGATATTGCTCTAACTCCTGCACGACTTGATATGCTTCATCCAAGTCCATTAAAGGCCGAGTCATAAGCTCGCACTGAAGATCCGCACAAAGGCCCGTCTGGAAACGCGAGAGCGTTACTAGAGGGTCTTCTCGGATATCACATCGCATCATATACTCTTCAAATTTAGCGATGTAGTCAGCGACAGACATTAACCCTTGGCGTAAGGATTGCCATTGGTCAATGAACTTCTGACGGTATGAGAGAAGAAGGTACTTCTCCTTCAACTTCACTTTCATCTCATACCAATGTGTGATAGGGGCTCTACCAACTCTTCTATCCTACGCTCAGTGTTGGTCCAGAAGAGCTTGGCTTGACCCACAAGCTTCATCTTAGCAAACCGCATTTGACGATTTTTTGACATGCCATACCACTCAAAGTAGTGGTCCATGTCAGTAACCCAGTCAAGGAATGCCTTGGGATCCAAGTGCCCATCAAAACTCGGGGCCTCAACTCTCACACTCTTCATCGCACGCTCATCTGGATCATGCGGTCTTGATGATCACATGTGGTTCGTGCCTCTCGCACCACACCACAACCATTACCACGATCTCTATCCTCACTACCACCATGTGTAGCAGCACGTTCTTCAATGATTCCTCCCACTTGGGAGTGCGCATCATCCCCTACAGCGGGGTTTTCCTTTTGGGACGCCGCTAGTTGATCGACCTTAGTCATGGTAGTGGTAATTTGGTTCTCAAGGCGGGCAAACTCACGCTTTTGACCTGCTTCTAGGGCGGTTATCTTTTGTATCAATTGAGCAAGTTGCTCAGATAACTGCTCATTATTTATGGTAGGTTGAAGTCTGAAACCTCTATCTCTTCTCGTGGGCATACACTGAAGACTTGAACCAAACTCTACCCAACCAGACTACTAGGTGTTATGACTTTCAAGATGAATGCGATGAATGCAAAACTACTATGAACTGACACAATTAAGTTGATACAGGAAACAACTCAAATCTGAAAATTTTTCAGATTAGGAACTTTCTAAAATTAAAAACTTTATAAATCTGGAAATCTGGAAATCTGGAAATCTGAAAAGTTTCTAAAATTGAAAACTTTCTAAATCTGGAACTTTCTAAATTAAACCTAGAAATCAAAACCTTAATTTGATAACTCGATCTAGACAAAAAACCATGCAAGCATAGGCTTTGATACCAAATTTGACGCAGGACAGCCCTAATTATGATGCATGCTCATGAACATAATTAAACAACGGAAATAAAAGGAATAAATTATCTAAAATTCTAGCAGTAATCATCATAACTAAGAAAATCATAAAGGAAACATGCAATGGAGCGGGCCATCACCACAACCATGGAGTATGGAGTTCAATTACTACTTAGGTTAGATCGGCGAGGGATGAGACCTCACGATCTTGCATGGTCACACCCAATCGATCAATGAAGATAACTAATCCGAAGAACCAAGAAGTTTCTCGGATTAGGGATTTGAGAATTTGGGGGTTTAGGGTTTAGATCGGTTCTCAAGATTTTGATCGAAGAAAGATTAGCCAAAACTGGAAAATAAAAGGAAGAAAATTATTACCTTGAAGAAGTTGGAGGGGCACAAGAAGAAATTAAAAGAAGAAGATCAAGGGAAGAAAAGAAGCACCATTAGAGAGAAGAAAGGAAAGAGGCAACCAAAGGGTTTGCTTTTCATTAATCAATAGTTGAAATTCGGATTTAGGGCTTTAGCCCACTTAAATAAGCAAATAAAGACATAAAATTACTAAAATACCCCTACAATAAGTAAATAAAGACATAAACTTATTAAAATACCCCTAGAATAAGCAAATAAAGACATAAACTTACTAAAATATCCATAACTAAGCAAAAACGTGCAAATAACATAAGTACGGGAAAGTTCGGGCGTTCGGTCTTCTTTCTCCAATCTTCCTTCACATGTGTCTTCCCTGAGTGGGGTCTTTTATATGTCCAATCACATGTGAAAAGTCTTCAGCTCCTCAATAGTCGCTTATCCACAAGGACGGCACTTGTGGTTGACGCTTTCTTCATTGGTACACCTTGAATGCGCTTGTGTCCGCATCACCGCTCGACTAGTCGAAGATGGGCCTTCGACCAGTCGAGGGTTGCTCGACTCGATGTCCAGCAACTGAATTAGTTCGAATTTTAGGCACCCTCAACCAGTCGAAGCCCTTGCTCAACCAGTCGAGTAGGGCCTTCGACCAGTCGAAGATCTGTTTTATCTTATCGCGCTCTAATTTGAAATTTTGTTGGAACAGAATCCAGTTCTTAGATGAGTCAAAGACTGTGTTAGACGAGTCAAAGGAACAACTTCTTTGCCTATAAATAGAGGCCTTCTCTCAATCCGAAATGAACAATTCAAGTCTATAAAATCCTTCCACAAGTGAGAGAGATGTCCCCATTATTGTCAAGCTATTGCACGGTATTTATAATATTTTTAATAGCTTTTTTGTTTTAATTCATTGATCTCCTATTTTCTGAATCTTATTTTATAAAGAGAGTAACACTCTTCTTTGAGATCTTAAGGAATTGAAACAAGTAGCCTTTGGTTTGAATTTAATTAAAATCAATCCAAAACCTTGACCCCTTGTCTATATGATTGAACATTGAACAATCTACTACAAAAGAATCAATTCTACGGCTGCATCGACTGATACATCTTCGAATGAGAAGATAAGTATTCTTTGCTTTTATAGTTTGGTTTTATTGAGATAGCCAGAAAATCTCATTTGTTGGTTTTTCTGATATAGCTAGAAAATTCTCAGAGAGGGTTTTTTATTTGTGATAGCCCTTTAAAATCACAACTGTATTAGGTTTTAAGGTGACCCTGTGAAAACCTTATTTATAGTGAAAGTCAATATCATATGAATAGTGATTATTAAGAGTGGAGTAGGTGTGGTTGTTTGAGAACAATTGTTATACACACTAAACCACTATAACTCTTGGTGTTGTGGTAAATGTTTACGTTTTGCATTTGTGGAGAATGTTTGTAATTTTATTTATGCAAAAGTGGTGAATGTTTATAATAGATAGCTTTATTTTCTTTTGCTCGGTTTGAGATCTTTATTCTTACAAATGTTCGTAAAATAAGGTTGTCCTACCTAAACTTGGTTTAGGTGTAGGTTGTCCTACGAATTAGTTTGAATCAATTTTTCAATACTAGCGATTGAGATTTCTAATTTATTTAATATTTCAGCACTCCCCCCCCCCCCCCTTTAGGACTTCTTAAGGTTTCCTTTTCAAGATCGTCATCTACGCCACTGCCTCTTTTAGCTATAAATAAGAGCATCTCAAATGGTGAAAGATACACACAACCTAACGCACAAATCACGCCCAAAAACCCATCATTCTACTAGACCTATCTTGTCTATCTGATTTTGCCATCAGAGGGTCCCCTGCAGCAACCAGGGTCTCCATTTTTGTCTTCTCTTGTAGGTATTGAGTGGTCTAAGAAGGACGTCCAAATTTCTACATCAATAGTTTGGTGTCATCTATGGGAAGCGACATTGAAAGTCATTCCCATCACTTACGGCGATCCTGCGAGGGCGAAAGGGAGAAAGAAAGCTCAGTCCGCTGCTACTGCATAAAGCCCTGCACCGCGAAACAATTTGTGGACCATCGAGATTCACATTCCCAACTTCAGGCTGATTCCGCACCTGCAGGCCCATTGCGGCTGTCCCGGAACCAGGGAAGTTGGCTTATCTCCTTGGAGCATTAAGTCGAAGCATTAACTAGTAATATCGATCATATAAGGTGAATATTAGAGCGATAGAATCCTCCTCCCGACCAGGGGACTGAGGAGGCCGGTGCTCGGATAGCTAATGAAGTTTTTGCACCACCTCAAGCACATGTCGGCTCCCAGAGGAATAAACAGACTCATGAGATACAAAGATGTGCACCCTCCCATGCCTCAGGTATTGTTGCGCTGGCTACCTCCAAATTACGTCATACGTTGGAGATGAAGAGGCGCATAAGATCCCTAAGATAGTGGCTGAGAACAAGGACCCCCAGGAAGCTGAACTCAACGAGCTACGAGGTCAGATCGGTGACATACGGCAAGCCTATCGCGCACATGCTCCGACCTCTATAGAAGCAATATTGGAGGAAACTAAGCCACCATTCACCGACGATATAATGCAAGTTCAGCCCCTATCCGCATTCGGGAGGCCACATATTACTCTTTATTCTGGGTCCACCGAGCTGGCTGAGCACCTAGAATCTTTCAGGGTGTAAATGGAGCTTCATGGTGCCTTTACTGTGGTGATGTTCAGAGCATTCTCCTTAACTCTATCAGGAGCAGCTCGAAAATGGTTTCGGCAGTTGAAACCAAAGTCCGTCAGCTCGTTCACTCAGATCAGTAAGGCCTTCATTACAGACTTCATCGGAGGAAAAGAAAGGCAAAAGCCAATGACTCTCCTCCTCATCATCACTCAAAAGGAAGACAAGCGGTTGAAGGATTACATCAAACGCTTCAACTTGGAAGCAATGCAAGTGGAGGGCTACTCAGATTAAATTGCCCTAAGCCGCTATGATGGCCAGCCTGACGGAGGGGAGATTCTGTAACGCCCTGAAAATCGGGGGTCGTGTATACACTCAACTCCAGAGTTCCGGAGGGTCACTTATAACCAATTTTCATTAATATGCGTTTAATCAGGTTAAAATGCGTAGCCTGAAATTTTCTTGAACATGAAGCACAACCACACAAGTCTACTGAAATAAAAGAGATCTAGTATATATACAGGTCCAAAAATATAAATGGGTCGCACAAGGCATTGCCCAACAAAACCACAAAAAGAATGATATGTCCAAGAAGAATAGAGCTATCAAGCAGATGGAGAGCTGCTCATCAACTGGAAGTAAGACAACTCATCTTTCTAGTCAAGAATCGCGCCGTCAGGCTCCTAGAACTCATTGCTACCTGCAACTATCAAAGAGTCTGGTTGGTGCTTTAAAACACCGTCCCAGAGTGGGAGTGAGTGATCAACTCAGTGGATGCTATTAGTCTTAAGTTATAACAAGCATCAGTCATAATACAAATTTAATGAAAATCAATCAATCATAAACACATAACTAATCTTATTAATGCGCATGGATGATGGATGATATGATGCATGCTCTCGCTACAACTCTCCCTCGAGTGACTCCATCTAACGATCGCATATGACAACACTACCTCAGAGCGACCTCGACTGCTGAGTCGCTACCCAAACTAGTGTGATGCAATGTGATCGTGTTAGCCGAGTTCTTAATTAAGTTCATTCATACAGCAGGTTGGGGAATCTGATACACCCCACGTATCAATGCCCTGAACTGGTTGCGAGGCCAAGACCCCGCGATCTGTGATCCTGTCGGGTTCCCCGTCCCCAACTTCAAGCACATGGGGAGTGCTGAGAAAAAAGGGATGGCTCACGGTCACTACGGGGAAGTGCGTCACCCCAGCATAGGCTAACAGCTTGGACACAGTGTCCCATTCCACCATACCCGATTCACGAGGCGATGGATCGGTTTCAAATGGTTGGCAATGGGCTACAACGATTGTACGGTGTTCCAGGTTCCTTACATATGTGAGCAAATAAGGTTGGTCAGTAAGTAGGATAGACCGCATGAGTCAGGCGAGCACATGACGAGCGACATCAGGCACAAGGGACCCATGTATTCGAACTACTGCCACCCGTACACACCCGCCCAAACCCACGGGTCAAGCCTAGCATAGTCATACCGATGGGACTACTGTCTCTCCTTATGTTCCTGACCAACCTAAGGGTGTGATGGTGATCTATAACATGCCAACTAACCAGGATATCAACTAGCATATCAATATCATGTTTTCATGCATCTAAATCATACAAAACAGATACTCCTAACAAGCAAGCTATTATTATCACGAAACAAATTGCATGTGAGTTATGTGGGTTTGTGAGGAAGTTAAGCACTTCCTTCATCTTAAGGAATCATATGCACAAGAGTAATGAATCATACATACTATGAATAACATCATATGAGAACCAAACATACAATTCCAACAAATATGCAAATCCTAGGATTTCTCTAGATTCTCCAAATACATCATTCAAGCAAAAAAATCATTAGATTCGTAGTAAAATTGGTGCTAGGTCACCTAAGAAGAATAGTCCGCACCTATGGATCGTTGAAGACTTGGAAAATGACCTAGGAGGGTGGATTTGGGGTCAATCGGCCTGAATCCCTAAAGCACACATTTGCATGTTAGAAATCCATGACAATCCCTTCTCAACACAAGGGTTTTAAGAAAAAGGAATAAGGGATCTTACCTAAACGATCAACGGAACAATTCTTGTGGTTGTGGTTAGAGTTTTTTTTTTGGAGAAGGGATAGGGAGTTGCAAGATTGAGTTCCCTTGGGCCCACCTCGATCTATGGTTCACCCTTGCTCTCACCTTCACTCTCTTTCTTCATTCTCCCTAGCTCTCTCTCTCTCTTCTCTCTTTACTCTCTCCCTCTCTCTTTCTCTCTTTCTCCCTTTTGAAAATGGAAAATCGTATGAGAAGAGGGGTGCCCCAAATGAGACCCTTTTATAATGCCAGATTTGGTGTCAATGGCCCCAAGTGTTGGGTTTTTACTATACTAATCGTATGAGAGGATTTTTCTAGCCTCTAAGGCCCACTATAGGGTGTAGGAGTCGATACCCACCATTGGATAGTTAGCCCTAATGATGATCTACGTATGTATTGATTGGCCCGCCATTTGGATGCGCCGATCGACGGATATGATTAAAAGTCTATTCAACGGTCACCGATAGTCGATCGGGGCCATGACTATACGGATATGAGTAGGAAAATATCCATACTCCACGTGTGAAGTTTGGTCATAAACCGATGGTCCGAAATCCTCAACTTTACATGAGAGTGGACGACCCAATTCACTTAAGTTTCAGCTCCTTTCTTTAGGGTATTTGCACATCTCATGCACTCGTCCTTTAGCTCAAGTTGAACGGTTCTGAACAGTACTCAGGTCCGACTCCTGCGATGAATGTCAAGCCCAGTAAGACGGACATTATTCTATAATTTTGGAACTAGTGACCCACCAATGAGCGGTCTAGATCTTTTTTGGAAAATCGGGACATTTCTAAAATGAATTTGGTAGTGAGATTTCTCGTGGGCACTGATTAGGGTTTGGATTAATTGTGTTCATAGTGTGGCCTATTTATAACTAGTGAAAGTGGAGATTTGGTCATGATTACTCTAAACCGTTGGTTTTAGGCTAAAAGAGTAACAGGGTTGATTTAGTCTATTATTCAAGATCTGGGCCTTATCTGACTCGGCTTCGGTTAGATCTTTAATTTAGCCATGATTGTCTTGATTAGTTAGCGATGGGTCGATTAGATTTAGGTCTTATGTGAGTAAATCATGGGGCTACACCTGATGTTCAAGTGATCGGGCAGATTTATTGGCTTCCTACGGTTGATTAATTAGACTTATGCGGTTCTTTACTGGTACCACCCCTGTATAAACTAACATTGAGTGTTAACGGTCATTAAGTGATATTATATGTTCATTAATAAAAAAAACTTCAAGGATTTTTGGAAATCCAAAACAGTGAAAATCCAGGACGTTACAATCTACCCCCCTTAAAACAATTTCGTCCCCGAAATTGCCTAAGGGTAATAAGTAAAGGTTTCATTATTTCTTTTGCCTAGGTTTTGTTGATTTCAAGTTTAGATGCAGTGTAGGGTGTATACTATTGAAATGGCCAAGCTATATGTCCTAGAGGGGGGTGAATAGGACAATGCCAAATAAAAACTTATAATAGCGGAATTAAACAAAGTATGATAGCCAATGAACTAATTAAATAAATTGCAATGCAGAAATGAAATGCAACCTCAAACTACTGAATTTGAGAGGTTGATACAAACGTTGTTCTAAGGACAACCTTTCACCAAAAACCAAATGTTTATGGTAGGACAACCTTTTATCTAGAAATGTCTTTGTATCAATTTCTCAAATCAAAGAGGAATAAAGAAATAAATACAAACTGCACTGAATAAATTGAATTTACAAATGTCTTGTTCTAGGGACAGCCATACACCATAAAAATGGCAGGGCAACCTTGCTGGAACAATTTTAGAATTTAAAGCTTGAATCAATAAAGGGAATTGCTGGAAATAAATTGCAGAAATAAATCACTAAATTATTACAACATTCCCACACTTGCTTGAAATTTCAAACTGTTACAACATTCACATCCACAAGGAAAATAGAACTGAATGATAAAAGATAAGGAATTAAATAACCATTCAATCCACAAGACAAGAAGTTATAGTGGTTCGCCTGTGTGTTCACCAACTGTTCTAAAACAGCCACACAGAATGCTACTCCACTCCTAATATCCTCACACAGGGGATATTAGCGTTCTCTAACAAAACTGGTTTTCACAGGTTCACCAAAAACCTTCACAATTGTGTCTTTATCACTTGGGCTTACACAATTCAAAAAACCCCACAATCTGAGTTTTCTGGCTCTCCTCAGATAACCATACACATAGAGATTTTTCTGGCAAATCTCATACAAAACCAAAATAGAAATTACAGGAATTGTAGAATACCTGGATCTTATCCTTTTGCAGTAGCCCGGAAGAGCCGATCGGAGTAGAGATTCAATAATGATAGTTCAATGTCCAATACTCACTTTATCGAGGTTCTAAGTTCTAATTGATTTTAAATGAAATCACAAAGGGCTAGCTCTATTTGATTTTAATTCCAAGAAGAAGGAATACACGATTTCCCCTTTTCAAATACGATTAGAATTTAGAATAAAATCAAATGCAAAAAGCTAACAAAAGGAATTAGAATGAAGCGCAAATTAGCTTAAAAATAAACACGACTTATCTCAGAGTGGAGCCTAGAATATACTTGCTTTGATAGATTTTTCGACTATTAAACTCTAAAATTCGTGTGCTATTTATAGCTATAGAAATTCGTCTTCGACTGGTCTAGGAGTTCCCACGACTGGTCTTAGGAGAAACAGATTTTTGAATTTATGCGCGCAATCACTTAAACCGATGTTCGACTGGTCATAGGCAGTCCACGACTGGTCGAAGGTCGTCCACGACCGGTCGAGACCCCTTCTCGATTGGTCGAGCGACAGTGAATTTAGTCGCTGGAGTTTGAATCGAGGCTCCACGACTAGTCGAGGTTCGAGTCGAGGACATCCCACGACCGGTCGAGCAGACTCCAAGACTGGTCGTGAGCGAACCAGAAAATCCGATAAAATTGAACAAGTCCAAGACTGGCCTAGGAAATTCTTAGACAGGTCGAGCCAGTGCTAGGACTGGTCGAACCAGAACCAAGACTAGTCTAAGAGCAGATCAAAAACATGTTTAAACACAGTTGTATAATGTATCCAAAATGACCTACCCTAAGGTCAATGACTATGGTCTATCAAACCTGAATAATGAAGTATGGACATTGAACTCTACTTCATTCAACGAATGATAAATCTTTTAGTACTTGAAGCCTGAAGTACGAGTCGTCCAAAGACTTGACACCAACATTTATCTTGAGTTTGCTTTTGAGCTTCACACCTTCAAACACTGCTTGTATCTTGAACTTGAATAACCTTTGCTTGAATCAAGAATACTGTGTCTTCTTTATATCTTCGAAATGTACCTTGAAGCCGCTTGAAGAGTCCATAAGTTGATATGGTGTCTTAAACATAGAACACACCCAAGACAAGGTTTTGACACACAAAATTTGACAACCAAAGAGGTATCATATAATAGCACTAACAACTATCTATACTACTCTGGCTCATTTTAGTCTACCCCCCCCCCCCCTTTTTTCCCTAATAGTTTACTACAATTTATTTAAATATCTATTTGTTTTTAAATATTTAGATTCATGATGACAATTTTCCTTTATCTAGAGTAAAATATTTGTTTTCAATGTACGACCAACACGGAGAGACGGTTGTAGTGGACTTGAACCCGATACGTTGATCGTCTACCTGACCAAGGTAGAAGGCTCATTGTATCCCTTCTTCGTCCTGATAGATCCTCGTCTTCTACTCAGTCAAAGCAGTAAGTCCTTTGGTAATCACCCAGGATTGAGAATTGGGTCGAGCCGCGAATGCTTCGCAAGTTTATGGTCTCGTACTTCCGTAGTCCGATCATTCTTAACATTGGGAAGATATCAAAATTTATTAAAAAGTTCGGGTTTCTCATTTATAATATTTTAGTGGATGGTGAGCCTCCCCCGGTGCCTATGATCAAACGACTATCCTAGAAAGGTTTCCAGGAGCTTAAGGTTCCTCTTGACATTACCATTTTGATCCTATGGTTAGTGAGTTATGGGCAAATCGCGCTTTGGTTTCATAAATTTCAAGAATGAAGGAATAGTTAAAGTTCTAAGGTATTCTGAGGCTTGGAGTGCTAATAATGCTAGTAAGGACACAGCAAGGCAAAGATGAAAGATATCATCTTCTCGATGTTGTTTGAACCTTGAGTCCATAAGAAAATAGGAAAACTCAATATATTTTGTTGTAGTCTGCCTCTAACATGAGCTTAAAGAGTATTAGACTATGAAACTCAATCCTACTTAGGGGTGCTAACTTAATTGCACCAAAACAACTTAAACAAATATATATGTAATCAAACTTAATCATGGGATGATTCCTAGCATGATTATAATTATTTCCTAAATAGACACCCAATGTTAAACTTTAATATGAAAAGACATGACTAGTCTATTGGCAATAATACATGCAAGCATTCACAAAGTGACAAGAGAATTTCAATCTATACATTCACGTTGAATTCAAAAAAACCATTGGCATGGCCAGTTACATCCTACAGTATAGATTACATGTATCACTAGATACCGCAAACTTAAGGGAAATACAGCCTAATCAAAGCAGGAACGGTTACAACTATCCTTCAACACATAAAAGCAATTCTAACTGACTCGAACAAACTACTAATTGTCCGTTAGGTTAAACTACTATTCCTCTGGGTCGGACGTGGACGAGGGTGCTTCTTCTCCTTGAGGGAAAGGATCATCGGAATGGAGAAGAAAGAGGCAACGGTTGCCAAGAACGCCATATTCCTCGGTTAGGATGGATTGGCTGTGAGAAATATTGGTGGGTCATTGGAGGGAAGATTTTAGGGGTGGTTTTGAGAAGACTAGAGAATGAGTTTAGGAATGTATTTGAGGAAGGTTTGTTAAGGATGGGTCGTGGGGAAATCGGTTAGAAATGAATGTGGTAGCATGGGTGTGGGAATGGATTTGAGAATGGGATTTGAGAAAGAGGGTTGATATTGGGTTTTATGAATGAGTTTTGGTGAATGGATTTTATGAATGGAAGTGGAAGTGAATGCGTGAATGGAGTGGGATTTTGAGGGTGGTTGTTGAGATGGGATGGTTTTGTAAAGGAAAAGAAGATGGGTTTGAAATGGGTTTTGTGGGTGAACTTGAGAATGGGATCGAGAAAATAAAAATGGTTAAGAAAGGGTTTGGAAATATGGTTTGGATATGAGGAAGAGGAGATGGGTTAGGGAGATGGGAAATGTGAAGAAGAATGTGGCTTTGGGATTTGGGTTTGAGGATGGGAGAGGGAGAGGTCTCTCTCTCTAGGGGTTTAGAAGCAATGGAGGGGAGTGAGAGGGGAAGAATAAGGGTTTAATATAATCACCCAGGATGATTCCTAGGATCTTTAAAAGTAATTCCTAATTTGACTTTGAATCCTAAAACTCTACGATGAAAGAGATACATCTGGTCCATCGGCAACTTTTAGTTGTAGAAACCTTCGGTTTCAATACATCTTTTGTTCATAAAGTAATTATCACTTTTAATTACTGGATAATTTTTATAATTTTTATGATAGTTCATCATTAAGTTGACCCTTTTCATACAAAATTTCAATCTATTTCAAGTTCCACAAAAATTATAAAAAAAAAAAAAAATTGAAGCATAAGTTATTCGAGACTGACGATTTTCTGTAAGATACTAAAACGTATTTAATTCTTGTAATGTTTATTATACTTCTAATAACTAGATTATTTTAAAAATTTTTATGATCATTTATAATTAAGTTTCAAGTCATCCTACAAAATTTCATATTATTTGGAATTGTAGATAAATTATTAAAATTCTAGGAGTAACAGTTGTCTGAAATTAATATTTTTTAGACAGTTGGTAAAACATCTTAAGTTTAACTATATTATAATTTTTATTTTATTTTTATATTATTTTTATATAAAACTAAACTCATCAAGTTTCAATTTAGTTTTTGAATCACCTAAATTAGAGTTGTAATGAATGTGATATGAATTTTTGAAGTTGACCCAAATTTGTAAGAAATTCCAGCGGGAGCGACGCGGGTCGGTGGGGACCACGCGGGCCGGCGGGGGCAACGCGGGTTGGCAGGGGCCATGCAGGCCTTTGGCTTCCCGGGCGGGGGCCACGCGGGCCGGGCGGGGGCAATGCGGGCCGATAGGGGCCATGCGGGCCTTGGCTTCTCGGGCGGTAGAATTCTTTCGATACTCATATCTCACAAACCGAAATGAGTTATTCGACGTACCATATATGAATTTGGGGTAGGAGAAGTCGATCTACACAATGAACCTATTGGTTTTATGAGATTCCCCCTGGTTAGCTGTCAAAATATGATTTTTCTACAATTTCACTAATTTCAGTAAATTTTCATTCACCTCTTTGTCTTTATCCCCGAATGGGTCAAAATTACTAAATTTGGTCCAGTGTTAGCTCGTTTGGACTTAGACAGTGGCCTCGACCGTCTAATCATTCAGTTTCGGTTCGTTACTATCATCGGGCTAAGGTATTGTAAGTCTCTCGGACCTGTTTCCTACGTCGCTACTATCTCCCGCCACTCAACCCTAACTCTTTGGAAGTCTTACCTTCCATCTAAGATTCGTCGATTCAGGTGTGTGATGGTTCCTAACATTTTAAGTCTCTGTTGTATTTCCTCTCGAGTCAGCGGACGTGTTAGTGAGTTCATAATCCACGGCCCAATTAATTCCAAATCATTGCTTTGATACCATCTTATAACGCCCTAGAAATTGGGGGTCGTGTATACACTCAACCCCCGAGTTCCCGAGGGTCACTTATAACCGATTTTCATTAATATACGTTTAATCAGGTTAAAATGCACAGCCTGGAATTTCCTAGAACATGAAGAACAACCACACAAGTCTACTGAAATGAAAGAGATCTAGTATATATACAGGTCCAAAAATATAAATGGGTCGCACAAGGCGTTGCCCAACAAAACCACAAAAAGAATGATATGTCCAAGAAGAATACAGCTGATCCCACTGCTCAGTGATCCAAATCCTGCCTATCAAGCCGATGGAGAGCCGCTCATCAACTGGAAGTAAGTCAACATATCCTCCTCATCAAGAATCGCGCCGTCAGGCTCCTCGAACTCATCGCTACCTGCAGCTATCAAAGAGTCTGGTTGGTGTTTTAAAACACCGTCCTAGAGTGGGAGTGAGTGATCAACTCAGTAGGTGTTGTTAGTCTTAAGTTGTAACAAGCATCAGTCATAATACGAATTTAATGAAAAGCAATCAATCATAAATACCTAACTAATCTTATTAATGCGCATGGATGACGGATGATATGATGCATGCCCTCGCTACAACTCTCCCTCGAGCGACTCCATCTAACGATCGCATATGACAACACTACCTCAGAGCGACCTCGACTGCCGAGTCGCTACCCAAACTAGTGCGATGCAATGCGATCGTGTTAGCCGAGTTCTTAATTAAGTTCATTCATACAACAGGTTAGGGAATCTGATACACCCCACGTATCAATGCCCTGAACTGGTTGCGAGGCCAAGACCCCGCGATCCGTGATCCTGTCGGGTTCCCCATCCCCGACTTCAAGCACATGGGGAGTGCTGAGAAAAAAGGGATGGCTCGAGGTCACTACGGGAAAGCGTGTCACCCCAGCATAGGCCAACATCTTGGACACAGTGTCTCATTCCACCATACCCGGTTCACGAGGCGGTGGATCGGTTTCAAATGGTTAGCAATGGGCTACAACGGTGGTTAGGTATTCCAGGTTCCTTACATATGTGAGCAAATAAGGTTAACAAACAAGGTTGGTCAGTAAATAGGATAGACCGCATGAGTCAGGAGAGCACGTGACAAGCGACATCAAGCACAAGGGACCCATGTAGTCGAACTACTGTCACCCATACACACCCGCCCAAACCCACGGGTCAAGCCTAGTATAGTCCTACCGATTGGACTACCATCTTTTCTTATGTTCCTGACCAACCTAAGGGTGTGATGGTGATCTATAACATACCAACTAACCAGGATATCAACTAGCATATCAATATCATGTTTTCATGCATCTCAATCATACAAAACAGATACTCCTAACAAGCAAGCTATCATTATCACGAAACAAAGTGCATGTGAGTTGTGTGGGTTTGTTAGGAAGTTAAGCACTTCCTTCATCTTAAGGAATCATATGCACAAGAGTAATGAATCATACATACTATGAACAACACCATATGAGAACCAAACATACAATTCCATATAATTCCAACAAACATGCAAATCCAAGGGTTTCTCTAGATTCTCCAAATACATCATTCAAGTAAACAAAATCATTAGATTCATAGTGAAATTGGTGCTAGGCCACCTAAGAACAATAGTCTGCACCTATGGATCGTTGAAGACTTGGAAAACGACCTAGGAAGGTGGATTTGGGGTCGATCGGCCGGAATCCCTAAAGCACATATTTGCATGTTAGAAATCCATGACAATCCCTTCTCAACACAAGGGTTTCAAGAAAAATGGATGAGGGATCTTACTTAAACGATCAACGGAACGATTCTTGTGGTTGTGGTGTAGGGTTTTCCTTTGGAGAAGGGATAGGGAGTTGCAAGACCTTAATCTATGGTTCACCCTTGCTCTCACCTTCACTCTCTTTCTTCACTCTCCCTAGCTCTCTCACTTCTCTCTTTACTCTCTCTGTCTCTTTCACTCTTTCTCCCTTTTGAAAATAGAAAATCGTATAGGAAGAGGGGTATCCCGAATGAGACCCTTTTATAATGCCAGATTTGGTGTCAATGGTCCCAAGTGTTGGGTTTTTACTATACTAACCGTACGGGAGGATTTTTCTAGCCTCTAAGGCCCACTATAGGGTGTAAGAGTCGATACCCACCGTTGGATAGTTGGCCCTAGTGATGATCTACGTATGTATATGATTGGCCCGCCATTTGGATGCGCCGATCGACGGATATGATTAAAAGTCTATTCAACGGTCACCGATAGTCGATCGGGGCCGCGACTATATAGATATGAGTAGGAAAATATCCATACTCCATGTGTAAAGTTTGGTCGTAAACCGACGGTCCAAAATCCTCAACTTTGCATGAGAGTGGACGACCCAATTCACTTTTCCAGCTCCTTTCTTTAGGGTATTTGCACATCTCATGCACTCGTCCTTTGGCTCAAGTTGAGCGGTTCTGGACAGTACCTAGGTCCGACTCCTGCGATGAACGTCAAGCCCAGTAAGACGGACATTACTCTAAAATTTTAGAACTAGTGGCCCACTAATGAGCGGTCTAGATCTTTTTTAGAAAATCGGGGCATTTCTAGAATGAATTTGGTAGTGAGATTTCTCGTGGGCACTGATTAGGGTTTGGATTAACTATGTTCATAGTGTGGCCTATTTATAACTAGTGAAAGTGGAGATTTGGTCATGATTACTCTAAACCGTCGGTTTTAGACTTAAAGTGTAACGAGGTTGATTTAGTTTATTATTCAAGATCCGGGCCTTATCTGACTCGGCTTCGGTTAGATCTTCAATTTAGTCATGATTGTCTTGATTAGTTAGCGATGGGTCGGTTAGATTTGGGTCCTATATGAGTAAACCATGGGGCTACACCTGATGTTCAAGTGATCGGGCGAATTTGTTGGCTTCCTACGGTTGATTAATCAGACTTGTGTGGTTCTTTACTGGTACCACCCCTGTATAAACTAACATTGAGTGTTAATGGTCATTAAGTGATATTATAAGTTAATTAATAAAAAAATTTGAGGATTTTTGGAAATCCAAAACAGTGAAAATCCAGGACGTTACAGATTCCTCTTCTCGCTCGGCTAGAATCCCCCAACGACATTGGCTGATCTCCTCAACCGATCTCAGAAGTACTTCAATGTCGACGAGCTTTTTAGCTCTCGAAAATCCACTAAGAGTGGAGCGAGCTCGACCATGGAAAAATAGTCTATAGATGAACAAGCATCGACTCCTAGCAACATGCGTAGAAGAGACGATGATCCGACCAAGGGTCAAGCTCCAAGCAGTCGACTTGAGACCAGATTCTGCTCTTACATCCCCTCAAACTACGCCCAAGCAAGTCCTCATGCAAGTTCGGGACCAACTCCTCAAATGCTGACGAGCTTTTTAGCTCTCGAAAATCCACTAAGAGTGGAGCGAGCTCGACCATGGAAAAATAGTCTATAGATGAACAAGCATCGGCTCCTAGCAACATGCGTAGAAGAGACGATGATCCGACCAAGGGTCAAGCTCCAAGCAGTCGACTTGAGACCAGATTCTACTCTTACATCCCCTCAAACTACGCCCAAGCAAGTCCTCATGCAAGTTTGGGACCAACTCCTCAAATGGCCAAACCGGAAGAAGACCAACGCCGACAAGCGAGATAAACTTAAGTATTGCCACTTCTACCACGACCATGGCCATTCCAGCAATGATTGCTTTGACCTTAAATAAGAGATTGAGACCCTCATTCACAACGTACATCTACAGGAGTATGTCAGTAGGAGGGAAGAACAGTCCGATCGGAAGAATGAGCAGCCTAGCAATGGAAATAACAACGAGGCTGCAGGAGAAATCCGCACCATCTTTGGTGGGCCTTCAGGAGGAGGAGACTCGAACCAAGTACGCAAAGCCCATGCTCGGAGCGTCAGCCATGGCAGTTCGGAACATCAAGTCCACCTCACCAACAGACCTTCACAGGAATATAAAGTAATCCCCTGCGAGCTGACATTCACTGAGGAGGACGCCCGAGAAATCCACCATCCCCATGACAATGCACTAGTAGTGGCCATGACCATAGCCAACCGTAAAGTGTTTTACATTCTAGTGGACACAGGCAGTTGGCCAACATCCTCTTTGCCAATGCCTTCGATAAAATGGGGGTCGAAAGGTCCCGACTCCAACCTATCAAAACTCCTTTCTTGAATTTGCAAGGGACAGAGTCACCTCTGAGGGATCCATACAGCTTTCAGTCACAGCAGGAGAGGGGCAAAACTAGACGACAACGATGATTGAATTTCTTGCAGTTAATTATCCTTCCCTCAATACTATGTGAGTTTTAGTATTAACATACCACCTCACAATGAAGTCTTGACTGAGCACGGTGTTAGACAGGTCAGAGGAGATCAGCAGGAAGCTCGACAGTGCTACTCCATGACTTTAAGGATGCAGCAACACACGATGGCCATCACTTCTCTTGATTCCCGGGAAGAGTCGGTCAAGAGGGGGTCTCCAGTGGAAGACCTCATAGTTATCCCTCTCAGTGAGTCTGACCCAACATGCCACGCCAACGTATTTGCTTGGTCCCACCGACACATGCCTAGTATCAGCCTGGAAATAATGGTCCACAAGCTGAACATTGATCCTAACCACCGACCAGTGAGGCAAAAGCAATGAGCATTCAAACCAAAATGATATGATATCATCGGAGAGGAGGTCCTCAAGCTCATGGAAGTCGGATTCATCAAGGAGATCCATTATACCAACTGGATCGCCAATGTTGTCTTATTAAAAAAATTCGATGGGAAATGAAGGGTCTGTGTCAACTACACAGACCTAAATAAGGCTTGTCCCAAGGATAGTTTTCCTCTTCCAAGGATCGACCAACTGGTCGACAGCAGCACAAGGCACGAGCTCTTGAGCTTCATGGATACATACTCGGGTTACAATCAGATCGTCATGCACCCACATGACAAGCATAAGACCACCTTTGTCACCGACAAGGGACTCTACTACTATATAGTGATGCCTTTCGGACTAAAGAACATTGGGGCTACGTACTAGCAGCTGGTCAACAAGATGTTTACTCGGCAGATCGGACACTCCATGAAGATTTACGTCGACGACATGTTCGTCAAGAGCGTTAAAGCTATAGATCATACCGCCGACCTCGAGGAGATGTTCGCAATCCTGTGAAAATATCATATGAAGTTGAACCCGAGCAAGTGCGCCTTCAGCATCGGCTCAAAAAAATTCATTGGCTTTCTGGTCAGGCGAAGAGGGATTGGGGCAAATCCCGACAAAATTTGAGCTTTGCTGGATATGAGTTCGCCCAGGACAACGAAAGAAATTCAGTGCCTCACCGGAAGGATAGATGCCCTTAATCGCTTCGTCTCCCAAGCCACTAACAAGTGCCTCACTTTCTTCTAGGAGTTGAAAGGAAAACAGAAGGTAGAATGGACCAAGGATTGTGAATTGGCCTTCCAACAACTCAAACAGTACTTAGGATCACATTTGTTGCTTTCCAAGCCCGAACAAGGGGAGCCACTACTGCTCCACCTTGCAGTCTCGGCCGCAGCGGTCAGCTTGGCCCTTATCTGGGAACTTGGGGGGAATTAACTCCCAGTGTACTACGTCAGCAAGGCCTTGGTCCTAGCTGAGACCAGGTACCCAAACATCGAGAAGCTCGCCCTAGATCTAGTCGTGTCATCTCGTCGCCTCCGACCATGCTTCCAGGCCCATACAAGCACAGTCCCGACCAATCAACCCCTCCGCCGAGTACTCCAAAATCCTAAGGTGTCGAGGAGACTCACGAAATGGGCAATCGAGCTCAGCAAATTCGACATCAAATATAAGCCCCGGACCACCATCAAAGGTCAAGTAGTCGTCGATTTCACTGTCAAGCTTCCCTGCGGCCAAAACCTGGAAGCTGATCCGAGCAGCGAAACTGACCAACAAGCCAAAGTTAATCAGGTAGTCAAGCCTGACCCACCGACTTGGACATTGTACATCAACGGCTCATCCAATTATAAAGGCGGCGGGGCTGGAGTAGTCCTTGAGGCTCTCGACTAGACCTGCACGCAATATGCATTAATATTTGGATTCTAGACATTAAGTAATGTGGTAGAGTATGAAGCATTACTCGTCGGGCTCAGGCTGGCAACAGTAATGGGGTTTCAAATTCTAAAAGTCCACAGTGATTCACAACTCATTGCCAACTAGGTTACTAACGAGTACCAGGCCAAGGAAGAAAGAATGATTACCTACTTACAAAAGGCTCGGGAACTTATGAGCAAGTTCTCCAAGTGTGATGTCAACTTGATCCCTAGGTCATAAAATTCCAAGGTAAATACGTTAGCAAAGTTGGCCATAGTGGTGAGGATGACATCCCAAGGTCAATCCCAATCAAGTTTCTGGTCGAGCCGAGCATCAACAAGTCTGATCCAGAAACAATTCTTCTAGTAAATTCGGTCTCGAGCTGGATGGACCCGATAATCGAATATCTTAAGGAAGGCAAGCTACCCGAAGATTGACTCGAGGCATGCAGGCTCTGATCCAGGTCAGCTCGGTACACCATGGTCGGAGACGCCCTATAACAAAAGGGGTTATCTCTACCTTATCTCAGATGTCTTCGACCTGAAGAGGCCAAGTATGTTCTGAAAGAAACACACGAAGGGATTTGTAGGAACCACTCAGCGGTCATGCCTCCACTCATAAAGTCATCTGGTAAGGATACTTCTAGCCTACCATCAGGGAAGATACCAAGCATTATACTCGAAAATGCGACAAATGCCAAAGATTCGCGATGATACCTCATCAACCTCCTGAGCAGCTGACCCCTATGACTAGGCCGTGGCCATTGACCCAATGGGGGATAGACATCATCGACCCACTACCCACGGGTAAAGGTCAGACCAAGTACATCGTCATAGTAGTCGACTACTTCATCAAATGGGTTAAGGCTGAACCACTAGCCAAGATTACCGAACAGAAAGTCACCAACTTTGTCTAGAAGAACATCATATGTCGGTATGGGATCTCATCTCGGACAATGAGAAGCAGTTCGACAATGATCGATTTTGAAGCATGTGTGGGAAGCTCTGAATTTGAAACACTTATTTGTCACTTTGGCATCCCCAGGCTAACGGCCAAGTGGAGGCAGTTAACAAGATCATTAAAAATCACCTCCAAACTAAGCTCGAGAAAGAAAAAGGGGCTTGGGCCGAAGAGCTCCCCTATGTCCTCTGAGCGTATTGGACCGCTACCTGAACGACCACAAGAGAGACTTCTTTCTCCCTAGCCTTCGGAGCAGAGGTCGTTGTCCCAATCGATATAGAGCTCCCTACTGTGTGGGTTCCGTTCTATGATGAAGTTCAAAATATCAAGCAGATGGCTCTGGGCCTTAATCTGCTCGAAGAGGAGGGAGTAAGCTCAACTCAAGGTCGTGACCAGGCAACAGCAGGTCGCCCGATTATACAATTCCTGAATAAATGTGAGAAGGTTCCGAGATTTGATCCTTCGCATAACCTTTAAAAATACCAAGGAGCCCGGTTCAGAGACTTTGGAACCGAACTGGGAAGGACCCTACAAAATAACGGGCATAACCCGACATGGGACCTATCAACTCGAAGACATGGAGGGACGACCTCTGTCGTATCCGTGGAACATCAAGCATCTGAAAATCTACTATTCGTGAAGACCGACTATACTTCAGGTCGAAATGTACATGTCTACTGCTCAGAATCTACAATAACTGACCTACTAGGTCAAAGTCTACATGTCTATTGTTCAGAATCTGCAATAAAAATCCCAAAGTCAGGAAATCTCAAATTTATTTATTGTCTACACTATTCGAACTACAAGGTCTACTGAGGACTTCCTTTAGTACAAGGGAAAAATAATCCTCTCACTAGTTGTTTGACCCTTAAAGAAGAGGTCGGACCACTAATTGACAATGCTACTCGGACTACGCAATTTACTATGAGGATTTCTCTTAGTGCAAGGGAAAACAGTCCTCCTAAGTAAACTACTCGGCCCTTTATGAAGAGGTCATTGCAGCTAATTTATCTGTTCTACAAGAGCAGAATTCCCTTAATAAAGGGAACAGCTCAAGATCTCACCCCCAATGCTCCCACTCGACTAATATGTTCGACTTACTATTATGACCAACATGCTGCCAACCGACCTGCTAAATCTACTTAAAATTCCATGCACAACAATTGCTACAAAAAATTATTTTTTCATTGATAAGAAAAATACGTTACATGAGTGCAAGAGGAGGAATACAAAAAGTGCCCAGTCCCCTAGAGGAGTTTGCTTGGCTTCCACCGAGGTCAACTACTCGGTTTCAGCTGGAATTAAGCATTTGACTTCCGATTAGATCGGGTCCTGCTGAGGGCCGAGCTGACCATTACGGCCAAGAATGCCAGGTAGAGCAGTAGTAGCTCCCCTTTCTTAGGCTTGGAAAGCAAAGGAGGTGATCCTAGGTACTATTTGAGTTGTTGGAAGGCCAGATCACAGTCATCGGTCCACTATACCTTCTATTTTCCTTTCAATTGCTTAAAGAAAGTGAGAAACTTGTCAGTGGTTCGGGAGATGAAGTGAGGGCAGTTATCCTTCCAGTGAGGCACTAAATTTCTTTCATCGTCCTAGGCGAGCTTATATCCAGCAAATCTCGAATTTTGTCAGGATTTGCCTCAATCCCTCTTTGCCTTACCAGAAAGCCAATGAATTTTCCTGAGCCGACACCGAAGGCGCACTTGCTCAGATTCAACAAGCGAATACGTTTCCTCTAATCACTTTCAATGAGGGTCTCAATCACTTTCTTTAAGTAGTTGAAAGGAAAACATAAGGTATAATAGACCGATGACTATGAACAAGGCCTGCTCGTTCTTCCAATCCAACCGTTCTTCCCTACTACTGACATACTCCCGTAGATGTCCGTTATGAATGAGGGCCTCGATCACTTCTTTAAGGTCGAAGCAATCACTGGTGGAATGGCCATGGTCGCAGTAGAAGTGGCAGTATTTCTGTTTATCTCGCTTCTCGGCGTCAGTCTTCATCCGGTTCAACCATTTGAGGAGTCATTTGTCCCGAACTTACATGAGGACTTGCTCAGGAGTAGCGTTGAGGGGAGTGTAAGAGCGAAATATGCTCTCAGGTCGTCTGCTCAGACCTTGACCCCTGGTCGGATAATCGGCTTTTCTACGTTTGTTGTTGGGAGTCGATGCTTATTCCTCTTTAGGTCGTTTCTCCCTTGTCGAACTCCCTCCACTCATGGTGGCTTTTCGCGAGCTAAATAGCTCATCGGCATTGGAATGCATCTGAGCTCAGTTGAGGAGATCGGCCAATGTCGTCAGGGGATTCTTGCCGAGCGAGAAAAGGAATCTCCCCTCCTTCAAGCCGGTCATAATAGGGGTTAGGACGATCTGATATGAGTAGCCCTCCACTTGCATTGCTTACAAGTTGAAGCGTTTGATGTAATCCTTCAATAGCTCGTCTTCCTTCTGAGTGATGATGAGGAGGTGAGTCGTTGACTTTCGCCTTTCTTTTTCTCCGATGAAGTTGGTAATGAAGGCCTTGCTGAGCTAAGTGAACAAGCTGACGGACTTTGGTTATAACTGTCGAAACCATTTCTTAGCTGCTCCTGACAGATTTAAGGAGAATGCTCGGCATATCACCGCGGTAGAGGCACCATGAAGCTCCATCCACGCCCTGAAAGATTTTAGTTGCTCAGCTGGGTCATTGGACCCAGAATAAGGAGTAATCTGTGGCATCTTGAATTTGGACGAGAGCTGAGCTTGCGTGATATCCTTGCTGAACGGTGGCTCAATTTCCTCCAACATAGTTTCTATCGAGGTCGGAGTATGTGCATGATAGACTCGTCATATGTCGCCGATTTAACTGTAGCTCATTGAGTTCAGCTTCCTAGGGGTCCTTGTTCTCGGCTACTGTCTCGAGGGGCCTTACCACGCCTCTTCATCTCCAATGTATGACGTAAGTCAAAGGCAGTTAGCACGGCAATTCCCGAGGCATGGGAGGATGTACGAACTCAGTATCTCATGACTTTGTTTGTTCCTCTAGGAGTCGATGGGTGCTTGAGGTGATCCAAAAACTTCAGTAGTTGTCCGAGCACCGGCCTCCTCATCCCCCTGGTCGGGAGGAGGATTATGTCACTCTAACATTCGCCTTATCTGATCAATATTACTAGTCAGTGCTTCGACTTGATGCTTTAGGGAGACAAGTTAACCTCTCCGGTTCCGGGACCGTTGCACTGGGCCTGCAAGCACAGAATCATCCTAAAGCTAGGAATGTGAATCCCGATGGTCCACAGACTATTCCGTGTGTGCAGGGTTGTATGCAGCAGCAGCGGTCTGAGCTTTCTTTCTCACTTTCACCATCACAGGATCGCTATAGGTGATGGGAATTGCTTTCATTGTCACTTCCCACAAACGGTGCCAAACTATTGATGCAGAAATCTAGACGTCCTTCTTAGACCATTCGATACCTGCAAGAGAAGACAGATTGAGACCGTAGCTGCTGCAGGGGACCCTGTGATGCCAAAGTAAACAGGCAAGCTAGGTCTAGTAGAATGTAGGTTTTTTTGGCGTGATTTGTACGTTAGGTTGTGTGTACTTTTCACCATTGGAGATGCTCTTATTTATTGTTAAAAGGGGCAGTGGCATAGATGGCGATCTCCCAGTTTAGTAGGTGCGCATTGTAGAGGGAATTGTATCCCAATCATGTCACAATTATCTTCTGAGATCTTCGGCTAAGATCTCGGGAAGATACGTGTCGCGGTTATCTTTCGAGATCTTTGGCTGAGATCTCAGAGAGATCTCTTTAATAAGATCTGAGCAGTCGAGTTTAGAGGGAATATGTATTAGGAGGCCGAGGTTGAGCATCCGAGGTGGCCTACATAGTCGTCCCAAGAAGTAGTTTGCCGACCTGGATCTTTTAGTGAGTCATGGTTGAGTTCTCTCTCAACATCGGGCAAATCACCAACCTGCCGACCTGCATTTAGCAGTCGTGGTTGAGTTCTCTCTCAACATTAAGTAGTTTGCTGACCTGGATCCTCTAATGCAACTATATGCGTCTAAATGTGACTAAATGATCATATAGGACTCTATATGAGGGAAACTACACAACACTACTAAAACTCCAGCAACATAATTGCCCAAATAGTTTGTTAACAGAAAATCCAGCCATGAAAATTGGGGATTTTCTGACAACAGAAAATTCAGCAGTCCATGTTGTGAATGATGGGTCCTAAATTAACATCCCTATATGATGAGATTTAATGCAAATTAAACGTGAGTAGACTAAACCCTAAACATGCAATGCAATCCCCTATGAAAAACCTAAACTTTGATACCAAATTTGATGCAGGACATGAAAATTAAATATGATATGCAAGATTTCAGGCTTTAGATCACACTAATTTTAGAATAATCACAAAAATTCCACATCCCACATAAAGTCAAGCATTCAACAAAGGGAATCTACAAGGGTCTATTCCTACACATGTTAGGGCTGAATCAATTAAAATTATAGACCAGACAATACTTAAAGGAGAATAGATTTATCTACACAAGCAAAGGATTACTTTCAAATCCAAGGGATTCACATGTTTCAAATTAAGAAAACCTAAGGTTTGCGAAAAAGTGGAATAGGACTTGGGATTTAAGATTAGCTAGGGTTAGGGTTAGGGGGAAAAGGTGATAGAGGAGTGATAGAGGAGTGAAAGAGAGGAGAGAGAGAACCTGTAATCAATCTACACGTGTGAACAGCAGACTGGCCTAACGCACGTTTGTGGATTGTTGCTTGCACGCGTGTGGGGCCCACAAACCTAAAAAGGGCCAACTAGGAGTTGGTCAGCCAGGGATGGGCCACCCACACACCAAGTTTCAAGGCAATCGAATGACTGGTTTGAGCACGGTGCTCTGCCGAAGTTTCGGCCCTCCTACAGGTCTTGATTCTGAAAATCTGCTGTAGAGAAGGATTGGCTGCAAACTAACGGTGGATTTAAAGAGTGAATGGTTGTGGGAGATGATGAATATAAAGGGTAGGAGGTGGGGGCGATTTGGGATGGATGTGGCTTCGCACCACAGTAGTTAGCCCTTTGAAGAATGGACGGTTTTGCACCCAATTAGATTTCCACAACTCAGAGAATTAGAGAAGCAGAAAAACGCAGAATTTTATTAATAATCTTCAATCCCCAAAAACCTAAAAGCGGTTGCCTATTTATAAGAAAACCCTATACCCCAAAAGTCGTGCCATGTGTGCACACTATTACTTAGAGACAAAGTAACCAAAAATTATAACTAATCAAAACAATCTAAACCATTCATGATGTTCCTAATAATGATAATAAGCAAAACTCAAAGCCCTAGATCATCTATGGTAGTGGGCCATGATCATGAGATCCAATAGTGGGATCCACATGATGATCGGGTCCACCCCAAGGAACCAAAACACAGTCCTCTAACTAGGAGGCCCTCCATGGACGTCGTCATCGATCCAGATCGAAGGTAGGGCCCTCCTCCTCCTTACGTACATGTGCGCTAAATGTCTCCATCAACTCTCCCCGACTGTGAAGATTTCGCCACATGCGAGACAAAACTCCTGAACCGCTACAAGATGTCAGGATCAAAGCATTGAAGGTCCTCCTCAGTGAGCCACGTACTATCTGAAGCTAGGCGTGACTTCCACTTAACTAGCTACTTTTGAAACCCACCGTCCGACGTTGATACTATTTGATGGTCCAAGATATCCTCTATCTCCTCTCTGGGTGTGGGAAGGGTAGGTATGGGAGGTAGAGGCTGGGAAGAAGGGTCGGGAAGAGGTCATAGATCAAGGAAAAGGTCTGGGGAATCGGGATAGTTAGGTGAGACGCTAGACAATGTATCAAAGGTCCCTTGAAATGCAACTAGATCCTTCACATTGAATGTGGAACTAATTCCCATGGAAGGTGGAAGATCTACCAAATACGCGTTGAGACCGTTTCGTTTTATAATTTTGAATGGTTCAGCGCTACGCGCGTGTAATTTATGAACGGCTCCCCGAGGGTACCGCTCTGGCCCGATGCGGACCATCACAAAGTCCCCTACATTGAATTCCTTGAAACGTTTATGTTGGTCTGCAAAAAAGTTTGTAATGTTCATTACTAGTAGTGATCTTTCGCCTTATTTGTTGATGCAATGAATGAATGTGATGCGTAAAAGACTCTGTAGACTCTAATGGCTTATGGGACAGTGATATAGGGACAAGATCAATAGGCTTATAACCGGTAACGACTTCAAAAGGACTTAAACATGTGGACCTATTGACAGAACTATTAAATGTAAACTCGGCTATAAGTAGTGCGGTGTCCCACGTCCTGTTGTGCTCCCCCACTAAACATCTGAACAAACTCCCTAAGCTCCTATTAACCACCTCAGTCTGACCATCAGTCTGAGGGTGGTAGGCAGAAAAAAATTAGAGCTTAGTATTCATCATGTGTCATAATGTCTTTCAAAAATAACTTATGAATCACACGTCATGGTCAGACACTATGGTTTTTGGTAACTCGTGAAGTTTGATGACCTCACTAAAGAACAACTTGGCGACATGAGATGCGTCAGAGGTCCTAGAACAAGAAATGAAGTGGGCCATTTTTAAAAAATGGTCCACGACAACAAATATGGAATCATGTTTCCGAATAGTCTTGGGGAGTCCAAGCAGGAAGTCCATACTGATATCCTTCCAAGGGATAAATGGAACTGGTAAAGGTGTGTATAGTCCCGTATTTTACTTTTTTTGCTTTGCCAATTGACAAGTATGACATTGCCCTATAATTTTGGCCACGTCTCGCTTGAGGCTTGACTAATAAAACCTATCCTCCACTAGGGCAATGGTCTTGTCTCGACCAAAATGACCAGCAACTCCTCCTGAATGTAACTCCCAGACAAGAAAATCACGGAGGGAGGTGTGCGGTATGCATAAGCAATCACTCCTAAACAAGTATCCATCTAAAATCAAGTACTCACTGCTAGCTCCTGACGGACTCTCTAACAACGACGCGTACACAACTCCAAAATTCGGGCACTTAGAATAATCTTTTCTGATACGCTTGAGGCCCGTGACTTCGCCACTCATGGAATTGAGTAACATGACTCGACGACTCGACGCGTCGCAGGCTTATTCCCTACACCAGCCTTGTGCTTAAGCACAAAAGTGTACTCTTAAAGGAATTGAACCCACTTGGCATGCTAAGGGTTTAATTTCTTCTGAGAGTTCGGATATCTCAAGGCCTTATGATCTGAGAACAAGATGAATTCTTTCGGCAATAGATAATGACGCCAGTGGTGCAGTGATTATATTACCGCATAGAATTCTTTGTCATATATGGAGTATTTTGCTTCTCCTCATTAAGTTTCTCACTAAAAAAGGTGATAGGGTGCCCTTCCTGATTAAGTACTCCTCCTATGCCAACTCCTGACACGTCACATGTGACTTCAAAAGCTTTCAAAAAATTCGGAAGTCGTGTGACTGAAGCTTCAGTCATCCTGACCTTTATCTCTTTGACGACTTTTGAGGCTGCCTTCGTCCATTAAAACTCATTTTTTTATGCAATCTGTGATGGGAGCCATAATGGAACTAAAACCTTAAATGAACTACCTATAGGAGGTGGCTAAGCCGTGAAAGCTGTGTACCTCATGAATATTGCGGGGTTCAGGCCAATTAACAATGGCTTTAACCTTCTCAAGATCCGCCGACACACCCTCAGCTGATATAATGAAACCTAAGAAGATAGCACTACTAGACATAAACGTACACTTCTTTAGGTTGGTGTACAATATCTCAGCTCTAAGGATCCCACAAACTTACCTCAAATGGTTGAGGTATTGTTACTTGGTCATGCTATAAATCAAGATATCGTCAAAGTAAACGACCAGGAACTTCCCCATGAAGAGCCTCAACACTTGGGTCATCACACGCATGAAAGTACTTGGGGCATTAGTCAGCCCAAAAGGCATGACTAGCCACTCGTATAGCCCATCCTTTGTCTTGAAGGTTGTCTTCCACTCATCACTAGGGCGTAAACAGATTTGGTGATAACTACTTTTGAGGTCAATTTTTGAGAAGATAGTACCGTTGGCCATCACATCCAACATGTCATTAAGACGCGAAATGGGAAACCGATACTTGACTGTGATTTTATTGATGGCCTTACTATCAACACACATCCTCCATTTGCCATCCTTCTTAGGTGTAAGAAGGGCGAGCACGGCACACGGGCTCATGCTCTCTCGAATGAAACCCTTTTCTAGGTCAATCTATCTTTTCAATTATACATGCTCCTTTGGGTTCATTCTGTAATGAGAGAGGTTTGGTAGAGTCGCCCCAGGGACTAAATCAATGGCGTGTTGTATATCCCTCATAGGGGGAATCTCATTCGATAGATCCCCAAGAAAGACATCATGGAACTTATCCACTACTGAAATGGCTTCAGTGGGTAACTCTACACTAGCCTCTGGTGCACTCTCCCTATCCACAAGGGCGTACACCACCGAGTCCGACTCAATCTCTCGCTCAAAGTCTTTGGCATTTTGTAACGCCATGAAAATCGGGGGTCGAGCATAAACTCAACTCCCGAGTTCCAGAACATCACTTATGCAACAAAATGAATGATGATTGAATGTTGACTGTATTCGTGTATTGAACATGAGTGAGATTAAGCCAAAACAACATATCATACTCCAGAGACAGTTAAATTTGCAAGCGGAAGACTATGATAGATAGATAAAATATATAAACTATGATGAGTCTCCAGAGTGTGATAACATTACCAGGTTAAATAATTACAAGTACAGTTCTAAAATATACCAATGTGAGGAAGTGTAATGTCTCTTATCCCAAGTACCATAGCCTTGTCAATACAATATCAGGTCTTCATTGACCTGCCAGAGAGATACAGATAGGAGAACTCCTCCTATCATCATAGAAGTAGTTCGGCTCTGCTTCACAAGCATCGCCACCACCTGAAACTCAACAAATCTGGTTGGTGTGTACAACACCGTCCCGTAACGTGGGAGTGAGTGATTAACTCAGTGGAACAGTAAAGCATAGGTTAACATGTTATCAATTCAATCAAGCAGTAATGATAAAGCAGTACAAATCAACCAATTCTAACTACTCTTATTAAATGCAAGAATGAAATGACATGATGCTGTATGCCCTTGCCAAACCACCCTCAAGCGACATCATCTTACGTTCGCAATGCTTAACTCCCTCAGTGCGCCATATCTACAAAGCACATGCGGTGCGATGATGCTCATGATTACCAAGTTATTATTAGTCCATTTCAACCAACAGTATTGGGAAACTAAGGTACCTCCCTTGTATCATTCCCAAACATGATCCATTCTAGGGTCGTCAATCCTAGTTAATCTCATACGATATGATGGTTTGAGAAGCATAGTGAAGGCATCGCAAAGGGCTCGTCACCCGTCAGCGCGGATACAGATCTCACCGTATGCGGCTCAATTGCTGGTCGTCAGCTCGAGTACAGGTCTCACCGTACTCGGCTCAATCACTAGCCGTCAGCTCGAGTACAGGTCTCACCGTACTCGGCTCAACTCATACTCTAGTTGCTGTGAAAGACTCGTCGCCAATCACAGACTCTTGGAGTATACTCGAAGATACTACGGAGGACTCGTCGCCCGTCAGCACGAGCACAGGTCTCACCGTACTCGGCTCTCGCCGAAAGTATCGACAGCTCGAATACAGTGTCCCATACCACCGTATTCGGCTCACGAGTTTGGTTGCGCAATGGTCACTACGGGGAGGCACATGGCCCCAGCGTAGGCCGACAGCTCGACCACGGTGTCCCATACCACCATGCCCGGCTCATGCGTCTTAGCGGATCGAGGTACCATGGTTAAAAGGGGGTTTCACTGGTAAGTTTGGTACCCTAGGTTCAAGCAGTAGCGTCCAAACAGGGTGAACATGCATAAGGCAGATCGGGTTACTTGACGAGCTCAACTAGCACGATCGCCCGTTGAGCTGCACGACATGAAGTGCATAAACAACTTCGTGTGGCCTAGCCACTGCCGACAGGCAACGCACGACTCGAGTTCGTCGAACACATCCCACGTGGCAAATGAATCTCAACCACGAGTTTAATCCCGTTACCGATTGCCTGGGCCATAAGCATAGCCCCAAACACAATCAATTGCAGATAGATAAAGCAGTAATGGATCAAGATTCAACTCATACAGTCAAGGTCTGGTATTATCCGTTTAGGGCTGCCAGGGCTGTTGCACGCACTCGTTGCTCCGCTCCCCCATCACCCATGACGGATCATACAACGTAAATATAGATTTAAACATATGCATTACATAGTTAAAATCATAAAACAGTTGAGCATGTTATGAATCACAACACAAGCATGAGTTTGTACATGTTCAATTCCTAAGCACGCAACTATCAAAGGAGATCATACACGTAGTTAAAAGAGGTTGAGAATCATATCTCAACACCCTTATACATTACAATTTGCTAACTACTACTCATTCAGACACTTCAAGAAACACTTAAACAAACATACATCAACATACATGACATATGTCGATCACATAGGCATTAGGCCAAATCCTTTCACTAGGGAGTTGCCCCAATCATAACACGCGTACACCCACGACGGATAGTCATGGCAAGCAAGAATCCAAGTTCCATATTCATTCAGCCATTTCCACAAACACTTGGGCCACACATTTTAGCGTATATAGTGTATATTGGCCGTGGCGTGATTTAGGGCAAATCCTTTCGTCAAAGGGGTATCGCCAATACAACCATCATGAATCCATGACAATTAGTCATGGCGAGCACGAATGAGAATTCAATACTCATTCAGTCATTTTCACAAACACTTAGAATACACTATTACAACATACATGGTGCATGTTAGCAAAACATGTATTAGGGTTATCCTTTAGCCAAGCGAGTATTTTATCCATGTATAATATATTACTACAGCAAATAATCATGATACATACATCTCCAAAATTTATACGTATACAGTATTTCTAGAATACACAATTTCAACATACGTAGCATTTACAAGTGAACATGTATTACGGCGATTCCTTTCGCCAAACTAGTATTTTATCCATATATAGTATAATCATACATTAAATAAACATGTCAAACACTTCTCCAAAAAAAATACGTATACGGTATTTCTACGTATACCTAGAGTATGTGAAATTCCATATTCTACAACGTTAATCGAAACAGGAAACGGAAAGCACTTTGTACATGTGCAATTGCATGCAGATCATGAATCTATCATTATCTGACATTGAAAGCGTTGAAAACCCTAACCTATACACCTAAAGTCCGCACCTTTTGTCGTAGAATCGTAACGGAGTTGATAGGTTTGCTAAGCTTCCGTATTCGGCAGTTTGGCAACCTAGAGAACGAAATAGGTTGGCTATTTCACAACCTACAATAATCTAAACCCCAAAACAGATTAGGGTTAGGGTTTCTTACCTAGAAACGACGCCGAAAACGCCGAAAAAGCGTCAAGAAAGGGATGGTGCAGCCCGTGTGGTGGCAGGGAACGACGGCAAGGAGATTCTCCCACTTCTCCCTCACTTCTTCTCTCTTTTCCCTCTCTCAAAACCCAAATTCGTATGGCTGCCATGAGAGAGGGTTAAGGTCCTTATATAGTCTCAAAACTCACCGAAATAGACTCATGTTCAAAGGTTACTGCTAATATAGGTATTTCGTCACTTTTCCAGCTCAAAAGAGAGGTTCTGGTGGCCCTCCTTGAGCCAAACGTCAGACTTAAGCTCTCCACACATGGATCTACGTGGGATTATATTTTCGACTCGATCGGATTCCTAGATCACACGTGGCGGACCAGTTTCAGTTCAACGGTCAGCGGGCCACGATCCGAAATTCCAAGCACATGTAAATGTTCCTGAAATTTTTCCTGATCCGAGGGTATAATTTGGTCTGATTCTGACGGTCTGGTTGCTTAATACTGATGCGCAAGCGAAAGGTGCCAAATCACTATTCCATATATTTATTTTGAAAAGGGAATAGTGTTTTTCACACCCCCTCGCTCTGGATCCAAACGAATGGTCGTGGGACATCGGCTGGACCTGATTTTTGAGATGGTTGTCAAGCCCAGCGAGGCGGTCCTAGTTCCTTAACTTCGTGTTAATCAGACTTCCGACGTGCGGTCCAGATCCAATACGGAGTTTCATTTCATTCCCGAGAGCAGCCGGGAAATGAGTTTGGTTCTAAACTTTAAGGTAACCTAGAGTCACTGATTTTGCAAGTTTTGGGTCTTGCAGATCGTATTTAAAGCGATCCCAACGGATTTCATAGCTAATCGAGTTTTGCACTTAGTTAACTTTGTTAAATTTCTAAAGGATTTAATCCTAATTGTTTTCTGGTTGAGATGGTACTTAGGCCTTTGTAGTTTGTATATAAAGTGATCCAAGTTTTACTACTTAGCTAGTTTAAGTTAGTGTCTAGGGCGAAAGTGCTTTGAAAAATTGAAAGCATAAGGTAGTGAAGGGTGGGATTTGTGAAGAAAATGGTTTAAAGAGCAATTTTAGACTGTGGGACTGAGTTTTGACAAGTTGATAAGGTCTTAGGATCGACCCATTGCCCTAGGACGTCTAATCCCAGGTTGGCAAAAATCTGGGATGTTACACATTTGGAATATGGAGAGGCTTAGACTTGGACTTCGACTCCTTCAATTCCTTCAAGCCGCTCACACCACCGAATCTGACTCAATCTCTCGCTCAAAGTCTTTGGCATTTAGAATATGGAGAGGCTTAGACTTGGACTTCGACTCCTTCAATTCCTTCAAGCCGCTCACACCACTATTTGTGGTGGACTCCTTTCCAGTCGTGTTCTTGGGTGGAAGTGAACTTAGCTTGACTTTCTTGCCCTCAAACCAGATTGTACACATATTTGAACGACCAAATATGGTGACATCTCTGTTATAGAGCCAGGGCCTACCCAAAATAATATGGCCAACATCCATGGGAACAACATCACACCAAAGTGTGTCATTATATGATCCAAACTGAATACAAACAAGACAACCGTGTGAGAGAAGGATTGGCTGCAAAATAAAGGTCGATTTGAAGATTGGATGGTTATGAGAGATGATAAATATAGAGGGTAGGAGGTGGGGCGATTTGGGATGGATGTGGCTTCGTACCACGGTAGTTAGCCCTTCGAAGAAGGGAGGGTTTTACACCCAATTAGATTTCCACAACTCAGAGAATTAGAAAAGTAGGAAAACGTAGAATTTTATTAATAATCTTCCATTCCCAAAAACCTACAGGGGGTAGACTATTTATAAGAAAACCATACAACCCAAAAGTCGCGCCATGTGCGCACACTATTACTTAGAGACGAAGTAACCAAAAATAACAACTAATCAAAGCAATCTAAATCATTCATGATGTTCCTAATAAAGATAATAAGAAAACTCAAAGTCCTAAATCATCTATGGTATTGGGCCACCATCATGAGATCCAATGGTGGAATCCACAAGATGATTGGGTCCACCCCAAGGAACCGAAACATAGTCCTCTAGCTAGGAGGCCCTCTATGGACGTCGTCATCGATCCAGATCAAAGGTGGGGCCCTCCTCCTCCTTGCGTACGTGCGTAGGGGGCGTGCGTGTGCTCGAGATGTCCCCATCAGAAAAGGTACTATGCGCTCGACTGCATGTTACCTTCCCATGAGGTCGAGTGCTAGCGGCACATTATTCGTCAAATTTAAAAATTTTAAACAAACGGGGAGATTTTATAGGGAAACTAGAGAAACAAAACTACCCCTCCACCTCTCTCTCTCTCTCTCTCTCTCTCTCTCTCTCTCTCTCTCTCTCTCTCGCGCGTATTTTCTGCAAAAGCCTTGCGCCCACCATTGAAACCTTACTAAGGTCCACTATGATGTTTATCTGAGATCCAACCTGTTCATAAGTTAAGACATACATGACAGAAGGGAAAACATAAATTTCAGCTTGATCGAAAACTTTTGTGGCCCTTAGAAATTTTTAATGGTGGGCATCACTCTATCCACTGTTTTCTTTGGTGGGTCCATTCGAGCTTTGGATCTGACTCATTCTTTGTCTCATGCCTTAAATTAATATCTCCAAGTGAATGAACGGTATGGATATAACACATACATCATGGTGGGTCCCACAAAACTTGGTGACGTAACCTGTCCACAGTCAATTTGCGTCCAGATAGCATTGAAGGGAAGCGAATTGGCTAGTGTACCACACACCAGCTATATAGCTGGTGTAGATACATGTCGTGTGAAGACAAGCGTCGACGCTCCTTGAGCTTCGAGTTGTACGAACGGTTCAAAGGAGATTAAAGGTACATGGGCCCCACAATGATGTATTTATTATATCCACACCGTTCATCCATTTTTCGAGATCATTTTAGAGCATTAGACAAAAAATGAATCATATCCAAATCTCAAATGGACCACACCAAAAATAGCAGTGAGGATAATGATTTTCACCGTTAAAAAATTCGTAGGGCCCACCAAAACGTTTATTTTCCATCCAATCTGTTAATAAGGTCACAAATACATGGATGAAGAGGAAAAACAAATTTCATATTGATCCTAAACTTCAATGGTAGATGTTCAATATTCCATTGCTTTTTGTAGTGTGGTCCAATTGAGTGTTATATCTGTCTTACTTTTCGGCTCAAACCTTAAGATGAGCTCGCAAAATGGATGGATGGTTTGGATATATAACACATACCTCATGATGGGACCCACAAAACTTGCTGACATCAATACACCAGCTATATAGCTGGTGTGTGGTACACCAGCCAATCCGCTTCCACGTTGGAGTCCATTACACCTTTTAATATGGAAGCAGATGTACGCAGATTAGATACTGACAGGTCGAGTAGCGAGTCGGCTACTGAATTACGTCACCAAGTTCTGTGGGCCCCATTATGATGTATGTGTTGTATCCACACCGTCCATCCATTTTGAGATATCATTTGAGGGCATGATTATTGAGGGTCAAATATTGCATATTATCTCCCATTTATATCTTAGTTTTATGAACATGATAATGCTTAATGATCTATTTTACTCATGTTTGTGTTGCAAGGTGAATTTAAGATCTTGGATTGAAAAGGGTGCTAAAAGCATGAATTTGATACTCAAGAATCACCAAGGCAAGGGATCGATCTGAGGAGACCAAGATTGAAGAATTCACATGCCAAAGATCCAAGAAAACCAAGTGAGTAATTAAGAGAATTAAAGATTTGAAGTGAAGAAAAGGAATCCTAAAATCGTCCTGAAAAAGCATATTCTGAAACTCTGGGTCATTTTGTGAAATTGCGCAGAGTTAAGTCAATTATGGAAAACTACGCATAGTGAAGTCTATTTTAGCAAACTGCATAAATTTGAGGCGGTTTCTAGATTTCTCAAATCAGTTTGAAGAAGGGAGTTCCCCACTTATAAATAGGGCTTCTCAAGGCATTCCTAGGCATCATTCAAAGCATTCAAGAGTAATATTTAGGGTTTTTAGAGAGTTTTCAATTTTATTAAAGTTTTATAAATTAATTTTTTCTTTTAGATCTTTTCTATATTCATTTATTTCTTCCTTATTGCTTTTATTTTGTAATTTAGTTATGTTTTTCTAATTCCCTCTAACCCAATCTAGAAGGGAAACACATTGGTTTAATGACTTTATGAATTATGATGATTGATTATTTTCAATGATGAGAAGAATGGTATATGCGTGTTATTAATTATCTAGGTTTAGGCTTTGGATCCTCACGTGAGATCCATATGTCTCCATCATATGAGATACATATTGATAGATAGGCTTAACCTGGATTAGTTAGATTTTCTAGATGGGACATGTTCTCAACCTGCTACATTTCTTTTATTCATTATCTCATGGATATTGAATGCTTAAAATCACTGGCGCTTGGGAATATATATCAACGATGTTAATCCATGATTCTCTAATCTTTTATATCATTTATTAAAATATTTAAACTATTTTATTTTCCAATTAGGCTGACCATAGTGCTCAGATCCTAGTTGTGTTATCAAAGTCATCATGACTTATGGAACATTAACTTATGTGTGAAACTTTGAAGCTTAGGTGTTATTTTCAAATTAATTGAATTTCATACATTTAAAACCTTCAAAATCATTTTATTTGTTTAGTTTCCAGTACTTAGTTAATTTTACATTTGATTTTCTCATTCTCATAAATCATCTCCTTGTGGGATCGACCCTGTATTCACAGGATATTACTTATGAACCTCTGCACTTGGAGGCAAGCAATCAAGTTTTTGACGTTGTTGCCGGGGAGAGACGGAGTTAGATTAGATCTATGCAAGGTAGCTAAGGTAAGTTATTTTCTAAACCCTCCAAATTTTCTATAGATTTTCTATTTTACTTTGAAAGTAAATTCAATTAGGTCTTTCAAGCACTAACTGTGACATAAGGTTGCCCTGCTCGGGATTTTATCACCTAAGTATTATGATTGTCCTACAGTTGTTATTTGATTACAAAGAGCATCCGCTAAATCTATTTTCCAGATTAGCATAATTTAATTTTTGCATTAATTTTACTTTTGTTGATTTATTTTTTATTTTTGCTTTGTAGATTGAACCCTTATGGTCGACTCTGCCGCCTAAGTTGTTGATTTATTTTGCTTTATGGATTGAACCCTCATGGTCGGCTCTGCCGCCTGGGTTGTTGATTTATTTTATTTTGTGGATTGAACCCTCATGGTCGGCTATGCCGCCTGAGTTGTTGGATAAGTTTTTGTTTTTACTTTAAGTATCATACTCGCTAATTGAAGTAGTGTTTTTTTTTTTTTTTTTTTTTTTTTGTGGTGTGCATGGTTTATGTCCCGTTGGAGTAGAGATCAAAACAATCGACTCTCCTCCAAAGGTGGACTAGTCTTAAGCCTTAATCATTCATTTAGGAGAGGCAGTCAACACCACTTGGATTCCATGACAGACCCAGTTAATAATGTAAATCCAAATCTACCAGATCCAACTATAAACAAATAAAATCAACGTAATCCTCCTCTTGAGGATGAGAATAAAGTTCATAGGAATGTGTTACACCAACCACGGACTTTACATGAACATCTACACCCTGAGAGATCATCTTTACCATCTTTTATTGTGTTCCCTGCTCACACATGGAACATTGATTTTAAACCAGGTATGATTCAATTGATTCCTAAATTCAATGGCTTGGATTCTGAAAGCCCCTACTTACACCTCAAGGACTTTAAGAAAGTAATTGCAACATTACAAGTAAACAATAGCAATAAGGATGTACTCAACTTAGGTATTCTTATTTTCTCTAAACGATTGGGCCAAAGCATGGCTCAACTCTCTAAGACCTCATACCATCACTACATGGCAAGCCTTAAGTAGAGAGTTTCTAAAAAAAATTCTTTCCCGAGCACAAAACAAATGCACTGAAACAGGAAATCATGTCGTTCTCCCAAAAGGGGAATGAACTGTTTTTCCAATCTTGGGAGTGCTTCAAAGACCTTCTACTCACTTGCCCACATCATGGTTATGAACCATGGCACTTGATTGATGTGTTCCGAAAGGGGCTCACCATGGATACCCGTCAATTCATAGAGATGATATGTGGTGGAACCTTTCTTGACAAATATCATAATAGGCTTGGAATTTTGTAGACATGTTAGCAGAGAATACTCAGACATGGGATGTCTCTACTAAACCGGACCAAGCTAGACCCATTCCTAGAGAGAAAGCAGAGATGTATGTCCTAAGAGAGGAAGATGACCTTAATGCAAAATTAGCTGCATTGGCTAGAAAGGTCAAAGCCTTAGAAATTAGGAAGGTTGATGCGATTAAAGCAAACACCTCCTTAGGTAATTTTTATAGCATTTGTGGTGGTGCAAACCATGACACAAAGGATTGTCCAATAATCTCGGTTGTACAAAATATCACGCATGAGCATGGGTAAGCAAATGATATAAATAACTACCAAAAGACAGTTATGCAACCAATGGGAAACATGTACAATCCAAATTGGCGTAACTATCCTAATCTTAGTTGGAGGAATGGACCACAAATTAATGTGCCCAATGCACCTCAAGGCCCTCCACAAAACAACTTCTTTGGGGCACCTAACAATGCACCATATGTGCCCCCACCAAAGCGATCATCTGTGGAGGATGCATTGACCGCATTCATGAACTCTCAAGCTCAAATGAATCAGTCTCTAATCCAATCAAATCAGGAATTAAAAACAACAGTGGCTAGGACTGAGACTCAACTAAATGCTAGGGAAAAGGGCACCCTTCCTTCTCAACCTGTGTCAAACCCTAGAAATACACATTTCATTGGAAACTCAAATCCAAGCGAGATACATCATGAACAAGCTAAGGTCATCATTACCTTGAGAAGTGGAAAAGAGGTCGATAACAAGATAATGTAATCTGTAGAAATACCGAAGGATGAGCCACCGTCTCAAGAGAATGATGAACCGACTATAGTTTAAGAGCTGCAACAACAAAAGGATAAAGAGACTAAGTCACATGAGCTCCAGTTCCGTTCCCATCTAAACTTTGGAACACGACTGTCCTCATAAAATATCAAGAGGTGTTGGATGTGCACCAAAAGGTTACTGTCAATATTCCTCTGTTTGATGTCATTAGACAAATTCCATAATGTAAGACCCGTATCCTAGACCGTACCGTTCCGTAGGTTCCCGCGGTCTTTCCGGTCGAATTTCGACAACCTTCGACCCTTAACCGGCATTGCGTGTGACCTTGATTCACCCGTCGTTAATCTGATTCGAATCAACCCAAGACTTGTACCATTGCGACTGCGCCGTCTCCGCGGTTCCGATGCCATGACTCGCGTGCCGATCCGATTCTCTGGCCAGGAGATGTGAGCCAACTTTCGGTGCGAGAAAAACGCCGTGAGTTGTGAATCCCAAGAGAATCTCTACAACTTGTCACATCCATCAATCAATCAATCCATTCCATCATGTCAAGTACACATCACCTCACACCCTTCCCCAAGCAAGCCCCAAAAGTCAAAAAGTTCTTACAAAACCCATACCTCTCTTATACCTTTTACCCCAAAAGTCAAAAAGAGCCTCTTACACCCATCACTCACCACATCAAACATCACCCATCTCTCTCTCCCCCTTTACAAGTCTCTCTCTCTCTTTTCCAAATCTCATTCCAAGTAAACCTCCATATGTCCAAGCCATTCCCAAACCCTCCAAGAGAGCTACAAGTGTGGCCCACCTTTCCTACCCCTTCATCTCCCATCTCCACCATCCAAACCTCATCTCCTCCATTGGAATCAAAGCTAAGGAGCTAAGGAAGCCTTTGGTGCAAGAAGAAAGCGGTGGGTGATCTTAGATTTTGCCTTCCATTTCATTTCTTGATTTAAGGGTCCATATTCATGTAGGACCCATCTTGATGTACGCTTTGTATTAAAGAGGGGCCCATAGTGGCGGGGCCCCTCCATCTTTACCGGTGTCCTTGTCTCTCTCTCCCTCTCTCTTTCTATGATCTTGGCTACCCATGATGTGTGTATTTCATCCATGCCATCTACCAGTGGACCCCATTTATGTGGGACACACAATGATGTTTTTGTGCCATCCCAACCATCCATGGGGGGGCCCACCTTATGGCGACTAACGTGGGGTGGCTGCTAGCGAGGTGTGATCTGACGTGGGCCCACCCAGATCCACGGTACAAATGACAGACGAGTGAAAGATACCTCGTTTTAACGCTGGCATCCATCCCTGGGAGGTGGCTAACATGGAGCTTGGGTACTGCCATCGGCGTACTCACGGCAGCAACCATCATTTTTTTTAATTTTTTATTTTAAAAAAAAAAAAAAGGGAAAAGAAGGATTTTTGGTGGGCCACTCATATAGGTCCCACCTTGATGTATCCATCCAATCCGTGTCGTCTATTCCATTCTCCATATCATTTTAGGCGTTGAACCAAAAAATGAGGTTGATCCGATAATCAGGCGGGCCATACCATAGAAAACTATATTTTATATTGTTCAAAGCTTTTAGGACCCACCTTACTTTATCCACACACCAAACAGGCCGTATATTAGACTTGTTTGGTGTGTTTTGATCCCTAAAACGCCATGAACGGAGTGGATTCTTAGGCAGTGGGCCCCACATGTGATTTTTCTCAAAAAAAATATATAAGCTGCAGCTGCTGCTGCTGTCAGAAGACAGCAGGCGCTGCTTGCGCTGCAGCGTGTGGCTGGCGGACGGACGGCCTGCAAACCACCCACGGCTCCTGCCGTGGGCCCCACCATGATGTATATTTTACATCTACAACGTTCACGAGGTGGGCCACTCCCAGAAGTGGGCCCCCTCCAAATTTCAGCTCCATCCAACGCTCAGGTGGCCCACACTGCAAAAAATAGTGGAAATGAACCTCTGCCATTGAAACACTTCTATGGGCCACAGAAGTTTTGGATCAAGATGAAATTTGTGTTTTCCTTTCACTCAAGTCTGTGTGACCTTGTCAATGGGTTGGATGGCATATAACATTGTGGTGGGCCTCACTTGGGACCACAGCGATATATGGGTTTTATCCCCACCGTCCAACGGACGGTGGAGCCCTGGTGCATGTGTTTTATTCACACTGTCCAGTGACAGTGGGGCCCTCCATGATGCATGTGCTGCACCCAATCCGTCCATCCATTTTGAAAGCTCATTTTGGGCATGAGCTTAAGAATGAGCCAGATCCATAGTCCAAGTGGACCCCACCTTGGCATATTTTGAGGTCCATCTTAATGTATTTGTGGTAGATCATTGGGGCCCACTTTGATGTGGATGTAAGGCCCGTGTCATTAGGCCATTTGATGTATTCAAAGGCCCATGGGATTAGGCCCATTTGATGTTTTAGGGGCCTATGGGTTAAGGCCCATTGAGATGTATTAGGGCCTATGGGTTGAGGCCCATTTGATTACATATGGGGCCCAATTGGTGTGGCCCATTTGTTACATATAAAGACCCATGAGACTAGGCCCATTTGATGCAATCTAAGGCCCACGGGTTATGACCCATTGCAATGCGCATAAGGCCCATTGGTACGGCCCATTGATGTGGCCCACTTGACGAATGAAAGGCCCATATGGTATGGCCCATTTGATGTATTTAAGGCCCAATAGGGATGAACTTAAGGCCCATTGCAATGTGTGACCCCAACCTAGTTCATGTAATAGTATTCACTACGGGCTACGCCTTGGGATCAATGTTGGTTTGACGTCCACATTGCAAGTTTAATGTTGGTTAAATGTCCGCATTATGACTCTCCCTAGAGCCCATTATTAGGCCCATACTTGTAGGCCGTCTATGTCCATCTTCGTTATAAGCAACATCCATTACTACATAATATGTTTAGTATAGTTCCATGACTCATGATCATACGCATCATATGTATGCTTGATATGAGAAGTGACTAATCATAGTATATGCCTTCAGGCAGATTGTTTAGGGGCTCCCGGTTAGGCAGTGTTGCCCCACATGAGCGCATGAGACGGGCAAGATTGCTGCATGACTGGATAGTGTGATTCATACATTTCGCATTGTGTGACATGGTTACCGTACGCCCTAGCGACATCAGGGTCGTAGCCCCCACAGGCATATCATGGTTGGCAGGATTGAATACCAAAAATCTTGTTCTACATGGGGTGCTATAGACATCCCTAGGTGAAAGTCCATAAACCCTTATGGTACCAAAAGGTTGCTCCGACGTCTAGACCGAGTGGGTACATGAACGTCGAGGGCCGATTACTAGAAGGCCGCGCTTTCCACTATGTCGTAGTCGGTTGGAAGGGGGTACGGCCTTACCCACCCGAGAGGAGGGGGCAATGCTAGGCTGAGTTTGACCAGCTCGAGAAATGGGTCCGCTATCGACGAGCCGAACCAGATATTGGCAGGCGGGTAATGAGGTCTCTTCCACTTACCTTATTGCGCGCGATGAGGTAGCAATCTAATTTAGAGTGTATTAGACCCCAGTGATATCCCAGATTGGAGCTGTATTGATATGTGGATATAGATGAGGATTTGTATGCTTGAGTTACATCTCGCATCGCATGGCCTTGGTATGGCCGACATCATTCATGCCTTACATTGCATAGCCTTGGTATGGCTAGTGGTATTCATGGATTCATCAGCATGTTCCGCATTACTCTAATACTACATACTGCATTACTACCTTGCGCACACACTTTCACCACCCTCTAAGCTTTTTATAAGCTTATGCACAACCGTTGCATGCAGGTGACGTTGGGACGCAGCAGCGCTGAGGCAGGAGCGCAGAGCAGATCGTTTTGGAGCTTTTTGTCAATTTCATTGTATTTCCCCTTTATACTCATTGTACTTGTAAAGTTTTTAATCATAGTGGAAATGTGATGGAGTTTTTGGTTGTTGTTTGTGGGTTATGCCTTTGGCTATGCTTATTACGAATTAAACTGATGTTGAAAATCCTCTTTATAGCATCCCAGGATTGAAACCTGCCGTATGGGCGCTAGGAGCCGAGAATGGGGTTCTACGGAGGCTGTCGGCACCGGATTCGGCAATCGGAAATTTTGTGAGCCCGGTTTCCGAGTTTGGGGCGTGACAGAAGTTGGTATCAGAGTATAACTCGGGAATAACTAAGAACAACATTACATGTCTGCTATGAGTTTAGGAAGATTGAGTCCTTAGTTCGGATAGCTTAGCGATCTTTTATTACCGACCCTTAACATGCATACTTTCGAGAGTTTCCAAGTTGATAGGCGCCTTCGATCTTCCTATAGGACATGGCGCGCCAGAGAGTGACCCGATCGACCCCGCACCACCACCTGAGACTCCCACACCACCGCCTGAGACTCCCGCACTACCACCGACGATCCCTGTTCCACCACCAGAGACTCCTACTGCCCAGCACATGGATGCAGCTCCTCTACCAGAGATTCCTACTGCCCAGCCTATGGATGCAGTTCCTCCACCAGAGACCGGTGCGGATCCGACCGTATCTGTGAGTGCTTCCCAATTAAAGCAGATGTTGCAGGCTGTGACCGCCGCACTACAAGGGTAGGGCAAGCACCCTGTTGTTTCACCGGAGCAGGCCGAGTAGGACCGCGCGAGTACCCTTCTTCGTAAGTTCCGATGACTCGATTCCCCGCGTTTCCAGGGTGAGCCAGACTCGACGGCAGCTGAGAGGTGGCGCGCCGATGTGGAGAAGATATTTGATACGATGGGATGCACGACCGAGCGGCCAGTCCGATTAGCCGAATTTCTCCTCCATGGTGAGGCTGAGCATTGGTGGACGTCAGTCTCCCTAGCAGCAGGCGCTGATTTTGTGTGGACATGGGAGGATTTTGTGGATCGGTTCGACCAACAGTATTTTCCTGATCACATCCGACGACAGCAAGCGTTGGAGTTTGAGGCCTTGGTGCAGGGTGATATGACCATGGCTCAGTATGCGGCCCGTTTTGTACTGTCTAGATTTACACCATATCTAGTAGATGATGAGGGGCAAAAAGCCCGCCGATTCGAGGATGGTTTGCGTTACGGTCTTCGAGGCCGTGTAATGGGCATGAGCTCCCGACTTTTGAGGGGGTGTTACGGAAGGCCCAGATATATGAGGCTGAGTGGGCCGGTTCTCAGTCTGATCGCGGTCAGGGGAGAGACCGGAAGAGGCACGCTCCTTCCGGTGACTTGCAATGTGTGACCCCAACCTGATTCATGTAATAGTATTCACTACGGGCTACGCCTTGGGAGCAATGTTGGTTTGACGTCCACATTGCAAGTTTAATGTTGGTTAAATGTCCGCATTACGACTCTCCCTAGGGCCCATTATTAGGCCCATACTTGTAGGCTGTCTAGGCCCATCTTCGTTATAAGCAACATCCATTATTACATAATATGTTTAGTATAGTTCCATGACTCATGATCATACGCATCATATGTATGCTTGATATGAGAAGTGACTGATCATAGTATATGCATTTGGGCAGATTGTTTAGGGGCTCCCGGTTAGGCAGTGTTGCCCCACATGAACGCACGAGACGCGCAGGATTGCTGCATGACTGGATAGTGTGATTCATGCATTTTGTATTGTGTGACATGGTTACCGTACGCCCTAGCGACATCAGGGTCGTAGCCGCCACAGGCATATCGTGGCTGGCATGATTGAATACTGAAAATCTTGTTTTACATGAGGTGCTATAGATATCCCTAGGTGAAAGTCCCTAAACCCTTATGGTACCAAGAGGTTGCTCCAACGTCTAGACCGAGTGGGTGCATGAGCGCCGAGGGCCGATTACCAGAAGGCCGCGCTTTCCACTGTGTCGTGGTTAGTTGAAAGGGGGTATGGCCTTACCCACCCGAGAGGAGGGGGCAATGTTAGGCTGAGTTTGACCAGCTCGAGGAATGGGTCCGCTATCAACGAGCCGAGCCCGATATTGGCAGGCGGGTAGTGAGGTCTCTTCCACTTACCTTATTGTGCGCGATAGGGCGGCAATCTAGTTTAGAGTGTATTAGACCCCGGTGTTATCCCAGATTGGAGCTGTATTGATATGTGGATATAAATGAGGATTTGTATGCTTGAATTGCATCTCGTATTGCATGGCCTTGGTATGGCCGACATCATTCATGCCTTGCATTACATAGCCTTGGTATGGCTAGTGGTATTCATGGATTCATCAGCATGTTCCGCATTACTCTGATACTGTATACTGCATTACTAGATTGCGCACACACTTTCCCCACCCTCTAAGCTTTTTATAAGCTTATGCCCGACCGTTGCATGCAGGTGACGTTGGGACGCAGCAGCACTGAGGTAGGAGCGCAGAGCAGATCATTTTGAAGCTTTTTGTCAATTTCATTGTATTTCCCCTTTATGCTCATTGTACTTGTAAAGTTTTTTATCATAGTGAAATGTGATGGAGTTTTTGGTTGTTGTTTGTGGGTTATGCTTATTACGAATTAAACTGATGTTGAAAATCCTCCTTGTAGCATCCCAGGATCGGAACCTGGCGTATGGGCGCTAGGAGCCGAGAATGGGGTTCTACGGAGGTTGTCGGCGCCGGATTCGACAATCGGAAATTTTGTCAGCCCGGTTTCCGAGTTTGGGGCGTGACACATCATATACTAAATATCTCAAGGACTCGTGCACTATAAAGAGGAAATTAAATCCGCATAAGAAGGCCTTCCTCACTGAGAAAGTGAGCGCTGTCATTCAAAAAAGGGTCGTACCCAAATACAAAGTCCCAGGAAGTCCCACTATTCCTTGTATTATTGGAAATTTTCAAATTGATCATGCTTTGCTAGATTTAAATGCAAGTGTCAACTTAGTAGCTTATTCGATTGACCAACAAATGGGGTTAGGCGAGCTTAAACCAACCACGATTACACTCCAACTCGGTGACCGCTCCATTAAGGTACCAAGGGGAATCTTAGAGAACGTGTTAGTCCAAGTGGAGCAATTTTACTTCCCTATGAATTTTATTGTACTAGACACTGAACCATGTGTAAATGCTAGTGCTCAAGTTTCCATTATTTTAGGCCACCCATTCCTAGCAACTTCAAATGCAATCATCAATTACAGGAATGGAATGATGAAGTTGTCTTTTGGTAACATGACCTTAGATCTAAATATTTTCAATCTATGTAAGTAGCTCATATATAATAATGAGATCCATGAACTGAATTTTATGGACTGCTTGATAAAGGAAGAGGAATTGGAACCTAGCCTATTTAAGGAATTGATTAAAGTCTTTGGGGACTTAAAAAAATTTTATTTAGAAAAAGTGTTTGCTGAAATTTAAGATGATAATGAGAGCACTACCACCCAGGACATTGGTATGTACCAATGGAGACCGCGCACTCAAATCTTATCTATCGAGGACTCGCGACCTCTGTCATCACCAACCAATGTTCTAAAGCTTGATTTAAAACCACTACCAAATGAGCTTAAGTATGTATACTTAGGTGAAAATAAAACTTATCCTGTGGTGTTCTCTTCATTTTTAGACAAGGATCAAGAGAGTAAATTGTTGAATGTTCTAAGGGACCACAAAAGAGCCTTGGGCTGGACCATTCTTGACATTAAGGGTATAAGCCCTTCTATATGTACCCATCGGATCCACCTCGATGAGGACGTCAAACCAATTAGACAACCTCAAAGGCGTCTCAATCCAAATATGATGGAAGTTGTAAAAATTAGGTGATCAAATAGTTGGATGTGGGAATCATCTACCCAATATCCGATAGTGTTTAGATGAGTCCAACTCAAGTAGTCCCAAAGAAATTCGGAATAACTATCATGTAAAATTCTAATAATGAACTCATACCAACACGTGTCACCACTAGTTGGCGTGTTTGCATTGACTATAGAAAATTGAATACGGTCACAAAGAATGACCATTTCCCTATACCATTCATTGATCAAGTTTTATAGAGGGTAGTAGGTCACTCCTATAGTTTCCTTAATGGATATTCTGGATATAACCAAATAAAGATAGCCTTGGAAGACCAAGAGAAAAGCATGTTCACTTGTCCATTTTGCACTTTTGCTTTCAAACGGATGTCATTTGGATTATGCAATGCCTTATCAACTTTCCAACGGTGTATGTTAAGTATTTTTTCAAATATGGTTGGAAAGTTTCTTGAGATTTTCATGGATGATTTCTCTGTATTTGGGAGTAGTTTTGAGGAATGCCTCAACAATTTATCTCTTATCTTATCTAGGTGTGAAGAGAAACATCTTGTCTTAAATTGGGAGAAGTGTCATTTCATAGTTCAAAAGGGAATTGTTTTGGGCCATGTTATCTCCAAAAATGGAATCGAGGTAAATCGCTCAAAACTAGACATTATTGTTAATCTACCTATTCCCCGAACTGTTAGAGATATTATATCACTTTTAGGGCACGCCGATTTCTATAGAAGATTCATCAAGGACTTTAGTGTCATTACTAGATCCTTGACTAATCTTCTTCAAAAGGATGTCTCATTTAAGTAGATAGATGAGTGTGCAAGTGTCTTTAATAAAATTAAATTATGCCTTACCACTGCACCTATGCCTTACCACTGCACCTATCATGCGTCCACCAAATTGGACACTTCCTTTTGAAATAATGTGCGATGCAAGTAATTATGCCATAGGAGCTATTTTGGGCCAAAGGAAAGATAAACGGCCCTACGTTATTAATTATGCTAGTAGAACTTTAAACTCAGCTCAAGTGAACTACTAAACAACTGAAAAATAGTTACTTACAGTAGTTTTTACTTTGGATAAGTTTAGGTCCTACTTGTTGGGATCCAAAGTGGTCATTTTCACGGACCACTCAACTTTGAAATATTTACTATCTAAGAAGGATGTAAAGCCGAGACTTTTGAGATGGATCATCCCACTCCAAGAATTTGATTTAGAGATAAAATATAAGAAATGAGTAGAAAACGTAGTGGCCGATCACTTTTCCATATTAGTGTTAGATGATTCCACTAAGGATATGCATATCCAGGATACTTTCCCTAATGAACAATTATTTGCAATCTCCAAATTGCCTTGGTATGCAGATATAGTGAACTATCTTGTGACGGAAAAAATATTATATCATTGGAAGTCACAAGATAGGAAGCGTTTTGAAACCGAGGTTAGGAACTTCTTCTGGAATGACCCGTATTTATATAAATATAGGACTGATCAAATTTTTAGACGTTATATCCCAGAGGATGAAGTTCAGAGTATTTTTCCTTTTGTCACATGGAAGCATGTGGTGGCCATTTTTCTGCTAAGAAAACTACTGCAAAAATTTTGCAGTGTGGTTTTTACTGACCCACCATATTTAAAGACACCCACGCTTTCTGTATTGCTTGTGATAGATGTCAAAGATTGGGAAGAGTACCCGGCGCAACAAGATGCCTTTATCTCCTATTTTACCATTGGAAAATTTTTTTGTTGTTGGGGTATTGATTTTATGGGCTCATTTCCATCTTCTTTTGGATTTCTTTATATATTGGTTGGTGTGGACTATGTTTTTAAGTGGATTGAAGCAGTTCTAAGTAAGACCAATGACAACAAAGTGGTCATACGATTCCTCAAAGAAAATATTTTTTCTAGATTTGGAACTCCAAAAGCCATCATTAGTGATGGCGGGTCTCACTTTTGCAATAGGACATTTGAGGCTTTGATGAAGAAATATAGCATCAAGCATAAAGTGAGCACCTCATACCACCCAAAAATGAGTGGGCAAGCTAAGATTTCTAATCGGAAAATCAAACACATTTTAGAGAAAACTATAAGGCCAGATAGAAAGGATTGGTCTCTCAGACTATCCGACGTTTTATGGGCTTATAGGACTGCTTATAAGACCCCGATTGGAATGTCCCCATACAGATTGGTGTATGGGAAGGCTTGTCACTTGCCTGTATAATTGGAACATAGAGCCTACTAGGCAATTAAGAAATTAAATTTTGATATAGACCAAGCAAGTGGACAAAGGAAATTAGAGTAGAATGAATTAGAGAAGCTGAGGAGAGACTCCTATGAAAATTCTAAAATTTACAAAGAGAGGACCAAAGCTTTTCATGACAAAAACATCCTGAAGAAGAATTTTGAACCTCAGCAACAGGTCCTATTATACAATTCTTGTCTCCAATTCTTTCCAGGAAAGTTAAGATCAAGATGGACAGGCCCCTTTATTGTGAAGAATGTTTATACTCATGGGGCTATTGAAATTGAGAATCCACGTAATGGCAATGCGTACGAAGTTAATGGTCAGAGATTGAAGTCTTATGTGAAAAAATTTCATTTGGGAGAGGAGTTTGTCCCTCTTCATGAGCCAAAATATTCGGATTGATGCTTCTAGTCTGACGGAGCATTTGTATAGGTTTGCGTAATATTCATTTTTATTTTTTATTTTTTTGTTACTTAGTATGTGTGTTTCTTCATGGCAGGTACTATCCACCCTTTCTTTTATTTTTATTGTTCTCTACATTACATGTATCATTACATTGGGGACAATGTAGATTTTAGGTTGGGGGTGTGGATAGTCATCCATGTGAGTGTGATTTTTTTTTTTAAGTTTTAAGTTTCTTTTTTAGGTTTATGGGAAACTTTTTCAACATTTTCAAAATAAAATTTTTATATATAAGAATGTGAACATGATATTATGTGAATTCCAAAAGCAAAGTTAATACTTATCCTAGGTTGATAGTAGTCAATATTCTGATAACTGAAAATTATAGACTTGAGTTCGATTATCTAATCACTAATTTAGAGTGAGTTATAATTTAATGTACTGAATTCACAATACACCCTAGCTAACTAGGTGAGGAATATGATATGTGAACTAGAATAACAAATTTTGATTCAAACAAGGTTGAATGAACTAGTACCATTGACATATGCTTTAAACAAAGAATAAATTTAAAAAAAGTGATGAAAAAAGAAAATTTTATGAATGTAATGACCATAACAATCATGTCAGTAATCCGGAGTAAGGATACCTAAGTATCCATTGCTGTTACCATTACAATTACGATACCTTAGGTTATGAAGCAAACCCGATGGGAATCTTCATCTAAGGGTGGTCTATAAAAATGAGGATATGATGATAAAAGAAGAAATGGCGTGAAGGAAATGAGATAACTAGAGATTTCATATTCTTGGGATGATTGAAAGGAGTTAGGATAGGGAACATGCATATTTCTCAATTAGACTAATGTCACTGAGCACCTAAGTACATTGGATCATAATTATTTTAAATTTTGATTAGATATCTGAACTCAAGGATGTAATGAATTACAAAATTGAAATTCTAACTAACTTCAAACTTAGGACAAGTGTTGCTTTGTTTTGGAATTCATATGATGAATGGAGGCATAATTGTATCGAATACTTAAAATCACTGGCTCTTAGGAATATATATCAATGATGTTAATCCATGATTCTCTAATCTTTTATATCATTTATTAAAATATTTAAACTGTTTTATTTTCTGATTAGGCTGACCATAGTGCTCAGATCCTAGTTGTGTTATCAAAGTCACCATGACTTATGGAACATTAACCTATGTGTGGAACTTTGAAGCTTAGGTGTTGTTTTCAAATTAATTGAATTTCATACATTCAAAACCTTCAAAATCATTTCATTTGTTTAATTTTCATTACTTAGTTAATTTTGCATTTGATTTTCTTATTCTCATAAATCTTCTCCCTGTGGGATCAACTCTGTATTCACAGGATATTACTTATGAACCTCTGCACTTGGAGGCAAGCAATCAATGATCCAAAGAATGAGGTAGATAAAAAGCTGTAGGGGACCCCACCACAGAAAATAGTGGGGAGAGTGATTCCCACCGTTCAAACTATCCCAAGGCCCACCATAATGTTTATTTGAAATCCAACCTGTTCAAAAAGTTAAAAAAGACATGAAATAAGAGAAAACACAAATATCAGCTTGATCTAAAACTTTTGTGGCCTTTAGAAGTTTTTAATGGTGGGCATCACTGTCCCCACTGTTTTCTGTGCTGGGGTCCACTGGAGGTTTGGATTTAACTCATTCTTTGCATATTGCCCTAAAATAATCTCTCCAAATGGATGGAAGGTGTGGATACAAAACATACATCATGGTGGGGCCCACCGAACTTGGTGACGTCACTTCAGTAGCGAGTCTCGCTACTCAACCTGTCAGTATCTAATCCGCGCCCGAAGTGGATAGAAACAGTGTGAATTGAACTTCTATCATTGAGAAATTCTCGGGTGGTCAGGGTTGCACTGTGTTCGGTAAGGGCCAACCGTAGTATTTGTGAGAAATCCACCCCGTCCATCAGTTTTTGGAGATCATTTTAGGACATAGGGCCAAAAATGAGCCGGATCCAAGACTCAAGTGGGCCGCACTAAAGGAAAAGGTGGGTAGGGAAATTCCTACCGTTGAAACCTCCCTGGGTCGAAAGTGATGTTTTAATTGCATCCATACCATTCATAGCAATATTCCTACTGAGATGAACTGAAAACACAAATATTATCCTGATTTAAAACTTTTGTGGCCCCACGAATATTTCAACTGTGGACGTTCAATCCTCACATTTTCGGCCCATTTGAGTCTTGGATCCAGCTCATTTTTGGCCTCTTGTCCTAAAATGATATGGAAAAACGGATGGATGGGGTGGATTTCTCAAAAAAAAAATCACGGTAGGCCCCACCTAGGTTTCTAGCACAAGGCTTTTTGTAGAAAATACGCGTGAGAGACATAGAGGTGGAGGGGTATTTTAATAACCGGTTTCACCATTTTGTTTATCCAGTTTCCCTATAAAATCTCACTGTTTATTTAAAAATTTTACCATCTGACGAATAACGTGTTGCCAGCATTCGACCTCATGAGAAGGTAGGGGGGGGGGGGGGGGGGAGATCAAGATCCTCCAAGATCTAATGATTTGGATTAAAAAGAAAAGGAATCGGCTTTTAGATGTAGAGAATTTAAAAGAAAATGAAGAAAATAAGTTTAAAGAAGATAATACCTTGAGATATAAAGAAGGTGAGAGAATGAGAAGATGAGAAATCACTTCCCTAGGCCTCACGCCCTCTTCTAATCATTGAAAGTCGATAACGAAATCATCCGGCCTTGAAAAAGAAAAAGCTCTCTTTTTCATAAACATAACATAGCATTACCCCCTTAGGCTTAAGGTAAAACATCCTTATAAATTTGAAATTACATTAAATAACCAAAATACCCCTACTAAAAAAAAAGTTTTTTAAAAAAAAAATTTGCACAAAACAATTTGTGCGCACACTGTCTCAAAACTCAAATAAATAAAATGTGCATAAAATAAACTTAAATTGAAGATGTCGGATGGGCCCCAATGAAAGTGGGCCACGACGATCTAATGGTCCAAATATCTCCTCTAATCAACTTACACATGTCATGAACACATGTGTAAGGTCTTCAACCTCTAGAGACCCGACCCATACCCGTACCCATCATCTAATCACATTGACACGAGTAATGCACACCTCATGCATTGATATATTTTGAATGGTCTAATATTCATATCAATTCCCCTCGGCTAAGAAGAGCTCAACTTCGACGAGACAAAACTCTTGTGCCTTTCTAACAAATTTAGATCTAGCCTCTGCAACTCTACTTACATCAACCATGTATAGTAAGATGATAGTTTGTTCTTCCACTTCACCAAGTACCTCTGACATCTACCGTCTCAAGTGGAAACAATTTACTCATCCACAATTCCTTCAATTTCTTCTCTTTTTTCAAATATAGTATGCATAGGTGGTGTAGGTTGGGAAGAAAATTTAGAAATTGACCAATGGTTTGAAACAAAATTAGGGTCTATGGGATGTCTTGAACAAGGCATTAAATCATCCACATTAAATGTTGAACTAATCCTCATCGAGGTGAAAGATCTATCACATACGCATTGGATACAATCTTTTTTAAAATCTTAAATGGTCCAGAACTGTGTGCATGTAACTTCTTAACGGTACCTTATAGGAACCATTCTGGTCTCGTCCTCACCATTACATAATCACCCTCATTAAACTCTTAATTCTACGATGAAAGTCAACTGAAATTTTGTATTGTTCATTATAGTAGCATTTATCCGCATCATAATATCTGCATGCAACTCATGAATGTGATGGAAAAATGCATCAATTGACTCTGAGGGCGTCTAGGTGACTAATATAGGTAACAAATTTATAAGCAGCCTAAGTTTGTAACCACTAATAATCTTGAATAGACCCATACCCGTAAACCAATTAACTGAATTGTTATATGCAAACTTAGCGACGGGCAAGACTAAGTCTCAAGTTTTAATGTGTTCACCCACTAAACATTGTAGTGGGTTTCCGAGACTTCGATTCACAACCTCAATTTGGCAATCAGTTTGAGGATGGTCGGCAGACGAGAACTAGAAGAAACGCTACCCACTTGGCATGCATTGGGTTAAGCTTCTTTTGAAAATTCAAATATCTCAAAGCATCATTCAAATATCTCAAAGTCTCATGATCAGAAAACAAATCAAATTCTTGCGACAAAAGATAATGATGTCAATGACGTAGCAACAGCATTACCGCATAAAATTCTTTGTCATAGGTAGAATACATTTGTTTCGTCTCATTCAATTTCTCATTGAAATAGGCAACTGAATGACCCTCTTAGCTTAGTACTCCTCTTATACCTACACCTGAAGCATCATACGCCAGCTCAAAGACTTTAAAAAAATCTGAAAGACACATGACGAGAGTCTCTATCATCTTGCCCTTAACATCTTTAAACTCCTTAGCTGCGGCCTTAGACCATATGAACTCCCCATTTTTAATGCAATAAATAATGGGAGTTTTAATAGTGCTAAATCCTCGAATGAACCAACGATAAAATGTTACCAAGTCATGAAAGCTTCTCACATCATATATGTTTTGCAGTTTAGGCCAGTCAACTATGGCCTTCACTTTTTCTGGATCTGCTTGTATCCCTATAAATGATACTATGAACCCTAAGAAGACAACATTATCAAACATGAACAAACATTTCTTAAGGTTCGTACATAACCTCTCCTCCCGAAGAACACTATAAACTTGCATCAAGTAGTCGAGATGCAGCTCTTTAGTAGTAATATATATGAGAATGTCATCAAAATAAACCATTAAAAACTTTCCCATAAAGGGTCTCAAAACCTACGTCAGCACACGTATAAAAGTACTGGGTGCATTAGTCAAGCCAAAGGGCATAACCAACAACTCGTACAACCCATCATTCATCTTAAAGGTTGTCTTTCACTCATCTTGTGAGTGTATGTGTATTTGGTGATACTCGCTCTTGAGGACTATCTTGAAAAAAAAAATGGTGGACCTGACCATCATGTCCAACATATCATCAAGCCTTAGTATCGAAAACTGATACTTGTCCGTGATCTTATTAATGGCCCTACTGTCCACACACAATTGTCATGTACCATCTTTCTTAGGCATTAATAGCACTGGTATGGCACACTGACTCATGTTCTCCTAAATGAAACCCTTTCGCTAAAGCTCATTTACATGCCTCTTCAACTCTGCATGCTCTAAAGGATGAGTATGCTCGACGATGAATACATGTCTTTCTTAGCATAAGAATATATAGATAATGAGACGAATGAATCAGAGCTAGACTTATGTCTTAAAAAGCTAATCATAAGGCGTCATGCCTTAGACTTCAATGTTTTAGAGTGGTGCAAGATGAGAGTTAGTGAAGCAAAATACCTTACACTATCGGCGATGGCACGAGACATATTGTCAATTCTAATTTCAACAATGGCATCAAAATCTACTTTTAGCATGGGAAGGATGGTCTTGAACAAGCATCAAAGTTCCACTTCACCAAAAATAGTTGAAGCATTAATTTATACAAAAGATTGGTTTCATCTAATTTAATGAAGTAATAATTTTGATATTGAGAAGTAGGAGAACGAATCGCAAGACGAAACTACACATGCAACAACAACAACGTGAAGGAAGTTTGGTTAAAATTATCGTTAATTTGTTGAAACTTGAAACTAATGTAATATGTTATGTGTACTTAGATGTAATGTTGATGGAGGTTACAAGCGCAATGCATCAATAACTTTTATTTCATTTTCATATTATGCTTTTGTTTATATTATAATTCATATTTTGTTTCTTTTTTTATTTATCATATTTTATTATTTCTAAAATATTAATTTCTCCAATACATAGTGTACATAAGCGCCAATTGAACCATCAACTGACGTTTGGGACTATGGTTCCTTAGTCCACTCTCCAAAGTCCGAAAATTTGAAGATTTTGTATCATTTGTGTGGGGGCCAAGTTTGTTAACAAAATTAATCAGCTCATATTACACTTATCATGTTAGGGTGGAGATGCAAAACTGTCACGCCCAAAACTCAAAAATCGGGCTCACTAAATTCTGAGCCGCCGAATTCAATGTCGATAGCCTTCGTAGTACCCCATTCTCAGCTCCTACCTAGCATACGCCAAGTTTCGATCCTAGGATCCTACAGGAGGATTTTCCTGGTGAATTTTTTTTGTAAATGAGCATAACCACAAGTATACCGAACTCGCAAAATATCATCATCACATATCCACTAATATAATCTTTGAGTACAATGTTGTAAGGGAAATACATGATATAACAAAAATCTAAAAGATCAAGCACATGATCCCGCCTCAATGTTGTTGCAGTCTAGCATAACCTACACATAAAGAACGTGCGTAAGCTTACTATGAAGCTTAAAAGTGCGTGCGTGTAACGTCTCCGAAAAATCCATAGAAAGACCCGAGTATTACCTAAGGCAGAAATCACTCAGGACCAAATCCTTTAGAAATTAAACGAGGATTAGTTAGTGTTAAACTAAAGTATCTGTGAAATTAGCACTAATCACTTTAAATATGATCTACAAGACCCAAAACGTGCAGAATCATTGACGCTGATTTCACATCTCTAAAGCCAGGGAGCTGGACTGCATGTCGAAAGTCCGATTACTGCAAAACTAAATCATTACCCTGAAACTTAGGATCCATCTCTAAAGCCGGTTGCTCTCGAGAGCACCTTGAAACTCCATATTGAACCTGGACTGCATGTCGAAAGTCCGATTACTGTAAAACTAAATCATTATGACCGCTTTGCTGGGCTTGACAACCATCTCGAAAATCAAATCCAGATAGTATCCAGAAATGCACAACTTGAGCCCAGAGCAAAGTGTGTGAGAAACACGAATATCTTTAGGAAACGTACTCAGATTTAAGTGAATTGAGTCGTTCACTTGCAGGCCAAATATAAGAATTCAGACCGTCAGAATCTGACCCAATTACGCCCTTGGATCAAGGGAAATTTCCAACACATGTCAGTGTACTTGTGGCCCTGATCGAATGTCGGTGACCGTTGAACAGAAACTGGTATGCCACGGTCGATCTATATATTCGATCGAGCCAAAAACTTAACTCGACCTAGATCCAATGCCAGGGAGCTTAAGTTCGACCGCATGTAGAAAAAGAGCCTCCAGAAGTGCTCCGTTGGATCAGAACAGATGCCCTTTGGCTATAACTTAAGTATACCATGGCCCTGGGGCCATTTCGGTCAGTTCTGGGCCTATATAAGGGCTTAAACTCACCCCTCTCTAATTCCATATGAATTCCTAACCCTAGAAGAGAAAAGAGAGAAGAAAGAGAAGGAAAGAGAGAGAAAGTAAGAAAGAGAGTAGGAGTTCATCCCTGGGATTCAATCCCATCACTCCACAGGCTAAATCAACTTTTCTGTATCGTTATTCCAGCGATTTCGATCCCATTCTTAGGTAAGAAATCCAAACCCTAATCTATTTTAGGGTTTCAAATAGTGTATGTGATGAAATAGCTAACCCATTTCATACTGTAGGTTGCCATTGTGTTGTAGACACAAACTCGGTATACAAACTGAGTTCGTTGCTTGTTTACCGGTGAAAGGTGCGGACTATAAACGTTTAGGTTATGGTTTTCAAGGGTTTCAATGTCAGTTAATGATTTATGACTGACTTGATTGCTATCACATGCTTAAATACGATATTTCCCGCATTCTATACATATATATGAACTATGTTGAATATAGTGTATTCCATGTGTTTGTTGTTATGACTGAATGAATATGGAATTTGAATTTGTGCTTGCCATGATTATTAACTATGGATATATGCTTGTTGTGTTTGTGGCAAATCTTTTGTAAAAAGGGCTTGCCAGGATGTATGTTATAACTAGTCTATTACATGTGTGTAATATGTGTAGTCTAAGTGTTTGATAAAATGCCTCAATGAGGAAATACTTGTCGATATGCATGTAATGAGGGTGTTGAGATAGGATTCTCAATTCCCTTAACGATGGTGATGGTTTTCCTTTCTGTATCCTATATCACTACTACGTATTTATGGTTGAAATGCCTATGTGTGTTAACATGTATACTATGTGTTTGTTGAAATGCTCAAATGAAACTTATATTTAAGTTGGTTGCTACATGTTGTATTGGACTAGCACATATGTATTTCTATCTTACTAAAGTTGTGTTTGGGACTACGATATAGTCCAGGCATTCGGTAATAAATTCTAATCAGGTGGCTGAGGTTGTCTCGCCACATGGGACGTGTTCGATGAATACGAGTCGTACTTTGGTTGTCTGCAGTGGCTAGCCACACGGAGTGCTTACGCACTTCATGTTGATCAATTCAATATGCACTCGTACCAGTCGAGCTCATCAAGTAACCCGATTGACCCGATGTGTGTTCACCATGTATGGACGTTATTGCTTGAATCCAAGGTACCAAACTCATCAGTGGAAACCCCGTTAACCTTAGTACCTCGATCCGCAAGACTCATGAGCCGGACATGTGGTATGGGACACCGTGGTCGAGCTGTCGACCTATGCTAGGGCGACGAGCCTCCTCGTAGTGACTAGTGAGCAACACTACCTCGTAAGCCGAATACGGTGGTATGGGACACTGTATTCGAGTTGTCGACCTACACTGATCAGGTGACGAGCCCTTTGTAGTGACCTCGAGCGTACTCTGAGACTATGTTGAGGCGACGAGCCTTTTCATAGTAACTAGAGTATAAACTAGGCCTACACTGATCAGGTGACAAGTCCTTTATAGTGACCTAGAACCACAACATCGTATGATATTACTAGGACAGACGACCCTAGAATGGATCATTGTTTGGGAAATGATTTAAGGGAGGTACCTTGGCTTCCCAACACTGCTGTATGAATCAATCTAATTAAGTATTGGCTAACATGAGCATGCACCGCATTGCATGTGCTTTGGCGAGGAAGAGCACTTTCGGGAGTTTGCCATGCGCGCCGTGAAATGAAGACACTGAGTGAGTGTAGGCGAGGGCATGCATCATCTTCGCATACCATTCATACATTAATAAGAGTATTTAGGACATAATTGTTGTACTGCTTTATCATTAATGCTTGATTGAATTGATAACATGTTAACCTTTGCCTTATAGTTCCACTGAGTTGATCACTCACTCCCACGTTACGGGACGGCGTTGTACACACCAACCAAACTCTGTCTTAGTTGCAGGTGGTGGCGATGCCTACGAGGAGGAGCCGGACTTCGAGGATGACGAGGAGGCATTCTCCTACATGCAGTTTTCAGCCGGCTTCATGTGAGTCGTGTCCTAATCGACGAGGATTTCTGGGATGTTGCCTAGACACTTGCTATTTTGTCCTTTTAAAACACACATGTATATTCATTTTTTGTCTATTTTAGGAAGTATACATGTATATATTTAACCTGGTAACATGTTCACACTCTGGAGACTTATAACAGTTATATATTTTATATATATCTATCACAGTTCTTCCGCTTGTGTAATTTAACTTTCTCTGGAGTATGATATGTTATTTTGGTATAATCTCACTCATGTTTAATGCACTAATACAGACAACATTTAATCATCAATATCCATGTTGCATAAGTGATGCGTTGGAACTCGGGTGTTGAGCGTATGCTCGACTCCGATTTTCAAGGCGTTACAAGTTGGTATCACAATATGATTTGGATTAAACTGGACCTGGGTTATGGTCACATGACGTACGCTGACATATTTTAACTTAGGAGGGTTCGATAAACATAGAAACAAGCATAGAATTTCTAGTTTTGCCAATCGAAAAAATTCACCAAATCAGCTGCCAAGATCGGGCCCGTACACACCCGTGACACGTGAAATGATCTCAGATCACCCCTAGACCATCAATCGATGGTTTAGACCATGATTTACCCCATCCCAGCCTTCAATAATCAATAGATGCGAATATACATCAGAAAATACTCGAAATGACCCGAAACGACTCAAAATGGAGTCGGGGGCCTAACGGGGCATGTCCAGGGGGACCCAGAGTGGGTCCCACATGTTTTTAGGGTCCGAGGGGTAGGAGGACCTCACTCCACCAGCGAGCCATCCCCGGTTTGTCCAGAGGTCGGTGAGGGCCTCGCCTGTTCCGCGAGGCCTCGCCACCTAGCGGGCCAGTTTAGGCCGACGCCTCTAGCGCGTTGTGTGGCCCACTGATGTATGTTGGATCTGTTTAAACCCCTCCCAATACTCCCCCTCTTCATAACCTACCCCTCCAAGCTCTCTTTTTCTCAAGATATCACCCAAATCTCCACTCAACCCCCCCCCCCCCTCCCTCCAAGCACTTCTTCTTCCATTTTCGTGCACCACCTACACCGCCCTTCAAAACCTTCTTCCACAGCTGTTGCTCTCCTTCTTTCCCTTTCATTTGAGCATTCAAACCCCACTTTGTGTCTCAAATCCATGGGAACCCAAGAAACCATCCCATTTCTCTATTTTCTTCCTTTTTCCATGGCCCTTTTTGAACTTATGACAGTCATCTTCTCCATTTTCACGCTTCTATCCCTCATGGGAAAGAAGAGGACTCCTACGAATGAGGCCAGGCCTAATCGCCCTACTCGTTTAAGGAGGCCAAGAGGCGTCGCCGCAGGTTCAAGCGTTGAACGAGAGGCACGGACTAAGCGGGACCTCGATCCGCCGGCTCCTCTCCCAAGAACCTTGCTGACTGATTTGTCCCAGGGAATGCACTTCCCGCAAGGTATTTGTTACCGAAGTACAGAATTCTCCACAAAATCTTTGTGTCTAATCTGTATCCTTGTTCGGGTAATAAAACTAACTTGACTTCGTTTATGGTTCGTGTTATCCATGCTATCTCCAAAGGTACTCAGATTTGTTTACCATCCTTAATCTGTCATTTCATTCTTCAGTTTAGACTCCATCCTGGTCATAGTGACATTCCTTTTGCCTATTTAATGACTGTATTGGCTACACACATGTTAGTCGATATGCCGGTTGATGAGGTACCAATCCATCATCTGATCTTCAACAATACTAATATCAATAAGATGAAGCTGGATCTACTTCCTGAACAAGGTGGTGGTGGTGCTGGTGGTCATGAAGAAGCTGGTGATGACATTAATATGGATGACATTTTTGAGGAACTGGATTCTGACTCGACAAATGATTCAGATTTTGAACCATCTGATGTTGATGCTCATCTGAGTGCATTAGAGGATAAAGTTGAGAATATAAATGTAAAGATGGAAAACATGTCTGTTGCTCATGATTTACAATTCAAGTACATGAGCAAATATCTTAGGCGATTGAACAAAGGCATGCACCAACTTGATCTCACTATTCCCGCTCCGTCATCTGGTTCTAGTTCTAATTAGTTTATATGTGACTTCTGGTCTGTAATAACTTTTTAACTTAGCACTTGGTTGACTGAGTTTGAGTAGGATATTATCTATGTTTTATGCTGGATATTTATTCTATGTTGAGTATCTCTATCTCTGTTTTGCTATAATCTCATAACTCCTCATGTTTACTCTCATATATCCCTTTATTTAGTTCTCCTTTATTGTTGTTTCCTTTGTCATATTGTGACAAAAAGGGAGAGAATGGTTTATTCTTAACGATATGATTGTGAGAGGAGTAGCATTGGTTATGTTACTCAGGGGGAGTATGTTTGAACTGGTTGAATGTTGAATGTTGAATGTTGAATATTGAATAATGGTTTGCAGGTAAGCCAGTTGATATGAACTGGTTCATATCTCTTTAACCAGTTGTTTTATTTTATGTTTATCTTGGTTATGTGTTTTGTCACTAATTTGACAAAGGGGGAGATTGTAAGTGCTATATTTTATATCCCTGTTTGTTGTCAAATTTGTGGTGCCAAAATCACTGTTATATATCTTGCATAAGTGAAGCTCTCTCAAAGATCAACATTCATGAACAAGCTAAGCTCACAACAAGCTAAGCTCACAACAAGCAAAGCTCACGAGTACAAAGATCAAACTTGAATGCAAGAACTACTCACAAGACATGACTCAAGCTGCAAGACTTCAAGAAGAGTACAAGGCAGTTCATAAAGAACTCAAGACACTTTCAAGATTGAGCTACATCAAGATTTCAAGATTGAACTACATCAAGACTTCAAGGCTCATACTTCAAGGTCACTAGTTCTTAATGTTTCAATGTCCTTACTTCATGGTTAAGGTTTGACTGACCTTAGGTTGACCTTAGAAGTAGGTCACTTTGGATACATAAATCGAATGTTTATTTTACATAAGTTTGGTCTGTTCTTCGACTAGTCTTAGGCCTTCTTCGACTAGTCCTAGAGTTGCTTCGACCAGTCTAAGAAATTCCACGATCAGTCGTAAGTTTGTTACAAAAATCGGATAATTTCTGTTAGGCTTCGACTAGTCCAGGAATCTGTTCGACCAGTCGAAGGAACAGTGTCGACTGCATCTTCGACCAGTCGAAAGTCTTCGACTCAAAGTCCAGCGATGAATTTTAAGTTCTTCGACCAGTCGAAGGTGACCTACGACCAGTCGAAGGAGTCCTGCGACCAGTCGTAGAACGGTCAAAGCTTATCGCGCCTGATTTTTCAAATATCTGTTATTGCTTCGACTAGTCGAAGAGCTCTCTAGACCAGTTGAACACGCGATCTGCTCACCTATAAATAGAGCACGAATCTCAGAAGAAATCATCGAATTAATTAATCCATTCAAGCCAATCTTCGTCAAACTTCTGAGAGATAATTCTGTGCTCCATCTAAGCTAAGTGTGCTTATTTAATATTCTCTTTCCTTAACTTTATTTAATTGATTTTGTTTCTACTATTCCAATCTAATTTGATAAGAGGAATTGTTATTTCCTTTCTTTGGAATCAAAATCAATTAAGGCAAGCCCTACTTGGTTTAATTTAAAATCTATTAGAATTAGAACCATTGTAATTGAGTACTGGACATTGAACTTGGACATTCAATCATCTGCTCTAACTTGGTTCTACCGGGCTGCTACAACGAAGGAGATAATCAGGTATTTTACATTTAATTGTAAATTCCTTTCTGTTTTGGTTTCTTTCAAGATTTGCCAGAAAAATCTTGTTGTATTGGTTATCTGAGGAGAGCCAGGAAAACTCAGAAGTGGGGTTTTTTTTTTAATTGTGTAAGCCCACAGATAAAGACACAATTGTAAAGGTTTTTGGTGAACCTGGGAAAACCTATTTTGTTAGTGAACGCTAATATCCCCTGTGTGAGGATATTAGGAGTGGAGTAACATTTTGTGTGGCTGTTGTTTAACAGTTGGTGAACACACAGGCGAACCACTATAATCCCTTGTGTTGTGGTTGAATGATTTATACTTCTAATCTTTAATTATTCTTTTGTGGGATGTATGTATGGTGGTGAATATTGCAATCATTTAATTCAAGCATTGTGAGAATTTTGTAATAGTTTAGAATTTATTTTCTGTTATTCCTTTATCAGCTTGATATTCAATTTCTTTTAAAAGTTGTTCTAGCAAGGTTGCCCTGCCATTTTTATGGTGTATGGCTGTCCCTAGAACAATACATTTGTGATTACAATTTATTTCAATTCAGTTTGTATTTATTTCTTTATTCCTCTTTGGTTTGAGATTTGATACAAAGATCTTTCTAGAAATAAGGTTGTCCTACCATAAACTCTGGTTTTGGTGAAAGGTTGTCCTTAGAACAACATTTGTATCAACCTCTCAAGATCTAAATTTTGAGGTTGTTTCACTTTCCTGCATTGTGATTTAATTTGGCTATCATATTCTTTTTAATTCCGCTGTTATAAGTTTTATATGGCATTGTCCTATTCACCCCCCCCCCCCCTCTAGGACATATAGCTAGGCCTTTTCAGAGCGCCCGTGTTGTTCGTGAAGAAGAAAGACGGTTCACTGCGATTATGTATTGATTATCGCAAGTTGAACCAGGTGACGGTGAAGAACAAGTATCATTTGCCCAGGATAGATGATCTGTTTGATTAGTTGAAGGGGGCCCGATACTTCTCGAAGATCGATCTACAGTCAAGGTATCATCAGTTGCGCGTCAGGGATGAGGTCGTGCAGAAGACGGCCTTCAGAACCAGTTTTGGACACTATGAGTTTCTCGTGATGTCGTTCGGCCTTACGAACGCACCGACCATGTTCATGGACCTGATGAACAGGGTGTTTCGGTCATTTTTGTTCTGATTCGTCATCGTGTTTATAGATGACATTCTGATATACTTTAAGAGTCGGGAAGAGAATGAGGAACACCTGCGAGCAGTCTTGGATACTCTGAAGAAGAACCAATTGTTCGCATAGTACAAGAAGTGTGACTTCTGGAAAGAAGAAGTCAAGTTCCTAAGACACGTGGTGTCAAGGAAGAGACAGCTGTGGACCTTGCTAAGGTAGCCGCAGTTCAGGACTGGGAGCAGCCCGGTTCGGTTACTGAGGTGAGGAGCTTTCTTGATCTGGTAGGGTACTACCGTCTGTTTATTAGGGACTTCTATAAGATTGTCAAGCCTTTGTCTTAGTTGACACGGAAGGATATGAAGTTCGCCTGGAATGAGAAGGCGGAAGCAGCTTTTCAGGAGATGAAGGACTGGTTGACGTCCGCCCCTGTGCTAGTATTGCCAGAACAAGGGGTCAAGTATACGATATATACCGACGTGTCTCATGTTGGTTTAGGTTGTGTCCTTATGCAGAAGGACAGGGTGATTACTTACGCCTCGAGACAATTGAGGAAACACGAGAAAAATTATCCTACACACGACCTGGAGTTGGCAGCCGTCATCTTTGCACTGAAACTCTAGAGACATTACCTCTACGGAGAGGAGTTCGAACTCTTTTGCGACCACAAGAGCCTTAGATACATATTCACTCAGCAGGACCTGAATATGAGGCAGCGACGATGGATGGAAACCTTGAAGGACTTCAAGTTCGAGGTTTCCTACCATCTGGGCAAGGCTAACCTTGTGACTGGCGTTTTGAGCCGCAAGAAGACCATAGAGTTTGCAGCTCCACTGATGGTGGCAGAATGGGGTATGGTAGAGTTCGTAAGAGACTTTGAGCAGAAACTCACCGTAGAGGAGCCGTTCGAGAGCGTCGTGCACGTTCGTGTGCGGCCACTTATTGATGATAGGATTATCGAGGCCCATAAGGATGATAAACGATTGTCTCAGCTTCGAGAGCAGGCTAGCAGCGATGAGGGTGCCGAGTGGAGAGTTGGTACGGATGGGGGTTTACATTACCGTGGCCACCTATGCGTCCCAAATTGTCATGACTTGAGACAGAGATTCTTGAGGCGGCACATAGTTCAAAATTGGCGATGCATCCTGGAAGCACGAAGATGTATCGAGACATGAGGCGTTTGTACTAGTGGGACAACATGAAGGTCCACATAGCAGATTATGTGTCCCGTTGTCTCACATGCCAGCAGGTCAAAGCAGAGTATCGCCGACCTCCTGGACTGCTTCAGCCCATGCCCATAGCAGAATGGAAATGGGACTTCATCTCTATGGACTTTATTTCTGAATTACCAAAGACGAGGAAGGGACATGATTCCATTTGGGTGATTGTGGATCGGTTAATGAAATCAGCCCATTTCCTCCCTATCAGAGTTTTAAACTCTGCAGACGAGTTGGCCAGGTTGTATATCAAGGAGATTGTACGTCTGCATGGAGTTCCCCTGGAGATCATGTCGGACCGAGATACGCGATTCACATCTATCTTCTGGCCTCGTATCCAAGAAGCCATGGGTGTGAAATTTAAGTTCAGTACCACATTCCACCCACGAACTGATGGGCAGATGGAACAGGTAAATCAGATATTAGAGGATATGCTGCGAGCCTCTGTGTTGGATTTTAAGGACAGTTAGGATGACTGTCTTCCTTATGCAGAGTTCGCCTATAACAACAGCTTCCAGGCGAGTATTGGCATGGCTCCTTAAGAGGCACTGTATGGGCGTCCGTGTAGGGCACCACACTGCTGAGCGGAGGTTGGCGAGAAGAGCCTGATTGGCCCAGAGTTAGTTCAGGCGACTTCAGAGAAGATCGACATTATCAAGCGTTGGCTTCTGACAGCACAGAGCAGATAGAAGAGCTACGCCGATATGAGGCGGCGACCGCTAGAGTTCGAGGTTGAGGACCACGTATTCCTGAAAGTTTCCCCGATGAAGGGAGTGCTTCGGTTTGGCAAGAAGGGGAAGCTTACGCCGAGATTTATTGGGCCATTCCAGATACTGGACCGAGTGAGTGTGTTGGCCTATCACCTTGCTTTGCCCACACCACTCATAGGTAGAGCGTACACAAGTCGAGTCGAGTATTGCCCTACTCGTACTCGAGTCTTAACGACCGACCGTTGCTCGTACTCGGGCTCTACTCGGCCGAGTAGCATGACCCCCTACTCGTACTCTACTCGCCCGAGTACGAGCCGAGTACGAGTAGTAAACGAGTCGAGTCGAGTCCGAGTTTTCGAGTCGAGTTCAAGTACGAGCACACGAGTTGAGTACCGAGTGCGAGTTTTCGAGGCGAGTTCGAGTCCGAGTCTGAATTTGAAGCCAATAAAAATATAAATTGCACATAATTACATTAACGTCTTTACATAATTACATTAACGTCTTTACATAATTACATTAACGTCTTTACATAATTACATTACATTGTTCAAAAAGACAATTTATAACTAATAACTTTTATAAGATGAGTGTCTTCTTGTTCCTGTATTGTCATCTGATCCATCGGAACTGCTATCTATTTTTTCATATACAAATTGATTCACTTCCTCTGAGTCAGAAGGCGAAGAGATTTTTCCTTCGTGCCCTTCTACACTTTCAACTAGATTTTTCAAACTTGCTTTATGTGAAGAATTGTATGTAGTACCCAATGCCCTATAAAATTTATCGAGACGAGTCAGGAATTTTAATTTGTTACTCTTTTTCTTCTTCTTATTTGTCGTACTCGACGAGTAACTTGACCCTGCTTCAACATCGTGTTGTCTTTGACTCGAATATCGCTGAAGTCTAGAAGCATCTTCCATACTGCGTTTTATGGCGATTTGGAATTGTTCTTCCTCCAAAGCTTTTAATCTGGCTTCCTCCTCTGCATCTTTTGTGGATGTCATTTGTGTACCAGATCCAGAAGCAGAAGGTTTGGATGGAGTGGAAGACTTTCTATTCGAATCTAACAGGGCTTGAAAAAGAATTTGGACATCCTTAGGCGCATTGGGCATGGTTTTGCATCACCACCTCGACATGACAAGTGTAGGCAAAAGCGATTAGTCTTGTTTACAAACTTTGCGCCACACAAACCACACTTAATCTTTGTTTTTCCAGACCGTGGCGGTGATTCAACTAGGGAAGCATAGTCCCAAATGTTTGTCGATGGCTCAGATGACAACATTTCTACACTCAATTTTTAAATAAAAAAATCAGAATATTGATAAATAAATTGAACTTGATATAGCAACAAAAGAAAGCAATATAAATGTATCAAAATTCAAAAATAAAAGCAAATGAACAGGCATATGTAAATAAATATCAATGATTCAAAGTCTTCCAAACCACATTCCAAAAGAACCAATACTTTGTGTGTGCAGTTGCAGTGAAATAATATTGCAGATCATTCAACATTCAGCCAAAAAAATTTGAAAAATCGAAAATAATTACTGATCTGTAGGTAGAGACTCGTCATGAATCTCAATCTCCTCTTCTTCATCATCATCATTCATATTTCCTCCCCATATCGGGCACAACCAATCTTGCGTACAAATCAACGTTTCAACTGTGTTTGGGGAAAGTGAGCTTCGATACTTGCTCACAACCCTGCTCCCTGTGCTGAATGCGGATTCTGATGCCACTGTTGAAATTGGTATTGATAATATATCCCGTGCCATCACAGATAATGTAGGGTATTTTGATTCACTAACCCTCATCTTCCACCATTCCAACACATCAAATTCAGCTTGCACTACGATTGGCTCCTTGAGGTACATTTCTAACTCTGATTCCTTAGTATCAACTCCTATTCGTGCTTGTGCCAAATATGATATGTATTCATTTAGCACATCCGGATTACCAGGTACAGAAATATCCGCATCTCTACTTTCTTCAACACCCGCTGCGGGTAAAGTATTAACATATGATTTATACAGATCTTCAAGGGCTTCACGAACCTTAGACGTCTCTGCTGCCGCTCTTTTAGTAGAATAAAGCTTCATGAAAATAAAGCTAACCAATCCCATATTACAACTGGGATCAAGAACAACTGCCAAAGACATCAACAGATGACATTCGTCCCAGTATTTATCGAACTTCGTCTTCATACCAACTGTCATCTGGCGTATGAAATCTGGACCCGCACTGGCATTTTTCTGCAGAGCATCCTTAATCTTCCAAAGAGATGGAAGAAACAGATTCGCGGTTGGATACTGATTCCCAGAAAAAATCTTCGTGCACTCGTAGAAAACTTGGAGAAATGTGTGAACTTGTTGTGCTTTGGCCCAATCATCTGTGCTCGGCAACCAAGAATACGTTCTGTCACGCGCCGCGTATTCAGGAAATGCAAGCTGTAATTCCATTGCCGCATCTAACATTTCATAGGTCGAGTTCCAACGTGTACAGACATCCAACTTCAACGTTTTTTTAGATGGCACATTCAAACGTTGGATGATGTCATTCCATACACTCAGTCTCGATGGCGACCCCCTTATATATTTCACACTTTCTCTTATGTTCTCTATAGTGTCGTCGATTGCTTTCAGCCCTTCTTGTACAATCAAATTTACAATATGGGCACAACATCTAACCTGGAATATTTTTCCTTCAAAAAATAAATTTACTGTAGCCCTGAACTGGTTACGTAAGCATGAAATGACACTGTCATTTGCTGAAGCATTGTCTAAAGTTATTGCTGAAATTTTCTTCTCAATGCCCCAGCCTTCTAGACAACTGTAGATGCAATCTGAAATAAGTAAACCAGTATGTGGAGGAGGAAGGTGTTTGAAGTTCAAAATTCTCTTGCATAGTTTCCAATCCTTATCGACATAGTGAGCGGTTAATGAAATGTATCCTTTTCTTTGATTGGACGCCGTCCATAAATCAGAGGTCAAAGTTATTCTGGTAACTGAAGCTAAAACTTCTTTCAGTTTCATCTTCTCCTTTGCGTACATCTTCATGCTTTCTCTCTGCACTGTGACGCGAGAGACATTCTCGGCCCGAGGGTTAAGGAATTGACAGAAAGCCCTAAACCCTTTACTTTCAATCATTCTGAAAGGTTTTTCTTCCAAAATCACTAATCTAGCAAACCACTCATTCAACTTCTCCTTGTCAAACTTATGAGTGGACACTACGCCTTGGGAGTCGTCCCCTTCTGACTTCGTAAATGACAGCGTCTGTTGGCCGGGAGGAGGGAGTCTTGCTTTCTTAGGACACGTCTTCAAATGTCTAATTAAATGTGTCGTAGATCCTCCTAGAATCTTGCTGAATAACCTTTTGCAGTGATTACACTTTATCTTCTGTACACTGTTAACTGTCACATCTTTGAAATCATCCCACACTACTGATCTCTTCTTCTTCCCTTTGCATGCGGTTGACGTGTCTGTGTCTCCCTCTACTATTAGAGGAGATGTGGCCGATGCACTCATTCCAGGGGTATTTGGGCTTTCGTCTTGACTAGCCATCTATAAAATAAAATTCTTGATATGTTATACAGCTATACCTAGGGGATAGGATCCTAGATGGCTATACCGCTAGACGGGCGTAATTACTTAACTGTCTAAATCAGTCGCCCATTCAAAGTTAGATGGATTGTAATGCTTCATTTTCCAATTTAAATGCTACGCCGAAATTCCGGCAGCATCTCCCCTTATCTCTCCAGAATATATTAATCTTGTATTTGATTCTCATATCAATCATCAACACAAAGTGTGGACATTTGACGACGGAAATAAATACATGAAATATATCCAGAGAGAAAAAGGAGAGACGAAACCAGAACAGGCATATGCATTTAAATTGGAATAAATGAAGACATTACAATCTATCTAACCCTGAACTGTCCAAAAAGGGACAATTTGAGCAATTTCTATGCATCCAAGAACACACTGAATCTATGTCTGGCAACATAGAAATCCTCAAATGGGCAACTGATTATCCTATACTACAAGTCTACAAGTAGAATAATACAAATAATTCATATCCATGCCAAATATTTAGGGAAAACACAAATATCAGGTTAATTCCAAAATTATATTAAACAAATTCTATATTAACAACTGATATCAGGTTAACACAAATATCAGGTTAACACAAATATATTAACAAATATCAGGTTAACACAAATATATTAACAACTATATTAACAAATATCAGGTTAACACAAATATCAGGTTAACACAAATATATTAACACAAATGTATTAACAAATATCAAGTTAACACAAATATATTAACAACTATATTAACAAATACCAGGTTAACACAAATATATTAACACAAATATCAGGTTAACACAAATATATTAACACAAATGTATTAACAAATATCAAGTTAACACAAATATATTAACAACTGATTAACAAATTCTATATTAACACAAATATGAAATATATTAACAATTGATTAACAAAATTATATTAAACAAATTCTATATTAACAACTAATTATCCACCGAATATTTAGGGAAAATACGAATATCAGGTTAATCCCAAAATTATGTTAAACAAATTCTATATTAACATATTTTATTTTTTATTTTTTATTTTTTATTAAACAATTTCTAAAAATAAAAAATCCACACATTACCGGGCGAGCTGGGCAGGAACGACCGGCAGCTGCGTGCAGGGCAGGGCGATGACGAGTGGCAGCCTGGCAGGGACAATTTTAAACCGGACGACTGAGAGGGACGAGCTCCATCACTGAACAGGCCGCAGAGACGAGCGGCAGGATCTAGCACCGTCGGACAGGGGACAGGGGCGAGTGTGAGAGAGAGAGAGAGGGAAGAAGAGGGACGGCCGGAGTCCGGACGAGCGCTGGAAGAGGGAGGGGAGAGGGAGAGGGAGAGGGGATTTTTTTTCAAACGGGCGGGAAGAAGGGTTTGGGTGCTTGCTGGTTGAAAATGACGGGTGGGTAGGGTAGGGTTTTTTGGGACAGGGGTGACGAGCGAGTGAGAGAGAGAGAGAGGGAAGAAGAGGGATGGTCGGAGTCCGGCCGAGCGCTGGAAGAGGGAGGGGAGAGAGAGGGTTTTTTTTTCAAACGGGCGGGAAAAAGGGTGCTCGCTGGTTGAAAATGACGGGTGGGTGGGTGGGGTAGGGTTTTTTGGGCGCTCGGCTACTCGCTGGTTGAAAATGAAAAACGGGTGGGTGGGTAGGGTTTTTTGGGGCGGGCTTATATACAGAGGAACGAGTCGAGTACGAGTCGAGTTACGAGTCGAGTACCGAGTCGAGTACCTCTAGACTCGAACTCTACTCGTTATGTAAACGAGTCGTGGAAACCCGCTCGTACTCGGCTCTAACTCAGACGAGTCGAGTACGAGTCGAGTATTCCGAGTCGAGTCGAGCGAGTACTCGAGCCTTAGTCTGCTCGTGTACAGCTCTACTCGTAGGCGTGCACAACGTATTTTATGTATCTATGCTAAAGAAATACATTTCTGATCATTCCCACATTATCAAGTGGGAGCAGGTGTAGTTGAGTGAGGATACAACATATATACTGCGACCGACGCGTATCATAGACAGGAAGGAGCAGGTATTGCGTAGCAAGGTTATACCACTTGTGAAAGGTATTGTGGACACATCATACGGATGAAGACGCTACTCGGGAAATACAAGCCGAGGTTCGAAAGAACTATCCTCGGATTCTCGAGGAGTACGAAAAGGTACTAATTTTGAGGATAAAATTTTTCTTTAAGCGGGGTAGATTGTAACGTCTAAGAAAAATCTGTACAAAGACCCGAGTATTACCTCAGGCAGAAATCACTCAGGACCAAATCCTTTAGAAATTAAATGAGGATTAGTTAGTGTTAAACTAAAGTATCTGTGAAATTAGCACTACTCACTTTAAATATGATCTGCAAGACCCAAAACGTGCAGAATCATTAACGCTACATTACCCTGAAACTTACAATCCATCTCTAAACCCGGTTGCTCTCGGGAGCACCTTGAAACTCCGTATCGGACATGGGCCGCACGTCGAAAGTCCGATTACTGCGAAACTAAATCGTTATGACCGCTTTGCTGGGCTTGACAACCATCTTGGAAATCAAATCCAGATAGTATCCAGAAACATACAACTTGAGCCCGGAGCAAAGTGTGTGAGAAACGCGAATATCTTTAGGAAACGTGCTCAGATTTAAGTGAATTGAATCGTTCACTTGCAGGCCAAATATAGGGATTCAGACCGTCAGAATCTGACCCAATTACACCCTCAGATCAAGGGAAATTTCAACATATGTCAATGTACTTGTGGCCCTAATCGAACGTCGGTGACCGTTGAACTGAAACTGGTACGCCACGGTCGATCTATAAATCCTATCGGACCGAAAACTTAACTCGACCTAGATCTAATGTCAGGGAGCTTAAGTCCGACCGCATGCAGAAAAGGGGCCTCCAGAAGTGCTCCGTTGGATCAGAACAGACGCCTTTTAGCTACAACTTAAGTATACCATGGCCCTGGGGCCATTCCGGTCAGTTCTGGGCCTATATAAGGGCCTAAACCCACCCCTCTCTCATTCCATACGAATTCCTAACCCTAGAAGAGAAAAGAGAGAAGAAAGAGAAGGAAAGAGAGAGAGTTGGAGTTCATCCCTGGGATTCAATCCCATCACTCCACGAGCTGAATCAGCTTTTCTGTATCGCTATTCCGGCGATTCCGATCCTGTTCTTAGGTAAGAAATCCAAACCCTAATCTATTTTACGGTTTCAAATAGTGTATGTGATGAAATAGCTAACCTACTTCATACTGTAGGTTGCCATTGTGCCGTAGACATAGACTCGGTATACAAACAGAGTTCGTTGCTTGTTTACCGGCGAAAGGTGCGGACTATAAACGTTTAGGTTATGGTTTTCAATGCTTTCAATGTCAGTTAATGATTTATGACTGACTTGATTGCTATCACATGCTTAGATACGATGTTTACCGTGTTCTATACATATATATGAACTATGTTGAATATAGTGTATTCCATGTGTTTGTTGCTATGACTGAATGAATATGGAATTTGAATTTGTGCTTGCCATGATTATTAACTATGGATATATGCTTGTCGTGTTTGTGGCAAATCTTTTGTAAAAAGGGCTTGCCAGGATGTATGTTATAACTAGTCTATTACATGTGTGTAATATGTGTAGTCTAAGTGTTTGATAAAATGCCTCAATGAGGAAATACTTGTCGATATGCATGTAATGAGGGTGTTGAGATAGGATTCTCAATTCCCTTAACGATGGTGATGGTTTTCCTTTCTGTATCCTATATCACTACTACGTATTTATGGTTGAAATGCCTATGTGTGTTAACATGTATACTATGTTTTTGTTGAAATGCTCAAATGAAACTTATATTTAAGTTGGTTGCTACATGCTGTATTGGACTAGTACATATGTATTTCTATCTTACTAAAGTTGTGTTTGGGACTACGATATAGTCCAGGCATTCGGTAATATATTCTAATCAGGTGGCTGAGGTTGTCTCGCCACACGGGACGTGTTCGATGAATACGAGTCGTACTTTGGTTGTCTGCAGTGGCTAGCCACACGGAGTGCTTACGCACTTCATGTTGATCAATTCAATATGCACTCGTACCAGTCGAGCTCATCAAGTAACCCGATTGACCCGATGTGTGTTCACCATGTATGGACGTTATTGCTTGAATCTAAGGTACCAAACTCATCAGTGGAAACCCCGTTAACCTTGGTTCCTCGATCCGCTAAGACTCATGAGCCGGACATGGTGGTATGGGATACCGTGGTCGAGCTGTCGACCTACGCTAGGGCGACGAGCCTCCCCGTAGTGACTAGTGAGCAACACTACCTCGTGAGCCGAATACGGTGGTATGGGATACTGTATTCGAGCTGTCGGCCTACACTGATCAGGTGACGAGCCCTTTGTAGTGACCTCGAGCGTACTCTGAGACTGCGTTGAGGCGACGAGCCTTTTCATAGTAACTAGAGTATAAACTAGGCCTACACTGATCAGGTGACAAGCCCTTTGTAGTGACCTAGAACCACAACATCGTATGATATTTACTAGGACAGACGACCCTAGAATGGATCATTGTTTGGGAAATGATTTAAGGGAGGTACCTTGGCTTCCCAACACTGCTGTATGAATCAATCTAATTAAGTATTGGCTAACATGAGCATGCACCGCATTGCATGTGCTTTGGCGAGGAATAGCACTTTGGGGAGTTTTCATGCGTGTCGTGAAATGAAGACGTTGAGGGAGTGTAGGCGAGGGCATGCATCATCTTCGCACACCATTCTTGCATTAATAAGAGTATTTAGGACATGATTGTTGTACTGCTTTATTGTTACTGCTTGATTAAATTGATGACATGCTAACCTTTGCCTTATAGTTCCACTGAGTTGATCACTCACTCTCACGTTATGGGACGGTATTGTACACACCAACCAGACTCTGTCTTAGTTGTAGGTGATGGCGATGCCTATGAGGAGGAGCCGGACTTTAAGGATGACGAGGAGGCATTCTTCTAACACAGTTTTCAGGCTGCTTCATGTGAGTCGTGTCCTGATCGACGGGGATTTCTGGGATGATACCTAAATGTCATTACACTTGCTATTTTGTCTTTTTGAAACACACATGTATATTCATTTTTGGTCCTTTTTGAGAAGTATACATGTATATATTTAACCTGGTAACATGTTCACACTCTGGAGACTTACAACAGTTATATATTTTATATATATCTATCACAGTTCTTCCGCTTGCGTAATTTAACTGTCTCTGGAGTATGATATGTTGTTTTGGTATAATCTCACTCATGTTTAATGCACTAATACGGACAACATTTAATCATCAATATCCATGTTGCATAAGTGATGCGTTGGAACTCGGGTGTTGAGCGTATGCTCGACCCCCGATTTTCAAGGCGTTACAGTGCGTGTGTGCGCAATGCACGTGTCAAGCATACAAATGTCAGGGTAAGCGAAAATAAAGGAGGGCTAAACTGGTAAGTCTATAAATGATATTAGTTATACCAAGGCTATGCAATGCAAGGCCTACGTAGTCGAATGTCATATGCTAGAGATGCAATGCAAACATGCTAATCCTCAACTAGTCCACATATCAGAACAGTTCGTCGCTGGAAACATAACCGGGGTCTAATACACTCCAACACTAGCTGTCGCCCGGTCGTGCGCATGACTAGAGGTGTACACGAACCAAGCTAGCTCGGTTAGCTCGCTCGACTCGACTCGAAAAAGCTCGATTCGACTCAGTTCGAAGCTGAGTAAGAGCCGAGTCGAGCTGATTTTTTGAGCTTGAAAATGAGTTCGAGCTGGCCCCATCTCGACTCAACTCGGATCGAACCCAGCTCGTATCGAACTCAGATCGAACCAGTTCGATAACTCGATTACTTTGATATTGATGTTGCTCACCAAGTGTTTGATGAAATGACTCAAAGAAGTGTGGCTGGTGGCGAGGAAGGTATGTATATGAAACCAACACCCTTTTTTCTTAATTTTTATGTCGCTTAGAAGGTGTTTGATAAAATACTTGTAAAACTATTGTTGTTGTCTCAAATACAGTGAGATTTTGAAGGTGCAGTCCAGTGTTTGTGAAAATACTGCAATGGCGAACTCGACTCGATCTTGGCTTGAACTTGGCTCGAACTGGCCCAAGCTGTTGACCGAACCGAGCCAACTGGCCAGTCAGGCTCAATGACCGAGCCGAGCCAAGTTCGAGCTGAGGTTGGCTAGTGGCCGAGCCGAGTCGGGCTAAGGCTAGCTCGACTCAGTTCGACTCGATGTACACCCTTACGCATAACCAAGTGAGTGAAAGAGACCTCACTATCCGCATTGCCAGTGGTATGCCAATGCCTACCCGGCTTGTCGATAGCGGACCCATTTGCGAGCTGATCAAACTCAACCTAGCTTACAGTCCCTACCCTCAGGTGGATAAGATCACACCCCTTTTCAACCGACCATGACACAGAGGGAGACGAGGTCTACTGGTATTTGGCACTCGGGCGCTCATGTTATCCACTCGGTCTCAACATTGAAGCATCCTACTAGTACCACAAGGGTTTACGGACTTTCACCATCCTAAGCGCCCAAGTGCTAGAACAGATATTATGATGTCCAATCAGTCATCCATGATATGCCTATGAAGGCCACAACCCTGATGTCGCTATGGTGTAAAAGTGATCGTGACATACATATACAAAATGCACGAGTCATATTATCCAAGTTATGCACCAAAGCTGCGCGCATCGCGCGATCATGTGCGGCAACCCTATCTCATATGGGGTCCCCTAAGTATCTCAAGTCGAAAGGCGTATGCTATGATCAATCATCATCTACAACAGGCATACAATGATGCGTATGGGCATATAATATCAATTATACTAGAAATGTTATCAGTGTGTCCTATCAAGTTAAATATATCAGCATGTTATCAAACATATCATGAGATAATTGGCTTTAATTGGCACATCATATATAAAAAGTGAGAACCGAACGGCAGACCCCATTAGAAATGTAGAGGTCTATGTAGTGTGGCCCACATTAGACTAACATAGGCTCCTTATGTAGCGTATAAGGCATGGGTAAAATACATACACCAAGACAGGGTCCACTGGGAGTGACCCGGATGGACACCCACATGTACAACATATGTCCCACTAGGCTACCAATCTATTTGGGTACATGGCCTACTAATGATATCCCAAAACAATTAGATTATCAACGACGTCACCATAATTACTTTAATAGGATGATTTGCACCGTCTAATTATTGCTAATATAAACCGACGGTTACAAATCATTGGTTAGTCACCAGGATGTGATCCTAAGCTTATGGCCCATCTGAATATTGGGATTTCATCATTTCAAGCAAAGTATATCCCCCAACGGATTAATACAACCATAGTGTTAACATTACATACACCCACTAACTAGGAATTTAAATTGATTTAATATCAAATCTTTACAAGTATATTATGCATATCACTTTAGGATTATATAGATTTTGAATTCAGTATGCCAAACATAACCAAAATATAATGGATCCTGAATCCAAGATTTCTAAGTTCAATGGATATCAAAACCAGGGATTCTCAAGTCCAAGAGATCCCAAGTTCCAGAGGTTTCTACCCCCACAGTTCCTGTGGAGTGGCCCACCTAAGATTTGGATTGGCCTAAACTTTGGGCCCCTGGCTCAACATAATCTGAAGAAAATGATGAAAGGCCTAAATGATACATAAACATCAAGGTGGGTCCCACGAGTGGGGCCTAAGTGCTACCAAATGGCAACACTCCGTGTCCCTTTAATTTCATTAGTTTGATCCACCTAAGATTTGGATCACCATAAGTTTTGGGCTCCTGACCTAAAATGATATGGCCAAGCGGATGAATGGTGTGGATGAATCACATACATAATGGGTCCCACGAGTGAGCCCCACTCCCCTACTAGGGTCCGCCATCTGGGCGCTGGTAGCAGTGCTGCTAACATCCAGCAACCTTTTTTTTATTTGGTCACGCTATCAAGGAGAGCCTCACTTGGATAATCTACTCCTTTCACCGTGTAGGCCAGCTTGAGAGCGGCCAATGGGCTCTGATTTGGACTGAAATGGACTTACAAGGACTCTATAGTGGGCCTTGGAAGATTTCAACAGTAGGAGTTTGTTTCCCTCGGTGCGGCCCACTTGAGTCTCCAATGTGTCTATTTTTTGGCTTATGATCTAAAATGATCTGGAGAAGTCTATAGTCAGCTCAGATTAAATATATACATCAAGTGGGATGATCTACTCCGTCCACCATATTGGCCAGCTCGAACAGAGCCCAATAGGCATTAACTTGAGATGGTTTGGATTATCAGGGACCCTACAGCAGACATTGTAAGATTTCAACATACAGAAAATGTTCTCCTCTGCGCGGTCCATTCGAGACTAGAATCTGCCTCATTTTTTGGCTCATGCCCTAAAATAATCTAGAGAAAATGTTGGACTGCGTGGATTAAACAGATACATCACACTGGGATCCACAAGTGGAGGGCAGCCGTAAGGAGGCTTCCACCCCTCACGTCATGTGGCAGCAACAGCGCCCATTTGTCTCTCCTTTTTTTTTTCTTTTTCTTTTTTTGTTTCATGAGTGGGTGTCCACAAGTGGATGATCCACTCCATCCATCTTGTCGGCCAGCTCTCCGTGGACCAAAGGAGACCGGGATTGGGTAGGTTTCATCCCACACACATAACAGTCAGCCCTAGAAAGTTTTAACAGTGAGAGTCATTATCACCACTATTTTCCATGGTGTGGCCCACTAGCAGTCTGAATCTAGGTAATATTTGGACCTTTTACATAAAATGATATGGCAAAGTCGATGCACGGAGTGGATGAAACATATACATCATGGTGAACCCCACGAGTTGGCCCTCCTTGCGCACACACGGTCCAGCGTCCCTAGACTTCCAGGGTCCTGACCCTGAACGTTGTAATCCAATTTTGTTTGTTTGTTTGTAAATCAAGCCTAGGTCGGGTACGTTTTGGATAATCCAAACTGCGCATCATCTTTACCACCACATGGTGGGCCCAAAGAGCCTTGGATCAAGTTGATCTTTGTATTTTTTATCCAAATCTACATGATCTAATCAACATGTTGAATGGCAATTAAATATCACGGCGGGCACAAGGTGGTCCACGCTGTCATATCATGCAAGGCACGCTGCCTCACAGCGGGGCCCAATGGTTCACAATCATCAAAGAAAAGAAAGAGGAAAGAAAGAAGGGAGAGATCAGACCATTGAATGGGCTCCCACCGCTATGTGTGCCTCCACACAAATATCACATACACCAAGTGGGTCCCACTCTTGTGGGCCCACGAAAAATGAAAGAAATGAAAATTAGAGAGTTTATCATCCCTTACACTCACAATGGTGGATGGACAATTGGATTGGGCTGGATCGTCGATCGGACGGCTCGATGGTGAATCTCCTCCCCTAAACTCCTCTAACCTTCCCTCAATCTCTAACCTCTTGTTGGTGCACAAAAAATGTACGAAGCTTCCATGTGTTGATGAAAACTACAAATGATAAAGAAGGGATTTTGAGAGATGAGAAAATACAGAGACAAAGAAGAAAGAACAAAAAGGATAGAAGAGAAAGGAAACTATGGAAGAAATGAACATACGAAAGAGAAAGAAAGAAGGGGTCTATGGCTTTGTGCCGACCTGCGCAAACCACATTGATTGCACTGGTCCGCACAGACCCCCTTAATCCATGGCGTTGTGTCGACCCGCACAAAGCACTTTGATTGTGCGGGTGCGCGCAAACAATCTGGCTAGGACAAATTGAAGGCTTTGTGTCAGAACGCGCAATAGCATGGTGTTGTGCGGACGCGTGCAATGGCCATGATGTGTTGCGTGCACCTACATAGGAAAATCAGTTAGAATGGTTTGGACGGTTGAGATTTGATGAAAAGTGAGCCCCATGGCACAAAGATCGAGGGTTCGCACGTGTGGAGGCCTATAAAAACTCCACTCCCCCTCTCATTTGAGGGCAACAAAAAATACGTAAAAGGTCAGAGCTCCAAGAAGAAGAAGACTTTGAAGGTATCGAGAAGGGAAAGAAGACAGAGGGAGAAGGCTTTGTGCACGGCAATAAACCCAAGGGAGTCGGAATGCTACCGAAATGATCAGATGAAATTCGATCTTTCTTTCCTACAGGGATATGAGTTCAAGAAGGAGATATATGATGATCATATTCGCACAATATTCCTCTTAATGAGATGACCAAATCACAAGCCGAAATGCTGCCAGATTTGATATTCGAACTCTCTCAATTCTTGTATTTCGAATATGCTATCTTAGAATCAAGGAAAATCAAATGATGTAAATGAACTCAGTATGAATAATATGATGGTTGTTCTCTTTCTATTTTCTCTTTATTATGATTAAATAAGATAATTTCACAAACCAAATGCTTTCGTTTCTTGTCGAAACACCTCTCTTAAACACATCTCTCTTAAGCACTTCTCTGATATCTTTAATCTCTCTCTAATCTCTTCTTTCTATCTCTCTCTAATCTCTTTTCTCTAACTTTCAATTGCTAGGAAATTTTGTAGAAATGCGTAACGTCTCGGAAAAATCTGTACAAAAACCCGAGTATCACCTCAGGCAAAAATCACTCAGGACCAAATCTTTTAGAAATTAGACGAAATTAACTAAGTGCTAAACTAGTTTACCTGTGAAATTAGCACTAATCGCTTTAAATAAGATCTACAAGACCCAAAACTTGTAGAATCATTTGCGCTACGTTACCCTAAAATCTAATATCAAACTATATTCCCGGTTGCTCTCGGGAGCACATTGAAACTTCATATTGGACCTGGACCGCACGTCGAAAAGTCCGATTACTACGAAATTATATAATTAAGACCGCCTTACTGGGCTTGACAACCATCTCGAAAATCAAGTTCAAATTGTGTCTAAAAACACACAACTTGAGCCAAGAGTGAAGTGTGTGAGAAACGTGGATATCTTTAGAAATAAAAATCTAAATTTAAGTAACCTGAGACTTGCCGCTTGCGGGCCGAATATAAGGATTCAGACCGTCAGAATCTGACCCAAATACACCCTCGGATCAGGAGAAATTTCTCATACATGGCAGTGTACTTGTGGCCCTGATCGAGTGTCGGTGACCGTTGAACTGAAACTGGTCCGCCGTGATCGATCTGTAAATCCGATCGGACCGAAAATTTAACCTGACCTAGATCTGATCTCAGGGAGCTTAAGTCCGACCGCACATAGAAAAGGGGCCTCCAGAAGTGCTCCGTTGGATTGGGACAAGCGCCCTTTGGCTATAACCTAAGTATACAAAGGCCCTAGGGCTATTTTCGTCAGTTCTGGGCCTATATAAGGACCTTAAACCCTCTCTCATTCACTCCATACGAATTTGGAAAAAATCCTAGGAGAGAGAAGAGAGTAAAGAGAGAGAAAGTGAGAGAGAAGTTGGTGAAGATTCCTGGGATTCTTCCCTACTAATCCACCTGCTGAAACACCACTCCTGTGTAATTCTTCCAGTGTTTTCAACGCCGTACTTGGGTAAGAAAACCTAACCCTAATCCGTTCTAGGGTTTCAAATAGTCTAAGTGATGAAACAACTGACCTATTGCATGCTATAGGTGGCCCTCGTGTCGTAGACAACGACTTGGCTTACAAACTGAGTTCAATACGCGTTTATTGGCGTAAGGTGCGAACTATATACGTTTAGGTTATGGTTTTCAAGACTTTCAATGTCGGTTAATGATTTATTACTGACGTGGGTGCTATTTCACATGCCAAACGTGGCGTCTATTTCGCTTTACGAATACATATGCAATATGTATAGTATAGTGTATTATATGTACTTGTTGACATAACTAAATATGTATGGATTTTGGATTCGTGATTGACATGATTATTTGTCGTGCATATATGCTTGTTGCATAGGTGACAACTCCTCGGTGAAAGGATTTGCCCTGATGCGTGGTATAACCAACATACATCGTATATGTTGGAATGTGTAGTCTAACTGTTTGTTAAAATGTCTGAATAAGTAGTTAGTAAATTGTAATGTATAAGGGTGTTGAGAAATGATTCTCAACTACTTTAACTATGTGTATGATTTCCTTCATGTACCATATATTATAGCGTCTGTTTTAGCTACGTGATGCATTTGTATAAATTTATGTTTAAGTTGTATTCCATAAAATGCTTTGATGATTATATGAGCTGAATTATTGATCCAATACTGCTTTGATTATCTCATATGATTATTTGTTGTAATTGAATGTTTTTGGGACTATTATATAGTCCAGGCAATCGGTAACAGGCCTTGATTTGGTGGCTGAGATTGTTTTACGACAAAGGTCGTGTTCGCTGAATCCGAGTCGTACTTCGGTCGACGGCAGTGGTTAGGCTACACGGAGTGCTTACGCACTTCATGTCGATCGACTCGAGGTGCGCTCATGCTAGTCGAACTCGTTAAATAACCCGATTGACCCGATGTATGTTCGCCATGTATGGATGCTACTGCTTGAACCTAAGGTACCAAACTCACCAGTGGAAACCCTGTTAACCTTGGTACCTCGATCCGCTAAGACTCATGAGCCGGACATGGTGGTATAGGACACTGTGGTCGAGCTGTCGGCCTACGCTGGGGCGATGAGCCTCCCCGTAATGATCAGTGAGCAACCTAGACTCGTGAGCCGAGTACGGTGGTATGGGACACTGTATTCGAGCTGTCGGCCTACACTAATCAGGTGACGAGCCATTTGTGGTGACCTCGAGCGTACTCTAAGTCTACGTGGAGGCGACGAGCCTTTCCGTATCAACTAGAGTATAAACTAGGCTTGCACCGATCAGGCGACGAGCCCTTTGCAGTGACCTAAAACCGTAACATCGTATGAGATTTACTAGGACTGACGACCCTAGAATGGATCATTGTTTGGGAAATGATATAAGGGAGGTACTTTAGTTTCTCAATCCTGTTGTATGAATAAACCTAAGTAAGAACCTGGCTAATCACGTGCATGCACCGCATTGCATGTGCTTTGGCGTGGAAGAGCACTTTCGGGTGGTTGTCATGCGCGCTATAAGATGAAGACGCTGAGGGAGTGTAGGCGAGGGCATGCATCATTATCACATACCATTCTTGCATTAGCAAGAGTATGTAGGACATGATTGATGTACTGCTTTATCATTACTGCTTGATTGAATTGATAACATGTTAACCTTTGTTTTATTGTTCCACTGAGTTGATCACTCACTCCCACGTTACGGGACGGTGTTTTAAACACCAACCAGACTCTGACTTGATTGCAGATGGCGACGCGACTCCTGAGGCGGAGCCTGACTTTTGTGACGACGATGAGGCATTCTCGTACATGCAGTATTCAGGCGAGTTCATGTGAGCCGTTCTGAATCGACGGGACTTCAGGGTTATACTTATAGTGGGCTATCACATTCTTTTGATATTTTATATTTTGAAACAATACTTGTACTTGTTGACCTGGCAACGCATACATACTTTGGGGACCTATACTGGTTTATACTATTATACGATTCGTTTCAGTTTTCCGCTTATGCATTACAAATGTCCTTGGATTATGTATTGTTATTTGGCTTAATCTCACTCATGTTTAATGCACTAACACAGACAGCATGTAATCATCATTATCTATGTTGCATAAGTGATGCGTTAAAACTCGGGAGATAAGTCTATACCCGACCCCCCGATTTTCAGGGCGTTACAAAACGAGAGGAGTTTGAAAACTTTTGTAGTAAAAGTTTTTGGATGATAGAGAATTATGAAAAAAGATAGGTAAAATGGGGAGAAAAAGAAGAAAAGAATGATGGCTAGAATAGGTAAGAGTATGGGTTGCATGAAAAAGGCATGGACTTGTTTAACTAATGAGGAGAGAGTGACATGAGCAATGGATGGGTTGATGGATGGGTTAATTGATGGCTTAATTGATGGATTGATGGATTTGACAACATTAGGATTCGTGCAAGGGTCTGCGCTACACGTACGATGCATGGTCCATCTCGAGTTATGCCAAAAACTATAACTTATAATTTAGGTATCGCAATAGGGCGTGTCGCGCGACGTTGGAATCGTGACGCCCGCGCGGTCGTTAGGGTACAAGTCTCGAAGTGTTGCGGTACTAAAATAGGGTCACAATCAAAATTCGCGAATCTAGTCCGTCGAGAATGTGTCAGCACTAAAAACAAAGCATACAGAAGTTAATTTGGGTACGGGTCTTACAAAAACCATGTCCTAAAGCCCCAAAGAAACTCTTAACTTCTTTTTCATACCCTATTGATTCAAATAAAAAACCTTCTACCCTCAATCCAAACTTTTAAGGCATAGGAGGAAGCCAGATTATTAAATTGGGATAAGAATAATTTCAACTCACCTTGAAACGTAGTATAAAACAAAAAAAAAAAAAATTAACATCAACAATATCCTCCAAGACAACTTGATATTGAAACGGGATCAAGCTGTACGAATAAAAATAATAAGAGTAACAAACCATCTAAGTTTCCCTCCAGTCTTGGTGCATTTTATGGGATGTTAGGAACTACATATAAATCTACTCACATAAAAGTTTGAGTAATCTAATTCAAACTATATAAGAGCACAATGAAAAACTCCATCTACCTTTTGATTGGAAGAGGTGAATGAGTGTATTTTTAAAATTGGATACCAGTCCGAACTCAGCAAACGAATCTCCTCTCTCGTAGTAAATAACAACAAAAAAGAAATGCATCTAATATTATTTTAAGTTTGTAATTGTAATATTTTTACTTTTCAATTTGAAAGTTATTTTTTTATTTTTAGTTTTACCGTGTTATTGATTGAATGTTGTATACAAGTACAACCTTAAACTCGAAAGCTCAACCTCAAACTCGAATTCAAATTCAACTCAAAAACTTGAACTCGGCTCAATCTGGCCTGACATGCTGACCAAGCAGAGTCAAGCTGGCCAATCGGCTCAATCACCAAGCCGAGCCAAACTCGAGCTAGGGGTGGCTGTTGACCGAACCGGGCCAAACCGAGCTCATGTCCAACTCTATTCATAAGCTTACACATAGCTCATCAAAGTCATGCAAAAAGGTTGGCTCATCATGAATATCATCTGTAACTAAAACCAGGTCGATCCAAGCAATGGGTAGGTCATACCACTAAAATGACCAAGATACAGTCATCTGGGGCAGATCAGCCAACCTTCAGCGCATACCAGATTTCCTAAACATGTAACACATTGGCTGGAAATGATACGGGGTTCCATAAGCTTATGGTGGTGGTGCCAATCCTATTCATTCATCTACACTCTACAGGAAAAATATGCTCTTTAAAAAAAAAAAAAAAATCAAGACCACACCATTGCCCCGAGCAGGGGCCCCAACCCTGAAAAATGACGGATTATGGCCTACCATCTTGCAAGGAGTACTAAGCCGGATCGCTTCTTTCTTTGTGGTTCCTTCGACTCTCAATTGAGGCAGCCTAGCAAAACAAGGGGAGATCACATGATAATATCAAACAGTCGCTGTGGTTTCCCTTGCACATAAGAATTTGACAAATATCCATCTAGTACATGTCCTCGGTAAAATCTAAACAGAATCAACAGAGATAACAAGTTGCCAGACCTGGCTGCTGACTCTCTACCGGAAGTATATGGATATCAAAGGGATGTCGATGTCATTGTCTTCGTCATCCTCGCAAGCCACCACAACATCCAAATGGCACCTGTATGAAGGAACCTCAACCTTGGCGATCTCCCTGGCCAGGTCCACAACCGGCCGGTCCATCCTCTCCCTGTGCCTCGGGAACATGCTGTTGTAAAGCAGGCATGTCCCGCATGAGATGCTGTAAGCATTCAGGCCCTTTTCTTGCAGCCACTGCAGCAACTCCCTCAGCGTCAAGTTCTGCCTGATGACCCACCGGTCCCACACCGTCCAGCTCATGTCCCGGTGCTTGATCACCTTCGGCGGGACTGGCTCAGCCATGGAGAAGAGAGGCAGCGCCAGGTTGGCGAACGTGTTCCTATAGTCCTCCAGCTTGTGCCCGCCCCCCAACACTTTGTACAGCTCAAGGCAGACAAGACCGGTGGCCATTGCCGTGGAAGTCGCGATGGCGGGGATGATCCTCCCAGCAATGAACTTGGCTTTCAGCTTGTCGACTTCAGGGATGCTGTAGTTCCTCGCCCGCATATTTGCAAGCCCAGCTATGCAGTCCATGTGGTAGTTTGTATCGTCATCCTGCACAGACAGACAAATAAAGCATATAAAGACCGGATGATCAAACAGGAGTGTACATGATCCAGTTTGGAGAAAAAGAATTACAGGACCCTAGGTCTTGGTAAACATAAAATTTTACTGATGCTTTCAATTCCATATATGCAAGCCCCGATAGTGATCCAGACTGTTGATCTGATGGACCCTACCATCCGTTAGGGATGCCCCAGAAGTATGGTAGATTGCAATGTAAAATTTTGCTGCTTCTGTCTTCACCATAATATGTTTTGTCGGCCACTGATAAAAGGGTTTAGGACCAACAAATCTAGGAGATTCTTGGGGCATTTCCCATCCACTGGGACGCTCATATAAACGGAAGAGCTATATAGAAATGAAAAGTTTGCTGATTGCTCAGGACTCAAAAGTAATTCCTCTCTATGAGAAAAGGGTGAACCTTCTCAAACTGTATCGGTTTCATCCGGAACCCAGACGGCAGCTTCTTAGCACACTCTTCCACCTTGACAATCAGATCGTTAATAACAGCAGCATCATCAGCAGAGGCAGCAGTAAGGCTAGTCGCTTTCTCATCAGTCTCAATCTTTACCCCTTCCCTGGGACAGAACTCAGGGACTATCACTTTATCCACAGCATCAGCCAATTTATTCGGGTTCTTGGCCCAGTCAGGTATAGGGATCCCGAATGTCTCGGCACGTAGTATCGATGCTGCCATGATGAAGTGAAGGTGGCCAGGATCAGATGACGAGAATTCAAGAGGTCGGGGAAAACGCTTGGGAGCTGACCAAAAAGGTGCCCCCGTGCTGGTGGCAGCATCTTCAGGGAAAGTAAAAGTCAACTGCTTCACGCGGTTAGTGAAGTAGTCTTCAAACCTGGTTTGAATAAGGTTACAATGGTCAGTAACAGACAGTATTATAGAGTGAACAGTGTGCGGAGATGACTGCCACTGTATCACAGGTCAGTAATAACAAATAGAAAATGAGTAGAAAATCTTTGCTAAATCCAACCTCTTGCTTGACACATAGGCGCCTGATGCCTGTGTGGAACATCCCAACCTTGCATTAGATGGGCTCTCCCTGTAGATGATCTGGCCTGATTTCCGAAAATCAGGCCACTAAACCCATCAGGTGGACAAAACAATGAACTGTTTAAAACCCAAAAAAAAAAAAAATCTGCCAATGCCCCAGCCTGATGAGTGGACCAATGTGATTTTTTTAGCCAGGGTCATCTGTGAAAAGCCCAGATGTTTCACACAACATGCAGGTTGCCAGGTGTCAGATGTGTACATTTAGAGGTGACTGTCGAATCATATGGGCATAGCAAAAGACTTATGAAGTAATCATATACTGTACTTTATTCGGGCCCAGGTAATGCAGTCTTGAAATGCTTCACATCTCTCCTTGTCGAGGCACTCAATAACACGTTCCAAGAGATCCCTGGCCTGAGCATCGCCTGCAGTTCTCATTGCAGTAACATATTCACTTGGATTGGAAAGAAAGCTGTTTACTTCAGCCGGAGTTTTCTCGAGCAAGCCCTCAAACTCAGAGCGGGCCCATGTTAGGCAGTGATCAATGTTATGCGGAAAGGAGTGAACTGTGCACATGGGCGCCTGTTTCTCGGGTGGATCTCTGGAGGCCCCATAATTTTCAGTCAGATGAGGGATGACCATCTGCGTATTGCATTTGGCACCTAAAGTTCCAGACTCCAACAGCGGCTTCTGGAAATACAAGCACCTCATATCCATATAAATCCTGGCATTCACATTATCCAGTGCATTAACAACAGCATCAAGACTCTCCCAAAATGCATCGTCAAACACATTTTCAGTCTCTGGGGATGCACGGTTTTGCAGGGCCTGTATACGGAGACGAGGATTGATAGAACCAGCAACAGAAGCAGCAACGGTTGACTTCGCCTGCCCAATATTCCAATCACGGAATAGAAATTGTCTGCTGAGATTACTCTTCTCGATGACATCATCATCCGTTATGGTTAACTTCCCTTCACTACTGCAACAAACACCCATCAGAGCTAAATTCTTCAAAAACTCACATCCAAGCGCACCAGATCCCACAATGAATACTTTAGCATCTTCGAGCTTTTTCTGAAGCTTGTATCCGAACACTGAGATTTGTGCATCATAACGGCTATTTAATGGCTTCAAATCGCCAGGTTCCAATGGCTCAGTTGGAAGAGACTCAACAGAGTCAAAGTAAAAGAACTGACGAGGAAAAACACATGCATGTAAGAAGAAGAACACAAGCAACTGGAACTTCCGGAAGAAACGTGAAGGATACTGGTGCCAAGACAGGAAAAATGAAATTAAAGGCACATTTGCAAGACCTGGGCCATTCATTGGGTGGGGCCCACCATGACCATGCCACAGCCTAAATATCACGCTAGTCCTCATCAGACAGGACATTCATGTATGAGAGTAATGGAAAGGAGCAGTGGTTCTACATTCAACATGAACGCATCCTCGCTGATGAGTGACCAGTTTTATTTTTTAAAATTTTTTACTTCATTTCTTTATTTTTCCAGGGTATTTTCAAGGCGGGTCCCACCAGGTGAATGAACAGGATATCCCACAAGTGTGCTAGGTTGGCGTGTGTGCCATAAGATCATCTTCATTAATCCTATCCTTAAAGAGTTCAGAAAATTTGAAGTTTTCACCTGAAAGAGTGGATGGAACTTCCCAGAGCAAGCTTTCACAACCTCTTGTCCAACAATACCACCAAATATGGCAGCCATGGGATTTAGAACTGCCCTGGAGCCATGTGCAAAATGCCGCAGAAGCTTCTTATCAATCTCTTCCAATCTACCATCTCCCAAGCTATCATTGATACTTGTAGCCAAATCTATAAGCCTCTCAGCATCCTCCTCTGACCCAGCAACAGGAAAACGTCCCATTTCACAAATAAACCTATCCAGAGATTGAAACGCTAAGTGTAGCAAAGGTGGACGGTCAAACTTGGAGAAGTCGCTCAGGAGGAAATCGCCAGGATCTTTGAGAGCGTCTCTTAATGGTTTGAAGCACAACACCTTGGACTGCTTCACTTGCGTGACAATACCGCCTTTCACATATGGACCAAAATTTGTCGTGTCTTCCTCAAGAGCAAATGCATATGGCCTCGCATTTTTAACCTTTCTTGGTTTTCCATCATTCAGCTCAGTCATGCCCTGAACCTCAGAAAATATAACCAGGTCCCCATCTTGAAACTCAAGCCGTTCATCATCAACACATGATACAAGAGCAGGATTGTCGTTGCTGATGGATGCAATTATACCCGTATGTGGTTCCTCACCATCAACATCAATGACAGTGAACTCAGGACCGAAGTCACAAAACACACTGCCAAAGAGACCTCGGACTTCAGATTTGATGAAGGAAATTGGAGGTTGGTGACTGTGACAATAATCATTAAACTCGATTGCTTTCTCTAGGCTGATATCAGTGAAAACTACAGCCTGCATGTGAAGATGTTAACAGCAGTGATTATGACATGAAATCAAAGTGACACATGCAGATAAATAAATAAATAAAAAATGCTTTGCAGGGGGGAAAAAAGGCTGGATGAGAGATGCATGAAAGGTCATCTATTTACATCATTTGCATGAATTTGAGGGTGCCAATGGATGCTGGTAAAATAGATGGGATCTGTGCACGTATGAACAAGCCAGGAAATGTTCAATTGGTAGACCAAAGATATATAAAACTTCATAGAAAGCTAAACAACAACATTTGCAACCAGCAAGCATGTTACATATAGATGGGATATCAAAATTATTGATACACATCATCATCATCATCATAACCTTTTGCCCAAGTCACCTGGGGTCAGCTTCATGAATCCTATTTCACCAATCATTCCTACCTAAGGCCTATCCTCTTCTCTTTTTTTTAGATCAACAAAATACTATTAAAGAATAAAGAATATGCCATAGGTAAAATGAGAAACAAACAGAAACAGAAACAAAACAAGACAACAAAAACAAAAACAAAAACAAAACAACAAAAGCCTAAAAAGTATACAACTCAAAGCTAGGGTAGTGAAAGAAGCCCAAACAACTATAAGCCTAAAATGGAAAAAATGATCCAGCAATCAGAGATCAATAGACATAACAATCACTCCGCAGCATCCCTGCAGATCATGGCCACCACCCGAGATAGAGAAGGAATTCTGAAAGCATCGACTATTCCTCTCTAAATGGCCCAAAGGACAGTCATGATAGCCAAGCGCCAGACAGCCTTGTGATCTTTTCGAGAGCCTCCGCCATGCCAAGCAAAGAGCAGATCTTCAGCAGCAAGAGGCATTAACTAAGAAGTTTGAAAACAAGCCAAGATGGAAGACCACACCCCATGAGAGAAGGGGCAATGGACGAAAAGGTGATTGATGGATTCCACACCTTCCAGGCAGAGTAAATAGACATTGGGAAGCACCATTCCACGGTAAGAATTCTCCCTCTAGCGAGAAGCCAGACAAACGTAGAAACTTTTGGGGGAACTTCATGAGACCAAGCAAACGAGGGATAATTGTGCATAGCAGCAAAGGAAAGGCCATTGAGAAGCTTGAACAGTGAACAAACTGAGAATCTGCCTGAGCAATTCAGGGACCAAGACAGCAAGTCGTCAACTCTCAGGGAAGGACGAACTCCCTATAGAAACTCCTGAAGACTGAGGAATTCTTCCAACTCCAAATCTGACAGATTTCTCTGGCAAGGAGGGCACCAGACCCCAAACCCCTCATTAGAGAAACAGTTAGCTACGGAAATGGACTTGCTTGAAGTGACCCAGGCCAAGCTAGAGAAAAGGGAGAGAGAAGGCCTATCTAAAATCCAACAATCCATCCAAAAACGGATGTGGAATCTGAAATTGCGGTCTTACCGCTACAAGTGAAGCTTGGATATATGACTAATGTCTTAGAGGGGGGTGAATATGACTTTTCAAAATTTTAACTAGATAAGCAACAATCACACACTTCTAATTACTCATATAAAACAATAAAAACAATGAGTGGTTCTATCAACTCTACTATAGCGAAAACATCATTCAGGCATTCTGTCAAACATATTTGTTGCAGTAAAGATAGTCATTTGTAATACTCAGCAAAATAGAGCAAATAAAGGAATAATCATTCAACCCATGGCACACGATGTATAGTGGTTCGGCTACGTGCCTATTCCACTCCCGGTTGTCTTGATCTCTCCTAGAGTGTGCTGGATTTCACTATTCAAATGGTTTTAAATCAGGTTCACCATAAACCTTTACAACTTACACAAGCGCATACGATTTACATCCGTCGATGGCCAACACAAGGTCTTAGTGATTTTGGGTCTCAAACTCAAACAAGACGACAAACGTACTCTCCCGTCGGAGGCCTACACAAGGATCGGTTTCCGAAAACGATGGACTCAAATTAACTTTCTTTCCTAAAGTGGATTGGCCCCATTGAAGCGCCTTTGTTGAAAATATTCTCTAATCATGAAGCATCTTCAACTCCCTTGAACAGCAACCTTGATGTGATATGCCTTTGAAAATACTGAGGTTTGGGTAAGGGTAGGTGAATCCTAACTTACTATAATGAGTCTTTAAGGATAGGGTTAGGATTCCTAAGGACAAGCATTCAATGCTTTCTAGCACGGTAGCACCAAGGATTTGCCATTAAGGATGGGTGCTAGAGCATTAATGAATGTTAGAGTTCATATTTCAATCTGAGGTTTGAATGCTCAATGAATGTCTTTAACACAAGGATTGAATGATGAACTCCATGAGGGAAGACAGCTTGGGAGAAGGGTTTTTAGCTAGGGTATCACATACTCACAAGGCTCTCTCTATTTCTCACCAATTTGCAAAGAAATCCCTCCATGGTTTAAGTAGAAGTGTTTGCAACAGTAAAAAAACGGGCAGAAATCTATCAGCTGCAATGGCATCGAAGCTTCCTTCGATGGCATCAAGAAAGTCTGGTTTTTACTTGAAAGGTTGCTGGACGGTTTAAGAGTCTCTAATCGATGTCATCGAGTGTCCTTCGATGCCATCAAGGTAACCCTTCGATGTCAATTGTCATCAAAGGTCCCTCAATGTGTCATCGAAAGTCCCTCGATGCTAAAATCCGAGATTTGCTCATGAGCTTGCTGAACAATTTGATTGCATCCACTCAATGTCATCAAGTGATCTTCAATGGCATCGAAGCTCCCTTCGATGGCATCAAAAAAGTCTGGTTTTTACTTGGAAGGTTGCTAAACAGTTTAAGAGTCTCTACTAAGGTATTCCATAACAGTAACGGTAGTCGTAAAAGCCACCACCGTTACATTTACGATACGGGGCATAACAGTTGTTACAGGGCCGTAACAGTCGTTACGGTCTCTCTTTTTTATTTTTTTATTTATTGAAAAAACCCTCGAAAAACATGTATTTGCCCTGTAATATTGATTAAAAAATATGAAAAACCTGTATATGTCCCATAATAGACCATTACGGGGCTATTATGGCCTTTATAGGGGATGTAACGTGCCGTTAACGGCAATTACGGGTATTTTTTCCATAACGGCTGTTACAACCGTTACGACCCCGTAACGTGTAACGGTTGCCACCATTACTTTTACGTAACGGCCTTTACGGCACACCATGGTCTCTACTCGATATCATCGAGTGTCCTTCGATGCCATCGAGGTGACCCTTCGATGTCATCGAAGGTCCCTTGATGTGTCATCGAAAGTCCATCGATGCCATAGAAAATCCAAGATTTGCTCATGAGCTTGCTAGACAATTTGGTTGAATCTACTCAATGTCATCAAGTGGTCTTTGATGCCATCGAGGTGACCCTTTGATGTCATCGAAGGTCTCTCGATGCCATCAAGAAAATCATATATTTGCTCATGAGCTTGCTAGACAGTTTAAGGGTCTCTACTCAATGTCATCGAGAGGTCTTCGATGCCGCCATCGAAGGTCCATCGATGCCATCGAGAAAGTTAGATAAAATTGTCAATCTTTGTTGGATATATCTGAAGTTTCCAGGCCAACGAAGACCCCTCAATGAGTGGTCAATGGGATCGAAACAGTCTGAATTTTGAAGTTCTATTTTAAATTGATTTCTTCCCATGACCATGTACTAGCTTACAAGGGAATGGCTTTTCCCATTGCGTTTGGACTAGTTGGAAGGTCATGTTTTTAGGTTTAGTATAGGTTTTGAAGAGGTCAAGGCGCTTCATCATTTCCCGGATTGTCCAATGCTTGGACGCCTATGATCTTCGAGTCTTAAGTCTTCAATCTTTCATGGGGCTCTCCGGACTCAATGACTTACAACTCACACTAATTGACAAATAGAGCACTTACAATCTCCCCCTTTGTCAATTACATGACAAAACCTATTCTAACCATGACAACTCAAAATACAATACAACTTTACAAGACCTTACATTTTTCACATGATTTACAATTACAGCTTGACTCATAACCAACATTTACATAACTGACATGTATGCAATCTTCGTTGCTCTCCCTAAATCCATGTACCAAAAATGTCACCAAAAAGATACATCGCACTTTGGTGGGAGGTATGTTCTCCCCCTTTTTGTCAGTGATTGACAAATAATTCAATATGATAATTCCATACAAAGAGCAAATATCATGAAGTTCATTGGAAGTTATCATACAAAAGACATATATATATATATATATGATCATGTACCAATTAAGCACGGAAAATATGTCGAAATAAGGCATAAAAGGAGAGAACGTTAGGTAATAAGGCACACGGGGTGGGAACCATGAAATCTATGTATAATAAAGTAGCATGAAATGTTCAAAACATAAATCCACCACATAACATCCAAACTACACAATATCATCCAAAATGTACATGAATATCGATAAGCTCTCATCCATCGTCAAGTCAACAAACAGAAATATATGACCGACATGGTCAGCTATGCCATAAATAAGTAGCTCCTCCAGAGTCCTATGATTCGACTCCCCCTAGCTCAATGGTCATGGTCCTGGTCCTGGTCCTGGTCCTGAGACGCCGTTGCGATGACAAATCAGAAACGCTAGGATTTCCTGTGGTGTGCTTCGGCATCTGCATCATCTGCTCCATCCGAGTCGAACGCTCACCATGCCGAGTCTGCTCCACTCTAATCTATGTCTGTGCCGCAAGTAGCTGCTCCATGTGGTCCTACTACCGGGATGAGGGCTCATGAGTCTATGTATTGTTAGCACTCATCTGCGCAGGCCCTCCTACCTCGAGTGCTTCTACTTTAGCGCCGCGGTATCCTTCTGCTGGTGGTTAAAGATGCAATTTCTTTACATTGTCGTTGGTGATCTTTGTGGGAGGAATCGGTACATTAGTTGTAGGCAAAAGACCGCAATACCTAGCCAAAAGGCAGATGAGATGACTGAATGGAAGAGTCGTCGATCGACTGCCTCTCAAGATGTATGCAATCTGATGGAGGATGATGGTAGGGAGGCAGAGTCGAACATGCATCCCCACGTTATAAAGGATATCGACCATGAACAGCGTCAAGTCGACATGATTAGTCCCTCTCGAATACACATTTGTGGAAAAGATTGAGTGAAGGAGCCAAAATGGACTGGACATTGTTGACGACCAAAGGGATAGAAACCTATATACACTTGTTTTTTCTGAACCATACCCCCAAACTTTAGAACATTTTCCCAACCTATGGACCGTAGCATTGCATCTACTCCATAAGGTTTGAATACATTTGACATATACGCTCTGTTCATAAATGATTTTTCAACCTTCGTATTTAGCCGAGGCGGTATCCTTTATTGGAGGTTCCAACACCAATGGCTCCGCGGACGATTCGGATGAAGCAGAGGAGATGGTGATCGACGAGTTGCACGATTAGCCCTCCTCAGTGCCAATTTCTCCATGCGGGTTGGCCGAGACAGCCTGGCATCCATTGGCGCCTTGCCTTTGTTATCCTTGGGCATGGTGTTGAGTAATGGAATCACAAAACCAGTAAGATAACCCTCAATCACATAGCCAAAACCCTAAAAATGGGGGTGGGGGGAATGCAAATGTGGCAAGGATAATGTTTGGAATCTAAGTTTTCTGACTTGTAAGCACGAGTTGTTGATGATTCGCACCATCAATCGAAGAAAAAAAAAACAGAGGTGAAAATGTTAACGAACAAAAGAAACTTAGAATGGCAAGGAAAGAAGACACCCACCGACCAAGAAGGGATCAAATCGGAGTGAGGATGATAGGGGGGAGGGGAAAGATTTGTAGCAAAAACCTTGATTTGGAGCCTGGATTCAAGCAATCCTTCCTTTCTCGAGTTGTTGTTAATGGTGAGAGCAAAAAACCCCAAAACTTGGAATATAAATATGAAATGTCGCGGGCGGTTTTAACCTGTTGCCTTAATACTTCGATGGCATTGAACGATTTCTTCGATGGCACCGAAGCTTCTCGTCGATGTCATCGAAGACGCATCAAAGTCCCGTCGATCAGCGGAGTTGGAAAGTCTGCTTTCCAACTTTGTAAGGGACTAAGGCTTCAACTAGAGGGAGATCCTAGTTGAAGCCTGAAAATATGTCTAGAGAGGGTTCCAACCCTATATGCTCGAGGGAGATTCTAGCTTTCTTGAATGGTCATCCAACTTTGTTCTTTTTTGGCATCAGAGAGGGTTCCTCTTGAAGGGCTTAATAGCCTAGAGGGAGATCCTAGTTAAAGCCTGAAAATATGTCTAATACTGAGGGAACGTCAGTCTCAAGACCACCACTTTTTGACAGATCTAACTATGCATATTAGAAAGCTAGAATGTGCATTTTTCTTAAAACCCTAGATCATGCAGTTTGGGACAATTGAAAATGGGTGGTAGGCACCAATGAAACAAATAGTATCTAACGATGGTGTTGCCACCTCAAGACCCAAACCTCAAACGGTTTGGACCAATTATGATAAAACCAGGTCCAACTGTGATGCAAGAGCGTTGAATGCAATTTACTGCGTTGTCCCAAGAAGAATTTAAACGAATTTGCATGTGTGAAACTACTAAAAAAGCATGGGATTTATTGGAAACCACCCATGAATGGACAAGCACAGTCAAGCGCTCTACATTCCAGCTCCTTACAACTCAATTTGAAACATAAATATGGAGGAGCATGAGATATTTATGGAGTTTTACACCAAACTAAGTGACATATGTAACTCCATGTGGGGGTTAGGAGAAAAAGTCCTGATACCACATTTGTAGGAAAATCCTGAGATCACTACCGGAGCAATTCTCCTCCAAAGTCACAACCATGGAGGAATGTAAGAACATTGACGATATGATAGTAGAACTACTAGGTTACCTACAAACAAATGAACTACATTTCAAAACTCCAACAAAGTCCAAAAACACTATTATAAAAGCCTCACAAAAGAGACATGAATCTAAGGAAGACGGTGATAACGATGAAGAAATGGCATTGTCGGCCAAACGTTTCAAAAAAATCTTCAATAAGAACCAACGAAAAACCTTCTACAAAAATGAGAAGAAATATGCCAAAAATGCCAAACAAGTAAGGTTATACAAACAGTAAAAAGATCCCCAATGCTACAATTGTAGAGGACAAGGTCACCCTGCTTCTAAATGTCCCACTAAAAACAAATCCAAAGGGAATGCAATGGCTGCCACATGGGACGACTCAAAGGATTCAAACTCAAACTCAGATGAATCCCAAAGTGATGGAGACCAAGGCTCATTGAGAATACTTATGACCTCCACCACCATAGATGTCCCAGAGTGAAGGGACATAGGAAACAAGGATGAGCATATGGAAGAAAAGTCTTCTTCAGATGAAGAAGAGGAAGAAGTTGACAATACCGGTCTACAAGAAGCCTATGACCAATTTTACACTGAAAGCTTGGAAGTTCTTAGAAAGCTTGGTCAAGCTTAAGACCGAAAATAAACAATTGAGCATGGAACTTGAAGAAGCCAAGGCTGATAAGAAACAGTTGGCTAATGAGATTGAAGAACTCACCAGAGATAATGCCAACTATGCCACGGAAAACGCCTCACATGAAAGCAACTTGGCTGAATTAACAAAAAAGAACAAAGACCTAGAAACTGAACTAAGCGAAATGAAAACAGTTAATCAAGATCTAAAATTAGAGCTTGAGTATACAAGAAATTGAGGCTTTGAATCCTCAAACTGACCAATAATACTTAGAAAGTTGTAGGATAACTATGATGCACATACCCTGATGGGCTTTTGGAGATCTCCAAATCGATTTGCGTCTAGGGGTTTTGCTAATACATCAGCCAATTGCCTTTCAGTAGGCACATAATCCAGTGAGATGATATGCTCCTCAACGAGCTCGCGAATAAAATGGTGTCGGATATCTCTGTATTTAGACCTAAAATGTTGAACAGAATTCTTGGATATATTGATGGCACTTGTATTCTCACAGAATAGTGTCATTGTAGCTTTTTTAATTCCGTAATCCGTCAACATTTGTTTCATCCATAGATGTTGGGCGCAACAACTACCTGTTGCAATGTATTCGGCTTCGGCAGTGGATAAAGAGATGGAGTTCTGTTTTTTACCATTCCATGACACTAAGCAGTTTCCTATGTAAAAGCACCCGCCACTAGTCGATTTCCTATCATCCATATTTCCAGTCCAATTGGTATCTGAGTACCCGGCAATTGTTGTTGAGGTGTCAAACGAGTACCAGAGGCCAAAATCTATAGTCCCAGCTACATATCAAATGATTCTTTTCACAGCACTTAGATTCGAACCTTTAAGGTCAGCCTGAAACTGAGCACATGCTCCTACACTAAATGCTATATCAAGCAAACTAGCTGTGAGATAAAGGAGGCTGCCTATCATGCTTCGGCACAGGTGTTGATCTACACTTTTTACAGATATATCTTTAGATAACTTCAGTGTGGTGCTCATAGGCGTGTGATGAGTACGACCAGACTCAAGTCCAAAACGTTTTACCAATTCTTTCGCATACTTGGTCTGACTCACAAAAATGCCATTCTTGAGTTGCTTGACCTATAAACCTAAGAAAAAAATCAGTTCTTCCACCATGCTCATCTCAAATTCTAATTACATCAAGTGGGCAAACTGACGAGCCATCTCCTCACATGTGGAACCAAAGACTGTCATCCACATAAATCTGAGCAATGAGAATGGAATCCCTAGTCTTTTGAACAAATAGTCTTTTATCCACACTCCCCCTAGAGAATTTGTGGTCAATCAAAAATTGAGTCAACCGTTCGTACCATGCATGAGGGGCTTGTTTAAGAGCATATAGTGTTTTCCTTAGTCTGTATACTTGATTAGGATATTTGGTATCAACAAAACCCCTTTGGTTGTTCTACATAAACTTCTTCCCAAGTACACCATTCAAGAATGCACTTTTCACATCCATTTGAAATAATTTAAATTGTAAAGTGCATGCTATGGACATGAGGATTCTAATAGACTCAAGTCGCGCAACAAGAGCAAATGTCTCGTCAAAATCAATTTCCTCAATATGAGAGAAGCCCTGCGCAACCAGCCTAGCTTTGTTCCTAACAACATTGCCAGATTAATCGGATTTGTTCTTGTAAATCCACTTGGTTCCGATGATATTGGTATTTTGTGTCCTGGGAACTAATTGCCACACCTCATTCCTTTCGAATTGTTGTAGCTCTTCTTGCATAGCTTGTATCCAGGATTCATCTTGTAGAGCTTCTACAACATTCTTTAGTTCCATTTTGGAGGTGAAGCAAAAATGATTGTTTATGGTCTCAAGTTGTCTTCTGGTTTTCACACCAGTACTAGGATCTCCAATGATTTGATTGAGGAGATGATCCTTGATAACCGTAAGTTCAACCAAAGGCTGAGACACTCTTGGAGGGTTTTTCATTAGATTTACCTATCTTGCTTGGACCCTTATCTTCATCCATATCAATATCAGGACCAGAGTTGCCAGTGGGTTGGTCATCAACAACCACATTGACTGATTCTTGAATGACTAGAGTCCTAAGATTGTAAAGCCTATATGCTCGACTATTCAATGAGTATCCTAAAAAGATTCCATCGTCGCTCTTAGGGTCAAACTTGCCCAAGTTTTCACGGTCTTTGAGAATGTAGCATTTACTACCAAAGACTTTGAAATACTTGACACTAGGTGGCTTTCCATGCCACAATTCATATGTCGTTTTATTCAGCCATGCTCTTTAAAAAACTCTATTGATTGTATTGCAGGTTGTGTTTATAGCTTCGGCCCAAAAACGTTTTGATAAATCTTTGCTATTCAACATGACTGAGGCCATTTCCTGAAGCACCCTATTCTTCCTCTCAGCTACTCCATTTTGCTTAGGTGTTTTAGGTGCTGAGAATTCATGCCCGATTCCAAATTCTTAATAGAATCTTTGGAATCAGTCATTTTCAAATTCTCCACCATGATCACTCTGGATTCTATCATGTACCATTTTTCATTTTGGAGCCGCCTTACAAGCTTCTTGAATTCATCAAATGTATCTGATTTTTCTCTCAAGAAGGCGACCTAGGTGAACCTGGAATAATCATCCACAACTACTAAGAAATGTCTTTTACCGCCCTAACTCTGTACTCTGGTAGGATCAACAAGGTCCATGTGTAAAAGCTCGAGAGGCTTAGATGTTGCCACAGAAGCTATCTTGTTGTGGCGACCTTAATTTGTTTTCCTTTTTTCCAGTCCCCACAGGCAATACTAGGCTTTTCCCAATCTTAGGAAGCCCTGTTATCAGATTTTTGGAGCTCAGGCGAGACGGATGCCTATAGTGGACATGGCCAAGTCTTCGATGCCAAAGTTAAGTTTCATTATCTCGAGCCATGTGGCATACAGCTGGAGAGGCAGGTTCTCCACTACTCTCAACAACAAAACAATTATCACTGGTGCGAAGACTCTCATAATCAATTTGCCTATAGAGTCCGAGATCTCGCACATTTCTTTTGAGAATCTTACCGAATGTTCTTTGTCACAAATCTGAAATATGCTTAAGAGGTTATGCTTTAATCCCACTACACAAAGAGCATTCTCAATCTTGCGCCTTCGGCCCAAACCCAATAGGAAAAGTCATTCCCTTATAAGCTAGTACATGGTCATGGGAAGAAAATAGTTTAAAACAAAACTTCAAAATTCAAACTGTTTCAATCCCATCGACCATTTATCGAGGGGTCTTCGATGGCATCGAAGACCGCTCGATGACATAGAGTAGAAACTTCATATATGACCAGCAAAGATTGACAATTTTATATGACTTTCTCGATGGCATCAAAGACCACTCGATGACATCGAGTAGAGACCCTTAAACTATCCAGCAAGCTCATGAACAAATATTTGATTTTCTCAATGGCATCGAGGAACCTTCAATGACATCGAAGGTTAACCTCGATGGCATCAAAGACCACTCGATGACATCGAGTAGATGCAATCAAATTGTCTAGCAAACTCATGAACAAATCTCGAATTTTCCCTAAGCATGAAGGGACCTTCCATGACATCTAAGGGTCACCTCGATGGCATCGAAGGACACTCAATGATATCGAGTAAAGACCCTTAAACTGTCCAGCAACCTTTCAAGTAAAAACCAGACTTTCTCACAATGCCATCGAAGGGAGCTTCAATGCAATCGAAGCTAACAGATTTCTGCCCGTTTTTTTATCGTTGCAAACACCTCTACTTAAACCATGGAGGAGTTTCTTTACAAATTGGTGAGAAATATAGAGAGAGCCTTGTGAGTGTGTGATACCCTAGCAAAAAACCCTTCTCTCAAGCTCTCTTCCCTCATGGAAGTCATCATTCAATCCTTGTGTTAAAGACATTCATTAAGCATTCAAAGCTCATATTGAAAAATTAACTCCAGCATTTATTAATGTTATAGCACCCATCTTTGATGGCAAATCCTTGGTGCTAGAAAGCATTGAATGCTTGTCCTTAAGAATCATAACCCTATCCTTAAAGACTCATCATCATAAGTTAGGATTCACCTACCCTTACCCGAACCTCGGCATTTTCAAAGGCATATCACATCAAGGTTGCGGTTCGAGGGAACTGAAGATGCTTCATGATTAGAGAAGATCTTCAACAAAGGCACTTCAATGGGGATCTCTGGACTCCATGACTCACAACTCACGCTAATTGACAAATAGAGCACTTACAAAATCCGTTACCAAGGTTGAGGGAAAGCCCTTCCTGAATATTGGGCTTCAAATTAGCAATGGACTTCCACACTTCGCAAGCTCTGTAGAAAAAAGAAGGTTTGGAAAACCAACCCCCTCCTCAGTACCATACTTGCCGACGATAATCTCTCTCCACCAGCTGCCTCTAAGACAAAACACTAGATCTATTTACCAACAAGGGCTGAGTTCGTGATAACCAAATCCCTGATATCGGCACCCCCATTCGAGAAAGGCTTATAGACCTTGGACCAACCAAGAAGATGAATTTATGGCCATCGGAGGTCCCATTCCACAAAAAGTCCCTCCTAAGCCTTTTAAGCCTAACTAAAACAGACTCGGGCAATGATATATATATATATATATAGGCATGCTCACCTACGCACGTGCGCACCTTGGCACGCATGTCATGGGTGTCGAATCTCATGAAACCTTAGGGGTTGAATTTTCACCCTGATCTAAGATTATGGTGGACCATAGCAAAGAGAAATTCAAATCAAGGGAAGAAAATGTTTGCATTTTTCATGGCCCACCGAAGTTTTGGTTCAAAGTAAAAATTATTACAAAGGGGTTTCAAGAGGTTCTGCTTCATGTGGACCGTTCAGATTTTCGAGATTCATCAAATATGATGAGTTCTCAAAAAAGTTCGTATGTAGTCCGTGCAAACTGGTTCGCAGTTCGCAGGTGAGCGTTATATATATATATATATATATATATATATATATAGAGAGAGAGAGAGAGAGAGAGAGTAGGAGGGAAATTAGAGAGCAAATTTGAGGGTCAAGAGTCCCCCAAGGGACAGACAACGACTCCTCCAATGAGACAATTTTTGTTCAACTTGCTTAATGACCACATCCCACAGATGCTTGGCTAGCCTCCCAATGCAGAGAGGAAGGCCATGGTGCGAGGATGGAAAAGAGCCAACCTTACAAATGAAAACCACCGCTAAACGAGTAAGGGCAAAGGTAAAAAGATTTATGCTAAGCATTTCACTTTTAGAGAGATTAATCTTAAGGTCAGAGATAGCCTTGAAGCAGCAGACTACTTCCCGAAGATTATCAACAGCAGCCTTCTCAACATCACAAAAGAAGAGTATAGTCCACAAACTAAATGTGGGAAACTAATGGGCCTGAATCACTACCTCGAACCCACAAAAGAGACTAGCCGACTCACCTTTCCCCAGCATCCCTGCTTAAGCCTTCAGTCGCAAAGACAGAGAAAAGGGGAAAGCGGGTTGCCCTATCTCAGGCCTCTAAAGTCAAAATAGAAATTTTAAAAAAAAAAAAAAAATAGGAACCATAAACCAGGACAGAATTTAGCAGATGAGATGCAGATCCTAATCCAACTACGACATCTCGACCCGAAGCCAAGACAACCCAATATAGTCCACATAAATCCCAATCAACATGATCGAAAGCTTTCTCAATATCTAGCTTACATACGTTCCGCTCTTGCCTTCCCAGTGACAGGAGTCGATAAATTTGTGAGCAAGTGAACATGCCCTCGCATCGACTTCTCATCACCTCAATCCAAGTCTTCCTCTCATCCTCGCTTCAGGCCTTTCAAAGTTCAAATCAACTAAAATGATTATCTTCGTTATATATAAAATATTAATGTTTATTGATAAGACAAGACAAACGGGAAGTTGTGAATTGTGCAACCATATGACAAACTAAGAATACCCTATAGCAAACTGGATGACATGGCTATACTGTAAACCATGAATTGAAGCATAATTCCAATTTACGGCCCTATCCTCATCAAGTGAACAAGCTTTCACATCCCTTCTCATCATCTCAATCCAAGTGAACAATTACAGTATATGAATCCTATTTCACCAATCATTCCTTGTGAAGGCCTTGTCTCAAAAAGAGAGGCCTTCATATCCCTTCTCATCACTTCAATCCAAGTCCTTTTAGGTATTCTCATCCTCATTTCATGCCCTTCAACCCTAATCAAATAAAATGATATTGCGTCTTTTCAATGATACTAAATGCAATTTATGTATTCAATTAAGCCCTGTTTGGTAGAAGCCTAAATATGAGTTCATGTCATTTTAATTAACAATAATGTATTATGAGATCTTGATCTATAATACATAATTACTGTTAAAATGAACTCATTATGAATTAGAGAACGGGATATCTAATACAAAATTATTGTTAACTAAACTGAGATGGGACTCATTTTTAGGCATCTACGAAACAGGGCCATAGATATCGAACTTTATAACTTATGCAATCAAAGTTATATTTATAAGGAATATATATAACAGATTTGTGAAATATGTTTATTTCTGTAATCTTATATCACAGTTAATGTTTGCTGACAAGACAGACAGAAAATTTGTGAATTAGGCAACCAGATAACAAAGTAAGATTGCCTCATAGCAAACTCGATAACATGGCTATACCAAGTACTGAAGTGCAAACCATGAATTGAAGCAATCAACAATTCAGGTAACTGTATTTAATACATTAGATCCACCCAAAAGCTCCATTCCCACTAGTACAAAATATTTAGTGTAGAAGATTTGGATTACAAACTTTAATGCCTTGAATCAAAAGCTACAGTGCTACAATGATTGTCAGAAACAAAACAACAGACCTTCCTCAACTAAACGAAACTTGGCCGGTTGTTTAACAAAATTTTCTAGCACAAAATAGCATAACTGAATTGAAAGATGAGGTAGTGAAAATTGAAACAATCAACAACCTGTTAGAAATTTAAATGTAAAATCATGTATATTTAATATTAATAAAGTTATTTCTTCATGAATATCCAAAGATAGTTTTAATTTCACAAATATCTAAAAGAAATTATGACAAATTAAAATTCAAACCCTATAAGAGATTATTGTAGAGTGAAATAGGGTGTTTTTTTATTTTCTTCCGACTAAATTTAATGAGGGCATGAACTTTCATTAGAAGAACAAATACGATAAAAATTGGCTTTTAAAAGGAAGATTAAATCAGAAGAATTACCACTATTTATCATGTACTTCTCATCACTATTGACCAATACGAAACCAACAGTTAGGGGAACCAGCTTGTACAGCAGAAGCCAGAGCCCGCAAAGAAACTGGCATTCCCATCCAGTTCAGCACCTAATAACAGTTTTCACGTACTAGCAATCCTGTCTGCCCAGATTCCACTCGAACCAGGATGAAGTGCACAGTCTGATCCACTTCTAAAATAACTGTCCCCGTGTTTTTTTGTGGGGGATGAGTGAGAGAGAGGCCTTGATTGAGCCAGGCTACACAGATTTTTGCACTTCAAAGCTGAATACAAATAGGTTGTTAGTCCGAAATCCAAAGATTTGGGTGCAGGGAGGAGTGATTTGTGACTCAATGCGGGCTTCCTATGCTGGTTTGCAGGCCCTCATCATCTTGCTGATGCATGAATGATGAGAAATGAATTTATGTTCTTCTACATAACTTTGCCATGAAAACATCAGTATTGGCATAGAGACAAGGTATTGTATTACACATCATGGAAGACACCTTGATTGAACTACGTGGGTGAAATTCAAGTGTAGGAGCAGGAAGTGGCAGTTCTAAAAATGACAGGTGGCAGGAGAATGTGTAGGAAAACTAGAAAATTCAAGACTTCTAATCAAAGTGTTACAACGAAACAAATCAAATCAGTCCATTACACAAACACACACACACTGTGAAATGCTCCAGTGCTCTAGGTGCCTAGGAGTTGAATCTCAGAAAAAACAAAAGAGAACTTCCCAGGTTTGATGGGGACATCAGAGGACCTACTCGAGTGTACCAGAGATGGAAACAACCACCCACATCAGCGCAACTTTCTTTGTGAATGGGAAATAAGTTCCAGATGGGGAACGCCGAGCCATTTTGAAGACCCCGCATGCATTGGACGTGCATCAGGAATACCTCACTTTGGGATGATGCATGTGGGCTGCTTAGGAGATTATTTTAGTCATAGGATTTCTATTTCGTGTCGATCTGACCCTTGGATCTTGTTGATCAGGCCATCGGCCACCAAATCTTTTTAGATCTGGGCCCATTGGACTTTAATCTTGCTTTCTTTATGTTTTTTGTTATTTTTACGAGTTATTTGATGGTTGAGATTGATAACGAATGTTTTAGTTTTCTTCTTTTGGATGATGGATGATGGGCCACTTCACTTAAGTGGCATAGTTGTAATTATGCTGGATTTCTAATTCCGAATTTCTAATTATAAAAGCACAAGAGGGGTGGAGTTCCAACCCTAGTGGAGATTTGAGAAGGGAAAAAAATAATAATAATAAGAGAGCTCTCTTGTGTGAAGGAATTTTCCTCCTTATTTTCTAGGATTTTTTGAGAAACCTTCCCTTCCAATTAAATTGTAGAAGAGACTGAAGAATAGAAGCTTGTTTGGTGGTAGATTCACCAAGATACATCATTGCTCTCTATTCTTCGAAAGGTATTCTTTTTTTCTTCTTCTCTTGTCTTTCTCTTTTCCCTTTCATTACAACCTTCTAAATACTAGCTCTTCAATTTCCTCTTTTCTCCAATTTCGAAAAACCTTAATTCCAAAATCCTCAATTCCCATGAACCTTAATTTTCCAAATTTTAGATTTTCCCATTGCTAACCCTAATCATAAAACCTACAAATATGTCCCTTGAGTGTGGAACGTGCCTATGCTAAATTGGAAGTTCTATCCTTCCATCAAGCCTAGTTTTAATTGATTTATGTGATTTCTTAGCATGTGGGCATGTAATTTAAGTTAAATTAAATTTTATTTTCTATTTTTTACTCTTAATTACATGGTGGGTTAGCATCTTTTGTTAATTGTATGGACTCTTCCATAATCTCCATGTTGCATACTAACATTAAATCATGTGTCCTACATCAAGGTTTGTCTCCACCTTTTCGAGGCCAGGACATAAGACTCAATGGTGTCTCCTTCGACAATGATGGGGCCCAAAAGCTTGGCCCTTTTCACTGCATTGCCCCAACCTGCCAGCCCTGAAAAAGGTTCGCTGACCTTTATCATCTCTGACCAGACCCCAATGTTTGCTCTACCCTGGATTCCCAAACTGAAGACATAAAAGGGCGACTGTCTTCAAAAATCTGTTGTATCTTTCCTTCCATACCTCCCAACATATGGCCATATGCAAAATCTAATGCAGCAATTTCCACTGATTTTGAAGGGTGGCTGCTCCTAATTTCAAAGCATTTCTTCAGCCAATCGACCATATAGGGACCACAATAAGATGTCAACAACACTTTAAACAGCGCAGAAAGCCTAAACTTTAGATCCCTTGTGCCTTCTGGGGTTTAGACTTTGAAAGAATGGATTGTGGCCTATTCTTAACTACACCAGATTGTAGGCAAGTAACATCAAACACCCTCTTAGAAAAGGCTAACCTTCTCTTTTTTGGTGAAGGTTGATGGAGCCACCAAGACTTTATTGATTAGAAAAAGAAATCCTTGATAAAGCTAGCACCTATTTACTAATCTATGCTGAAAAGCTTTCAAGCAAACGAAGAATTTGGGAACTGCCAAAAATCCAATTAACAAAAGATGAAACAGTATAGTACACATGTAAAGAGATTTAAAAGTATAATTATCACAAATAACAGACCTGGAAACCAGAGAGTTGTTCCTTCGATAACTCTGTCGTTAAGGTTGATATCACCACAGCGCTGTTGAGCTCTTGCAGCTTATGAACACAAGCAAGCGCCCGGTTCTTCCCTACATCATCCTCCAAGAAATAAAAATTGCTGGATAAGTCCCACAGCTCAACCGTCCCTTCATCATGCAAAGTGACAGATTTGACACCTGCAAGAATGAGGTTCTTCGCTGCAAGAAGAAAAAATACATTTTTTATATCAAACACCTCTACGACTTACGCAAATAAAAAAGATACAGAATCAAGAGAGGAATAAAAACCAACCACTACAAATACATGCCACCGTCTAACGAAATATTGTCTACCACATTGACAACTGGGGAGGATAGAGAGGGAGGGTGAAGCCAAAGAACTGCACTACCACAAAATATTGTCTACCACATTGACAACAGAACAACCACACATCATTGCACAATCAAATTGAAGAACAATGAACCCTTTCCTAGCCAGCTTATCGGTAACCGCATTATTTTCCCTCTACACCTCTAAAAAAGTATCATTCATATTAGCAACTCTATCCTAGATTTCTTCCAAAATATCAGCTAATCTCCATGGAGAAAATTGGGAGGACAACCACTGGAAAAGTCAGAAAAACACCCTCAATTACAATTTACCATACGCCCAGCCTGTAAATCCTGATATGGATGAATACCAATGGAGGAGCAAGTGAACCTACCCAGTATTCATGGTTCTGAATATCGGTTTCGGCAGCATATCAATATCGGGCTGTAACAAAAAAAATTTATAAACCAAAAACATGTATGTGATATGGCGTTGCATATCGGTATCGGTCCCATATCGGCCTGTAACTCTTTTTCTTTTTTCTTTTGCTTTAAAAAAATAAAAAATAAATAAATAAATAAAATAAAAAAAGAGGAAAATATTTGGGGGGCGGGGGGGAGGAAATTCTAGGATATCCAAGAATCTATCTGTTTCTATGGTTTTAACATGTATCCAATGATATATCAAACCATTCTTTGGTAAGAATGTTGTCTGCTGTTGTAAGATGTGCATGCGATGTCGTCTCTTTTGGCTATAAATTGTTTGTATGTCATAAACTAATATGATATGTTATTAATACGATATCTATCAACTATTGAACTATCATATCATTAATTTGTGCAACAGATTAATAAAATAAATAATATACACAATTCAACAATTCGACAGAGATTATTGGATTTAGATTAGTAGATAGAGTAAGCCTGTAATAGTACTACCAACTATGAAAACAATACCAACTACAAATCTACAATTCTGCTGCTACCTTTTTTTTTGAAGGATGATAATTTATTAAAAGGAGGCAAAGCATAAAGAATTCAAACGAAAGAGAAAGCAAACAAAAGAAGAACCCCCACAAACAAAACCAAGAACCCCACCCCCCTGAACACAGGCTGGGGGAGACTCCCTCCACTGAAAGACGAGAGATCTAGCAGAACAAAACACCCCAATGAGATTGTTGAGGATATCCCTAAAGCATTTGAGGTTTCTAGCCTTCCGAATGGACCACAAGCCTGCTGGGAGAAACAGCCTCCATTCCCTAATAACTTATCTACCAAGACCCCCTCCATGCAAAAGTGTAAAAAACTCCTCAACGGACTACGGGAAGACCCAAGCAACACTGAAATACTGAAGAACGAAAGCCCAAACCTCCCTAGAGAAATCAAAATGCATAAACAAGTGGCCCATTGACTCCTCATCATTCAAGCAAAGGGGACATGCGTTGATAATAAACAGGCCCCTCTTGCGTAACTATCTATAGTTTATACTTTGTTCCACCCCACTAGCCACGCAAAAGTTGCCACCTTGGAACGCGCACCATAAGGCCGTAGGAAGAAGGTATGCACCTTAACATTCGAATACGACTCTCCTCGATGAGCTCTAACAAGGTCATGCAAGGACTTGACCGAAAACTTTCCGGATCTCTCCACGAGCCATCGCACTGAGTCGCCCCTGACCGAAGTACAGTGTGTTGTCTCATAGGAGTCCTCCACAACTACTCTTCTTCAGTCGGGTATAATTGGTTTTACTTCTTCTAAGAGTGTTCCTTAGGTTATTGCCTATAAACCTTTCAATCAAAGATAACTGGTAAAAACAATGCGTTGTCTCGGTCAATCAAGTCTTCATCCATTTCCTCTGTGACATTAGCCAATGGTACGTTAACCCGTGTGTCCAAGTTGGGTAATACTTGCCCCACCCCATCTCTTTCATTATCGTCAGTACTTTATATTCCTAAATTTCCTTTAAGCTTGTTATCAGTGAGTAAGCTAACCAAATGCTTGAACGGTTTTGTCACATTTTATCCCTCCTATTGTAAATTTCAGGATCTAAAGACGAGGAGGATGATAGTTGGAGGATAAGAGGTAAATGGACTCTATTACCTCGACAATGGAATAACTGGAGCTGTATTGCGAACAAATCTCCCTCATCAGTGGCATTTTAGGCTGGGTCGCCCTTTGTTAAGTAGTTTAAAGAGTCTTGTCCCGTTGTTCTCATATGTAATTTAAAGAGTCTTGTTCCGTCATTGTCATATGTGCCTACGTTAAGAGTGAAGCTTGTGAGTTAAGCAACCATCAAAGGGTGTCGTTTCTTCCTTGTATAGACAAAAGAAGTGATAAACTTTTCTATTTGATACATTTAATACTAAAGTGTATATTCTGTGTTCAAACAATGATGGGGAATATGTATTTCATTATTTTAACCCATATCTTTCATCTCATGGCATTATTCACCAAACTTTGTGTGCATGCACACACTGTAACCCCACCAAACAAGGGAATATGTGCTTTTCTCCTTCAACCACATGTTGTGAATATTGGAAACAAGCATATCCTTTCTTTTCTAAATATATTCATTGTGATGGCTTCATTGGTTATTGCAGTTCATCAAAACACTTCTACTCATGTGGGGTGCACATCACTGCCCAAGACCCCTCAAACTAGACCTGGTTATTTAAGATCACTAGAATGCCGAATTACCTTTTTTAAAAAAAAAAAAAACTCTTTTATGAGAAAATCTCAAAAGAACCAAAATGTGCCTCTCCACAATACGAAGAAAGAAAACACACCAAGAACGCCATGAAGTTCTTTCATCATCTCCACCTTATAATCCCACAAATTCAACTGAAAACAACAAATAAAGCCAACTCTGGGGGCTAAAAAATCATCTACTCACTCCTTCAATGATGATGGTAAGGAGAAATGAAGAAATAGGATCACCTTAGCAAAAACTCCGCGAAGCGCAAGAGAAGCCTTTTAGAGTTCCATTTATCGTCGTCGTCGTCGTCAAAGCCTTTTCCCAAGTAATTGGGGTCATCTAAACAAAATCTAGTGACCGCATTCCACTCCATCATGGACCATATCCTCGTTTAAGCAGATAGGTCATCATCATGTCTTTTTCTTGTTGCCTCCACCATTCAACCCATGTCCTTTTGGGCCTTCCCCTGCCCTTTTAAGGGTTGTTTGGCAACACTGGTTTGGGTGTATTTAAGTGCATTTGGTTTCCAAAAGTCATTTGGCAGCATGGATTCGGAGGCAAATGAAATATACAACGTTGGTGTGTTTTGAAATCTTGTTGTTTTGTTGCAATTCCAGTGTAATTGGAATGAAATGAAACCTTCAAAAAAAAAGGAGTGAAATGCCTTTTTTTACTCCTTTTTTAAAGGCAGGAGAGTCGCTCATATAACAAAGGTATTGCTAGGCTACTAATCCACTATACACATGACATGGTGATGATACCACAAACCAATCCAATTACAAGTTGCATCACTACAGTCACATCAATAGAATGATCCAAACTGTCTAAGCATTGGCCATGTAAATCAACAATCAAAAAAAGTCACTCGTTTGTGATCCTTATGCTTGTCACCCACCTGAGACTCGGAATTTCATCATTTTTTTTCCAAAGTATATATTTCAATGGGCTTATTACAATCATTTTGTCCAATCACATACACTAATTTGGGATATTACGGTTGATTTAGTAATCAAATTCAAGTTCCTATAAATATATTACAAAATTTCAATCCATTCCAATTACAAGTTGCCTAACACAACTAAGGATTCAAATCACCTTGATTCAGGTATAATTGTGACTTGGATTCTATTGCATTCCAAATACGAGCTCCCAAACAAGCCCTTAGAGCCTTCAACTTGAACCAACTCCCTAACTGGACACAGTTCTTGGTCTTCGTTGCACATGACAAAACCATCTTACTCTACTTTTCATCTTATTATCTATTGGTGCTACTCCTAAGTTCCCTTGAATGCATTCATTTCTATGTATATCCTTCCTCTTGCCATGCATCCATAGCTATGTTCAATTGTTCAGCCTTCGAACATGTTGCTTTTTAACTTTCCAACATTTTGCCTAATAAAGGATGATCACATAAAACACGAAAGGCACAATTCCATTTCTTCTACCCAACTTGAATTCTAGGGGTATACTTCTCAATCTCTATGCTCTTATGAATTATCAACCCCAATGTTTTTTGTATCATTAACTTTCCAACATTTTGCCTCATAAAGGATGATCACATAAAACTCCAAAGGCACAATTCCATTTCTTCTACCCAACTTGAATTCTAGAGGTATCCTTCTCAATCTCTATGCTCTTATGAATTATCAACCCCAATGTTTTTTTTATCATTATCGCATTATGTATTGCACGCTTGGGATAAGGATACATATCGGTTATCGCATGGGGTATATTAGTTTTATTGCGTAATTTATCACACTTTTTGGGAAACATGGGAAATATTGGAAAATTAGTTGAAATTTTCAATGAAACTTCAGGGATCGTTAAAAAAAGGCATCAATACACACTTTTATTAAATCAAACATCACAAAAAATAGGTGCACATAATAAGTTTCCTTTGTATAGGGTTTGATGAGGACATTCGAGCACATTAAAGGATATACCAGAAGAGGAGATCAGCTCCAATTTCACTTTGGCTTGGTGACCACTACATGGGCCCAGGTGGGCCACATTGAAGACCCCACATGCATGATCGTGCATCTTCGAAGACTCTACACTAGGAAGATGCATGTGAGTTGCTTATTGAGGAGTTTGGACCGTTGGATTGCGAGGACACATCTATTGGATGGTTGGATCTCGAGGACGTTTTAATTGGATAGTTGGGTCATTGTGATCCTGGCTCACATTGACCGTAGACTTTAGTATGCTTAGATTTATTTCTTTTATTTAGTTGATTATTCATGTTGGATTTATTTTGATATTTAGTTGAGATTAGGGAGTTATGAACAAGTTTTCTTTCATTGAGCGTCTTAATGAGAGGATTTTCATCTGAGAGCGCCTTTTTGTAACAATTCATCATTAAGCGCCTTAATGTGAGGATTTTCATTTGAGAGTGCCTTTTTTTTTGTAAAAAGTCCATTTTAAGACTAGGCCTAGCCCATTATTGACTGTTTTGAAATTTTGAAAATATATATATATAGCTCTCTTGTTTTGAGATAGAAAATATCGTGAATGGAGATTGATGGTGTGTGAAGCCAAATGTATCCTCTTTGTTATTCTTTGAAAATGAATTTTCTCTTATCCTTCTCCCTTCTTATAAAATCTTTCTTTTCTTCTCAAAACCCTAAATCCCTTTACTCTTTCCTTTTAAACCTAAACCCACTTCCCCAAACCCATCCTTTCTTATTCATCACCATCAGCCCCTACACGTATGGACAAGGCCGTACTATCGTACAGTCAGCCCCTTCTCTATGTTTTCTTCCCTTTCTTCAATCCATCTTCCTATTTCATAAATCCTAGCCTAAAACCATAATCCCCAATTCCCTACAAAACCCTAATCCTCAATTCCATATAAAAACCTAGATTCCCATATACCTAACCCTAGAAAGACTAAATCAACCCCTTTGAATTAAACCTAAACCTATGCTCAAGGGGGAAGTTATACCTTCCATTGATCCTTTGAAATTTCATGTTTTATATGATTTAGTTTATTGTGGGACTGTGATTTAGATTGAAATCTGAATTTTATTCTTTATTTGATTTCTTAGATTTGTGGTAGGTTAGTATATCTTATACTTTGAATTGCTCTTCAATCCATCTATAATTTCCTTCACATTATATCTAGCTTAGATCACGCGTCCTACATCAAATTTATAACATTTTGATAGAGGACAGCCGACCAGCGCACCAAAAGCTCCAAAGCTGATGAGGAAGGACCTGTTTATCCTTACATGCAGCCCTCCCAGGCAAACCCAGTCGAGACCTCCCCGTGGGCAACCCCCGCCTCGCACGGGTCCTCCAATCGCACAGTCCCACAGTGGGCCCCACCTCATGGCCATTCTGCATCTCATAGACCCCACCTTGTATACCACCCCACCCCAACATGGAGATATGGTGCATCCTTGGAATCACGCCAAGATGCCCTCGCATCATCCACCCACGCCGGTGAGGAGACTCGAACACTGGGCTCCCGCTCCAATACCATTTTGATAGCAGACAACCGACCAGTGCACCAAAAGCTCCAAAGCTGATGGGGAAGGACCTGTTTATCCTTATATGTAGTGGAGGCCCTCCTAGGCAAACCAAGGCGAGACCTCCCCGTGGGCAACCCCCGCTTTGCATGGGTCCCCGAATCGCACGGTCCCACAGTGGGCCCAACCTCATGGCCATTCTACATCTCACAAACCCCACCTCATGGGCCACTCCACCCCAGCGTGGAGATACAATGCATCCTTGGAATCACACCAAGATGCCCATTAAGGTCCTAAGCTATGCATTATCTGACTAAACTAATGCAAGTATGCAACTATATTCAAAGTCAATTCATATAATTCAAAAATATAAGAAGACATTTATAGAAACACAGCCAACACATCTAAAAGCAAAATAAGTAGAAATTTAGAAATGTACTTTTGAATGATGTGGGTGGTTGTGCTCAAACCCACATAGAGCTACGCAGTAGCTCAAAATCATTGTCTTCATCTCGACGGGCCTAGGAATAATATTGTCGCTTCACAAATCAACAGTATTGTGCCCAAGTCATAAAAGAATGGCACTAGTGAAGATACTATCTGACAAAACGTTAGTACTCATCCCATTTGAACTGAACCAATAGGCCCATCTGTGGGTAGCGTAATCATCATAGTCTGTGGCTAATATGGATCTGGGGCGGGCACATGTAGCGCTGCCCTCAATCTCAAAATCGAAAGTTGAAATCCTTCCATGCAAAACATGAAGAATCGTGCATTTCTAACCATTTGGCACTGATTTGATATGATTTAAAAAAAAAAAAAAAATGATAAAAATGCGAAAATACTCACTGAATCGAAACTGGCCCCAAATCGGCTTTGATCTTAATTCTAGCTAGAAGAAGTTTTTCTTCAAAATGATTCAAAATTATGGACAGAAATCCACTCTATATGTGTTTAGAAGAGGAAAGAAACAAATAAATAAATAAATAAATAAATATGATTTTTTTAGGTTTTTCTTCCACCAACCTCAACTCCCAAACGATGCCGACGTATATGTCGATATCGATAGATATAGTCAGCAGTGTTTTAAATAGCATGTATCATATAGCGTGGCATTTGGCCCTCTATAGCGTGTAGCATAAGCTACACGATCCTTAATATTTTTTAATTAAAATAATAGAAAATATGATAAATTTTACAAAATGCATAATTTCTATGAGTTATGACCACAAATATGGATCATCAACCACTTATTTCCATGCAAAATCTCTCTCTCTCTCTCTCTCTCTCTCTCTCTCTCTCTCTCTCTCTCTCTCTCTCTCTCTCTCTGCCTTTAGACATCTCTAAGTGTGACTTCTTTTTTATTAAAACATCACAAATTCATGATATAGACCACAATTTGGATAGTCCGAATTAATCTAAGTGCTCTATCCACGATATGGACCACAATTTGGACCGAATTAGTTTAATGTAGTGTCATGTGTCATAGATATAAGTCATCACCATTTTAAAATAGGTGTTAAAACTAACATAGAAAACACAATTTAAAAAATGAGATTTCGGGTAGCTTACGCTATCTACGTTACGCTACATGCACTATATCTTATGCTACCTACCCTGTAGCTTACGCTGCCAAGGAGTTACGCTACTTGCGTACACTACATAGCATTTTCGCTACACTACAGCGCTACTGAAAACAGTGATCGTCAATATTAAAGGGAAAAAGAAGAAGAAGAGGAGGAGGAGGAAGGTGAGATATATTGCAATAAGTGCAATACATTGTGATATCGTGCAATAAATTGCAATATTTTGACTAACACCCTGGATTTTAGATACTTTGGAGGTGTAACATATCGTTGGTTTGTGATAACGTGATATTACAAACACTGATCAACACAAGATATGAAAAGTGGTCATTTTGGTATATTCTTAGCCAACAACCTTAACTAAGTCCTTGTTTCCACTCCTACTATTACTAAAATTGCTCCATATACCCTATGTTAGTCCAACTAACAAATCATTTGTATTTTAAAGCTCTAGCATCGTGTTCATGACATTCCTTGTCTTGTCAATCAAAACTACATCATCTACAACAACATACACAATGGGATCTTTTCCTCCAAATGCATCATTAACTCGTCCATAACCAATGCAAGAAGGTAAGAGCTCAATGTCAACCCCTAGTGAAAACCTACAATAATCAAAAACTCTCGTGTGATCTTCACATTTGTTACTACTCCCTCATACATATCCTTAATCATGTCAATATATCCTCTTAAAACTCATTCCTTTACCAACTACCACCAAATTAACTCTTTATGGACCCTATCATATGCTCTTTATGTAAAAATTAAAATTAAAAAAAAGACCGTGTGGAGATCGCCTATTTCTCCATCAATTGGCTAAGTAGGAAAATAGCTTCAGTGGCACACCTCCCTGTCATGAAACCAAATTGATTTTCTGATATATTCATCTAATGTCTCAAGTCTTTGCTCAATCACTTTGCCAAAGTTTCCTAGCATGGCTACGTCTAATCCCACAATTAGAAGGGATATCAATCAGATCATTTGCACATACAATTCGAAGAATCTTTCTTTTTATTTTCCTCTTCTTCGTTTTTTTTTTTTTTTTTTTTTTGGGGGGGGGGGGGGGTGGTTCAGGGTTGTTGAAGAATCTTTCATACTCATTAAAGTTTCAAACTCCAAAACTTTACAAAAGAAAAATGGCTAGTATAAAGATCTCCCCCCACATCTCTTTCCTTTTCTAAGGGTAAATCCGTGGGACAAGGAATAATGACCTTGAAAAGCACCCATCTATCATAGTTCACCGAGCTTAAACAACACACACCTCTCTACTTAACTTTTTTTTTTTTTCTTAACTTGCCTACTTCAAATGACGTCCCCCAAATAGATCTCCTTGCCAATATTGAAAATGTTTTCTTTAGCTCTTCAAATGTCCATCAAAAGAAAAACCCAAGTTCATACCCCAACTCACTGAAAGGGCATCCTTGGATCACTTTGAAATCTTCCAAATGAAGGACTTCATTTGGGAAATGGCACTAGTGAGAGGATTACCAAATCTCCTCGTTGCCCTAGCAAAGTTCTCGTGGATGGATCTAGCTGGAGTGGCAGCACCAAGACAGGCAAACAAAGAGAGAGAGAGAGCGAGAGAGAGATTAAGATTATTGTATCAATCAATGCACAATAAAAGGGCAAATATGAAGAAGCAACCTTTTGCAAGACAATCAATCGATTTTCAATTGCCTTTTGAGTTCTGCTTGACCTTACTTCCTGCTTGACCTTACTTCCTAGTTGGACTCCAAGATAGTGAGCTTTAGGAATCCTACAAACTTTTCTAACATCAAGAGAGAAAATACAATAATCTAGCAACCTCCCTAGTCTTCACATCAAATTTAAATAAATTGTTTAAATCAACAATGGGAGAAGGACAATCATTGGATACATCTGACACCATTCAAATTAGTCATGGTCATTGGACTCATCCATATACAACTTTGGACTTGCCCAAATCATAAAACCGCATATTCAACAAGATTAGCCCCTCAAACCCTCTTTATCACGTGGTATAACCCTCTGTTTCATAACTTCTTAGATTGTGCACAGTGTAATCATTCTCAAGTCCAAAATATTATTCAAACCAAAATTACCGCCTTTCATTTTGAAAATTAAAATAAAATGTCATTATGCAGCCCCCATCAACTTTTTCGCTTGATGTGTCTTAACTCTTGACATGTACACCCCTTCCCATGACCCGATGCATACCCAACGGGTACCCAAACCCGACCAGCTCGAGTACCAAGTACTGTATCTGTAGGACTCGACACAAACCCGACCCATTCACAACCCTAATCAAACCAAGAGGTGGAACTTGTTGGAAAGAGTAGCATAAGGTTGTTGGAACTTAAAATACCACCTTTTTCAAGAGGAGCTCCAAATTCTTATCACAGATCAATATCATCCATCAAGTGGGACCCACCTAACGTTTGCAATATCATTGATATCGGCCAATATATCGGTCGATATTATCGTTATCCCATACCAATGATACAATAGACCCCTTGAGTATATAAAATCCAGGTTGTCTATCAAAATATCGCAATGTATCGCACGATATCGCAATTATCGCAATATATCGTACATTCCTCTTTTGTTTTTCCTTTAGTATCAACAATATTTATCGATATCAACAGATTATCGTTAACACCGTTTGAAAGTTGGGGCTAGATGAAGAAAAACCTCAAAAAACTCCATTTTTCCTCATTTTCCATATTTCTTTCATCTTTAAACACATCTAGAGTGGATTTCGATCCATCCTCTTGGATCATTTCAAAGAAAAACGACATTTTCAAGCCAGAATAAAGATTAAAACCGATTTGAGGCTAGTTTCAATTCGATGAGTATTTTCGCATTTTGATCTTTTTTTACTGATTCTTCTTCTTCTTCTTTTTCGTCTTCTTCTTCTTCTTCTTTGTTTAAATCATATCAAATCGGTCCCAAAATGGTTAGCAATACATGATTCTTCACATTTTGCATGGAAAATCAAGAATTTCAACCTTTGATTACAAAATTTGAAGGTAGGTGGTCCAATATGAATACTCCGAAGATATATACATGCCCACCCCCTATCCATACCAGCCACAGATTGTAACGATTACATAATACCCACGAATGGACATACTGGTTCAGTTCGGAGAAAATGAATACTAGCATTATGTTAGAGTATCTTCACTAGTATCATTCTACTATGACCCAGGCACAGTATTGTCAATTTGTGGAGCAACAGCATTATTCCCAGCCACGTCTAGATGGAGATGATGACCACGTAGCTCTATGTGAGTCTGAGCCACAGCCACACACATCATACAAAGGTCTATTTCTAAATTTTTTACTTTCTTTTGCTTTTGAATGTGTTGGTTGTGTTTACATAAATGTCTTCTTATATTTTTGAATTATATAAATTAACTTTGAATATAGTTGCATCAATTCAGTCAGACGACACATAGCTTAGGACCCTATACAAGGGAAACCTATTATGTGCAATCGTTTTTTTTGTGATTTTATGATTTAAAAGTGTGTATTAATGTCTTTTTAACAATCCCTGAAGTTTAATTGAAAAAAAATTAAAAAATCGACTAATTTCTCAATGTTTCCCAAATTGTGTGATAAATTACATGATACAACTGATATATCCCGTGCGATAACCAATACATATTCGTGTCCCAAGGGTGCGATACATAGTGCGATAACGATATGGGAAAATTGGTCCTACGTAGTGTTTAAATTATTGGCGATATTATCGAATTATCGCCGATAATTTCGAATCGCTAGAGTTGCGACACCGAAACTCCCTTTTTTCGTTTCTCTTCCTAATATCGCCGATTTTTCGACGATTTTATCGATTTTTTGCGAAAAGTCCAATTGTCACTCAGTGTTCACAATATCGGCCGATAGTATCGGTATCGCAATCCAACGATACGAAACACGTCGGAAGAAATATTCCGAAAAAATTGGAAAGAGAGAGAGAGAGAGGAAAACTTTCAATAGGGTGGATTTCTGCACCTGTAGAATAGATTGCCCTGATTGGAAGCTGTATTTGGTGGGCTATTTGAATCGAAGCTCGCCATTCATAGGTTACTGTAAAGAAAATCTCGATTCCCTTTTTTCTTTCTATTAGATTATTACTTGAAAACGAATTGATTTAAGAAGAAAATGCGAAAAAAATAAATAAATAAATCTAGAGATCCGGAGATTTGGGGAAGAATTCAGGGTTTTAGGGTCTCTGGGATAAAAAATGGGTTCAGAGCCCTTTTTTGTCGGGCGCGGATGCGCTACTGACGGGTTGAGTAGCCGGACCGTCACCAAGTTCTGTGGTTCCCACCATGATGTATGTTTTGTATCCACACCGTCCATCCATTTTGAGAGACCATTTTAGGTCATGAGCTAAAGAATGATTCAGATCCAAAGCTCGAGTGCACCCTACCACAGAAAAAAGTGGGGAGAGTGACGCTCACCATTAAAAATTTCTAATGGCCACAAAAGTTTTCAATGAAGTTGATATTTGTGTTTTACCTTATTTAATGTTTGTGTTAACTTATGAACAGATTGGATCTCAAATAAACATCACGGTGGACCTTAGGAAGGTTTCAACGGTGGGTGTAACTCACTCCACTGTTTTCGGTGGTGGGGTCCATTATAGTTTTGGATCTGCCTAATTCTTTGGATCATGCCCTAAAATGTTCTCTCCAAATGGATGGACGGTGTGGATACAACACATACATCATGATAGGATCCACATAACTTGGTGACGTCACTTCAATAGCGAGTCACGCTACTAACCTGTCATAGCTAATCCGCGTCCTTTTTTATCGGGCACGGCTACACGAGGCACGTACGCATCTTTTCACACGTGTAATGGGCCTCTAATCTAAACGGTTCATGTGATGTGGCATCCCATGAAACTCCCAGGGACCAAATTTTACCCTAATCTAAAACTCTGGTGGGCCATAGCAAAGAAAGATGCAAATCAAGGGAGAAAAATGTTTTCTTTTATAATGGCCCACTGAAGTCTTAGATGAAAGCAAAAGTTGAACCATAGAAGTTTCATGGAGTGTTGTATCACTTAGACCGTTCAGATTTTGGACTCACATCACATATGATGAGTTCTCAAAAAGTTCTCACGATAACTCCGCTTCATGGAAAATCTGCGTTGGCGCGGATCAGGAGCCTAGATATGGATGGTCTGTCAGGGCTCTGTAAGGCCCACCACGATATATTTGTTTTATCTACACCGCCCATCCATTTTTGATATGTTATTCTAGGGAATGAGCCCAAAATGTAGCCAGATATGAGGTTCAAGTGGTCAACACCACAGGAAGTAGTGGTGGGAATGATATCCACCATTGAAGCTTTCCTGGGGCCCATCATGATGTTTATTTTCCATCCAATTTGTTCATAAGGTCTAATAGACCTGGATGAAGGGAAAACATAAATATTAGCTTGCTCCAAAACTTATGTAGCCCCCGCAATTTTTTTAATGGTTGCCATTCAATGATCACTTTTTCGTGTGGTGTGGTCCACCTAAGATTTGGATTCGTTTCATTTTTTGGCCCATACCATAAAATGATTTGTCAAAATGAGTTAACGGTGTAGATACCAAATCATTTTTAGCTTATTATCCAAAAAATTAGCACATCCAATTATCAAGTGGACCATACCAAAGGAAAAAGTGGCGATTGACGATTAATGGGCCACAAAAGTTCTAGATCAATCATATATTTGTTTTTTCTTTCATCCAAGCTTATGTGAACTTATCAACAAATTGGATGGTAAATAAACACTACAAAAACATTAAGGTGAGCCCTAAGAAGGTTTTAATGGTAGGGTCTTCAAATCTATGGTGGACCACACCATTGGAAAAAGTAGCGAATGACTATTAAAAGCTTTTTGTAGGCCACAAAAGTTTTGGATCAAGCTAATATTTGTATATTCCTTTCATCCAGTTCTAGTTGAGCTTATCAACAGGTTAGATGGCAAAAAAGCATTACAGATCTGCTTTACATTAGGCCTAGGGAAGTTTTTAATGGTTACCCTTCAATCATCATTCTTTCTTGTGGTGTGGTTCACATAAGATTTGTATACACTTAATTTTTGGATCCATGTCCTAAAATGGGTTGTAAAAACGGATGGACGGAGTGGATATACAATATATAATCAAGGTGGGCCCTACAGTAAGGGTAACACCCACTAAGTTGTTGCCTGGGTAACACCCAATCCGCACCCTTATGAATTGGGTGCGGATTGCGTGTGACCCCTGTGTGGGGCCATAGAGATGTACGTCACAAATCCACACTGATTGGATAATCCAATCCATCCTTGATTTAGCATTTTTGAGTTCACTTACTTTTACGTGTCTTAATTACTGTATGCCAGTTGCATTTGTAATATATAAACTCATTTTGGTTGCTATTAAAGTGATTTTTTATGGCATCGCATGCGTTTTGGGTCCCATTAAATGAAAACTTATTATGTAATGTATTCTTTTTGCAATTTTTTATTCCTAAATATGTAAATATGTGTATTTAGGCATGTCTTGAAGTTTCACTGAAAAATTTCATCGTTTTCCCCATGTTTCCCTCTTTTTCCCCGCATTTCTGGTTATCAGCCATATTATCGGCGATAACGATATTATATCTTTATCTCTGGCCAGCGAAACTTGTAGCGATACCGACAACTAGAACACTGGTCCTACCTTTGGTCAAACAACTATGTTCATGGTGGGTCTTACCCATTGTTCAAAGCATACCCGATATCATCCATATCTCCAACTCGTCAATTCCGATAACACTGGTAATATCAAAAATTCCAAGTATCAGCAATGCGTCACTATGTATCACCAATATATCGATATTGTCAATGTATCGCCAATAATTTTTACTATGTAAATTCCAAGTGTCGCTTCTATTGTCCATGTATCGCCAATATTTTCAACTGTGTAAATTCCAGGTGTCACTTGTATTGTTAATGTATTGGTGATATTATTGAAATATCGCCATAAACCAGTTTGCTAAAAAAATTCCATTTAAATTTTTTTATGGGCACATGGTTGTACACTGTGTTCAATTTGTCGATGATAATATCAATAATATTGTGATATTACCTTTATCGCAACATGGTGATATTGAGACCACAATCTTTCGTTTCCCTTCAAGTTGTCGACAATTTCTCAGCATAATATCGTGTGTTGTAGATATTCTGAAATATTAATGGATGTTTGGATGGAGGGTTGGATGGACATATGAGGTGGTTAGATGGATCGATGGGATGGATGCGATGGTTGGACTGATTTCTTACGACAACAGATGCTTTTAGGACCCCACTAACTGGAAACTATTTATGTATGCATTCTTTTTGCAATTTTCTTATTCCTAAATATGCAAATGTGTATTTTAGCATCTCTTGAAGTTTCACTGAAAAATTCCACCATTTTCCCCATGTTTCCCGCATTTCCCATTATTGGCGATATTATTGGTGATATCGATATTGTTTCCATATCCTCGGCTAGCGAAACTTATAGCGATACAGATACTTAGAACACCAGTCCTACCTTCGGTCAAACAACTAGGTTCATGTGATCATTCTAATTTTTATCAATGACATTTAATGGTTGGGGCTTTGGTCCACCTAAAAAGGAGTGCGGATATCATCCATGTATCTAACAAGGGAGGGAAAACCTCTTCGAAGGAGTAGCCCAAAGTTGCTAGAACTAAACCTGCCACAATTTTTCAGGAGGAACTTCAAGTTCCACTTTCTGGAACCTTTTGGAAAATGAAACCAAGAGTTCCTGAGAGAAACCAATGAGCTTGACCCAACTGAACTACCTACTAATCAGGCATGTACTTCTAGACCTAACCGGATTAAGCTAGCCTAGGAACCTAGGCCTAAGACCAACCAACTACGGACTAAGCCTGAAAGTACCAATAGCTAGCTCAACCCCTTTACAACTTCAATAACAGACAAACTTTACTTACTCAAAGGGCTCCCCTAAGGTTCTTGTTCCGAGGCTCCTTACCTGACCTCCTACCAATAACCAAGTTCCCATCAAGAATGGCTTTCTTAAAGGAAGACACGCATACCATGGATTCAGCTTCAAGCTTCAACCTTAAGCTTCACCGAAGAGCTTCTTTCGTACATAATCAACACCTTTCTTATACGCCACGATCAAACCTCCAAGTCCCTCCAAGGCGCCAAGTTGAGAACTTCCTGACCATATTAGGCTATTAGCAAAGTTGATTGCCATCCTTGCAAGCAAGCAACATCCTACCTCTTCAGATTCTCTATTCTCTTCGAAATAAACAAAAGCAATACCCCACTCAAAGCAAATTTTCGTTCTTTGATATTGCCACATAGCATCCACAGATTACCGAACTTCCCATAATGTCAATGAAAATTATTAGTTATTGTTCTTCAAGGAATCTTTCCACAAAAATGACAAACAATTCCACTGGTCACCTTTGCCTCAATTGAAACATCAATGTTCTTTCAAATACCAATACATTTGCTTGAAACCTTACATCCTTAGAATCTTTCTTTTGGTTATTAACATGAACCCAATCTCCCCCCAAATCTCGTGTGGTAGATTTTGTTGTTCAAAAACCGTGTTGCATAACAGGATTAGGTTCATCATACTCAAATTTGATTCCATCAAACAAAGGTGCTCCATTCACAAATCCAGTGCTTGTGAACTTGATCCAGCTACTATTAAGGTTGTTAATAGGCCAGGGTCGATTCAGCAAAAGCAGATTTTTGAATAGGCATGGCCCGGTCTGACCAATTCAAAACTCGGGCCAAAGTCAACTTCAGTCTTGGGATCCCTGGCCTGTTGACTGTCCTAGCTATTGTTAAATCTATATATTTTCATTATTTTGTTGATTTTTGGCAAGAAGAAGAAGAAGTAACTAACGATTCATATATTATGGGCTCCATCCATTTCTTCCCAAAACATTGGTCATAGCCATTGACTAAGCTCAAAAATCAGGTCAATAAACTGATCATATCAATTACATTCATGTCTTAAAAAACCAATATGAATCCAGTAATAACTTGAACCATGAGAACAATTCCTTAGCGGCGGTAGACACTCTATTCTCCTAATGACCATATGTCCACGGCTGGCAGCCTAGCAATGGTAGACACATAGGCTACAATAGGGCGGCCGCCAGCAATTAGATGCTAATGGTGACTGTCCGGTTTGTCTCTATCAGTGAAGTGGGGGAGAGCTTTTCCCCCCTTTTTTTCTTAACCATTTGGAGGAACCCATTGCCAATTTGTTGCCATTGACTAGTTTCGCAGGTCGATGGCAGTTGGCAAAAGGAATAGGCATTTGTCATGCAATGATTTGCCACCACTTTCTTCATCCAAATAGAGGGAAGCTGCTTCTTGAAAAGGGGTTTAATCTCCTTTTCCTTTTTGACATTTCCTTTTTGAAAGCCCCTTCCCTTTTGGTGCACAACATTGTCCACATAAGCTAAAACCACGCAAGTTGCAACCATGTAGGTCATGGGTTAAGAGTGTAACAATAGGATCTTGGTGGAGGGTTTCAGCGGTCATATATGTCACCGAACATGTACGTAATCTACACGAGGACCAAATAGCTAACAAATGTTTGTAACACATGCATATGTGCCTGTATCACACCAATGTAATGCTCATGCACTTCCATTGCAGGAACTCCACTCACTCTTAAGTCTTGCTGCAGAAACACATTCAGAAAAACAAAACCCACAACCTGGGTCAGAGATTCATCAAACAATGGCTATAATATCTAAAATCCCAGCAAAGGCTCTCACTGATAGCAGAAACTGAATTCAGACACAACAATATGTGGGTCTAGGAATCTAGAAACTAATATCACCATCATCACAGCTTGTCCCTGCCATGCAAGGTCAGCAAAATCTAAAAAGATAATAATGCACTGAAAAGCAAAAATCAGAAAAATCTAAAATATGATAATACAGCTAAAAGCAAAAATCTCAGAAGTCAAAGCCGATAAAAAATGAATATATGAAAATCTTTCATAGAGAAAGGCAATAAGAAAATCCCATAAAAGCTTGCAACATTCAATTCATCAATCATCATCAAAACAACCATGAAGTATAGCCAAAAAATCATAAATTTGAGATAAAAGAAGCAGAGAGAGAGAGAGAGCAGACAGACCAAGCTGATCTCTGCTGTGGAGATCAATGAAGCTGCCATTGAATCTGAAAAGTTAGTAAAGGATATTAAACTAAGAGGTGTGCCTGTACCCCAAATAAACAGTAAGATGGATATTTTGGCAGAACCAAACGAGTTCCTTTCAGGGATGCTTTTAGGGCAGTGGGGAAGAAACCCCACTATGCATGACCATGTTCTTTGGATTTTTCTCCAACCCAAATTAGTATCCATTTCCTTTCAGTGCCTGAAAGGGAAAGAAATTGTTTTGGGTTTGGGCAGTAACATACACTGCCCACTTTATTGACAACATACTTTTAAACACACCCTGGAAATTTTTTGCTCAAAACCCAATTCGTAAAATGATAATCTATAGCAATTTTTAGATTGCAACAACCAACTACTCATCATTCCTCAAAACAATCATGAAGTTCTAGCTGGACACATCCCATCAGTCCTAGGGCTCTTGGCATATTGGTTAGGTTCTTAACATTTGGTATCAGAGCAAACACCATGTACTGTGTCGAGTTACAAAAGGACAACCTGGACAACAGTGAAAGCCACCACAACATAGCAACGGCTACCTGGACAACTAGAGTGCAGCAGCATTCCCTCTCCAGGTGGAAAGGAAAGAATGGGTGCTGCCAAAGATATAGGCTTTGGAGCGTCATGGCATGGTTTGATCCAATTAAGGGTCTAGCTTGACACACACCATCAGTCATAGGGCTTTTGGAGCATTGGTTAGGCCCTTAACAAACATCACAAAACCATTCACATGGAAATTTTGAGCAAGCCTTGGATCATTCATCAAGTGAGCCCTACCACGGACTGCCAAGAGCTTAACCATCACATGGATTATTGGACTATCCTAGCTCTCCTATTGTCTGTATGCACATGTTGGGTGCCACGGAAGCAAACCCCAAATTTGAATCAGACGAACGATAAATAAACGCAAACAAATCAATCACAGAGAACACGCAAATTTACGTGGAAAAACCCTTGCGGGAAAAAACCATGGCACAAAGCAACAATCCACGATGAAAACGAATTAAAGAGATAATATCGACTTACAGACGCGAAAAAATAATCTCAAAAACCCTAGCTCTCCTTTAGAACAAGTCATCGTTCACTTAAGATTGCCCTAATCCCGCATTACACCCATATAAATAATGTTACACCCGGAATAGGAAACAAATCACGCAATTATACAAAACCACGTGTGTCATCGATCTAAGCATCGATCAAGCCTCCAACCATACATGCTTAAAAGTGTCCGAAGAGTTAATTTAATTTTTCCAAATCTAACCGCCAAAAATTGTCCAATGAGCAAATTCATATATTCGGGGTACTATCGATCGATCGAACCAAACTATTGATTGATCGAAATCCACTATTCCAACATATATTGGAGACAACAATTTCAACAATCCCCATCGTAGTTTCAATCTTTATGCTCCATTGCTTCTAATTGTTATCACCATCTCTAATCGTCTCCATCATAGTATCAACACCGTCGTCACTTTTCGTGCACACTCCGTCTTCATTACACCTCTGTCAATCCCAGAGAAGTATAACAGAATCTGAACCTCTCTGCAGGAACCACTTTCCAAAGCATATCCGTCATATTCATGTTCGTGTGGATCCTCTCAAGAGTAGCATTGTCTTCCTCAAGCACCTGCTGGATAAAATGATGATGAACATCAATATATTTAGTTCTATAATGGCAAACCGAGATCTTCGCCAAAGTGATAGTGCTTTCACTGTCACAATTCACAGGCACGATTGTTGAGACTCAAATATTGCATAATTTTCCCCATTTATATCTTGGTTTTATGAACATGAACCAGCTTAATATTCTATTTTACTCATGTATGTGTTGCAAGGTGAATTTAAGTGCTTGGATTGAAAAAGGGTGTCAAAAGCATGGATTTGATGCTCAAGAATCACCAAGGCAAGGGATGGATCTTAAGAGACCAAGATTGAAGAATTCACATGCCAATGATCCAAGAAAACCAAGTGAGGAATGAAGAGAATCGAAGATTTGAAGTGAAGAATCCTGAAATCATCCTGAAAAAGTGTATTCTTAAGCTCTGAAGTCTATTTTGGAAAACTGCGCAGCGGAAAATCTATTTTAAACAAACTGTGTAGCGAGAAGTCTATTTTGGAAATTGCATATATTTGAGGCGGTTTCTAGAGTTTTCCAACTTTGTATGAAAATTGGAGTTCCCTACTTATAAATAGGGCTTCCTAGGGCATTCCTAAGCATCATTAGAAGCATTCAAGAGCAATATTAAGGGTTTTTAAAGGGTTTTCAATTTTATAAGTTGTTTTTTTCCTTTTAGATCTTTTCTATTTGCATTTATTTCTTTCTTGTTGCTTTCTTTTTCTATTCTAGTTATGTTTTTCTAATTTCCTTCTAGCCCAAGCTAGAAGGGAAGCACATAGGTTTAATAATTCTTTAAGTTATGATGATTGATTGTTTTAATGATGAGAAGAATGGTGTATGCATGTTATCTATTGTTTAGGTTTTGTTTTTTTATCCTCTTCTGAGATCCATATGTTTCCATCATATGAGATACACATTGATGGATAGGCTTACCCTAGATCAATCAGATTTCCTAGATAGGAGAGGTTCTCAACCTGTTATATTTCTTTGATTTTCATTACCTCATTGATGTTGAATTCTTAAAATCACTGACGCTTGAGAATATATATCAATGGTGCAAATCCATGATTTTCTAATTTTTTATATCATTTATTAAAATATTTAAACTGTTTTATTTTCCGATTAGGCTGACCATAGTGCTCAGATCCTAGTTGTGTTATCCAAGTCATCATGATTTTGGAACATTAACCTATGTATGGAACTTTGAAGCTTGGGTGTTGTTTTAATTCAGTTGAATTACATCCATTCAAAAATCCCAAAATCAAATCATCAGATTAGTTTTTATTACTTAGTTTGTTTTGCATTTGATTTTGTCCTTCTCGCAATTCATCTCCCTGTGGGATCGACCCTGTATTCACAGGATATTACTTAAGAACCTCTGCACTTGGAGGCAAGCAATCAACGATCTCTTGCTGAAAACTCAACTCATGCATCATTCATCTCAACCAAACACCTTCTTTGAATGCCTCCATCACTGTCATATATTGAGCTTCAGTTGTGGAAAGAGCAACCACAGACTGAAGCTTCGACATCCAATTGATCGCTCCACCTACTACTACAAATGAGTAACCAGAAGTCGACCTTCTATTGTCCATGTTTCCTGTATAATCAGAATCCACATAGCCTACAAGTTTGTCCTCTGATTTTTCAAATGTTAAGACGTAATCCTTCGTACTTCATAGATACCGAAGTAGCCATTTCACCACCTCTCAATGTTGCTTGCTTGTCAAGATTTGACATGTACCTTCTCACAACACCGACTGCATGTGAAATATCCAGTCTCGTAAAGACCATGGCAAGCATCAAACTGCCAACTGTGATCAAGTAGGGCACACGAAACATCAACTGCTTTTCTTCATCTATAGTATGACATTGCTCTGAAGAAAGCCGAAAGTAAACATCATTGGGTGTGCTAACCGGTTTAACCTTGTCCATCCCAAACTTGACCAATACCTTCTCAAGGTATTCTACCCGAGACAATTGTAACCTGCTCCTATCCCTATCTCTATGTATATCAATGCCGAGAAACCTCTTTGCAGCCCCCAGATCTTTCATCTCGAATGTCATTAATAATTGAGCCCTCAATATGTTGATCTCATACATGTTATGACTAACAATAAGCATATCATCAACATACAATAACAGTATAATGAATCATTCATCACTCAGTGATCTGAAGTAGACACAATGATCGAATTCACTCCTAATAAACTGCTAACTCACCATGAAAGAATCAATTTTTTTTGTACCACTGCCTAGGCGACTATTTCAAGTCGTACAACGACCTCCTCAACCTACAAACCTTGTTCTCTAACCCTTGTACCTCGAACACCTTTGACTATTTCATGTAAATCTGCTCTTCCAGTTCCTTAGGTAGGAAAGTTGTCTTCACATCCATTTGTTCCAATTCTCGATTGTATTGGGCAACTAACACCAACACAAATCTGATAGATCCCTGCTTGACCACAGGTGCAAAAACTCGCAAAAGTCGACATCCTCCTTTTGTGCATAACAATTCATTACCAGCATGGCCTTGTATCTATCATGTTTCTTCCGATAGATCCACTTACATCCGATCGCATTACGCCCAACGGGAAGCTCCATCAGCTCCCACGTCTCATTCTTGTACAAACAATCCATCTCATCCTGCATTGTCGCCACCCACTTCTCAGCATCTATCTTACAATGCTTCCTAAAAGGTAGACGGATCACCCTCATCCATAATAAGAACGAATGCAACATTTGAGTAATCTCTGTATACCGCCGGTAATCTGCGATCTCTCAGTGGATTTCTCATCACAAGTGGATGCCTCAACTACTCTTGTACCTCTTCCTGCGGCTCGACTTCTACATGTGTCACACCCACACTAACTTTTATGTTTCATTGTGTTCTTCATTACGGAACAAGGAATACTCATCAAACATGACGTCACTGCTTAATCATAATCTTTCGTATGACTCGGTCATACAGCATGTATCCCTTCACACCATCACCATAGCAGACAAAGGTACACTTCTTCGCCTTTATTGTAGCTTCTCTTTCTCAACAGACCATACATAAGAGTAAGCATCACAACCAAATACTCGCAGCTCTGAGTAGTCTACATAATAACCACTCCACACTTTTTCTGGAATTTTACAATCTATGACCGTAGACAGGGACCAATTTCCTAAGTAACAAGTCGTATTGACAGCCTCAGTCCATAGTTCCTTGCCCGATGCAGCATTACTCAACATACTTCAGACTCTCTCCAGGAGAGTTTGGTTCATACGTTCCACCACACCATTCTGCTCTGATGTACGCCTCATTGTATTGTGCCTCACTATCCCCTCATATTTGCAAAATTGATTGAATTCCCTAAAAGTGAATTATCCGTCGTTGTTTGTCCTTAGTATTTTCCTCTTCTGTCATATATGCTTTTCCACCATCACCTTCCACACCTTAAAAGTGACGAAAACATTGAATTTATGCTTCATGAAGTAAATTCAAACTTTTGTAGAGTAGCCATCTATGAATGTGACAAAAAATGATGACATCCCTCCATAAACAACGGCCGACGGCCCCCATACATCCAAATGCACATAATCAAGCAAACCTTTACTTATATGTTTTCCAGACTTAAAAGACAATCATGATTGTTTACCATATACGCAATGCTCGCATACATTAAAATCAACACTTTTAAATGTATGAATCAGACAAGAATCAATAATTACCTTCATATCGTACTCGCTCATGTGGCCTAGATGCGCATGCCACAAATGTGCCAATGTGGACTCTACTACAAATGTTACAGCTCCACCGGATACGGTATTCCCGACCAACTTGTAAAGGTTACTGCTCCGTTATGCTTTCATATCAATGGGTGACCCCTTTGAAACCTTCAAGACAAGATCAAACCCGATGAAATTGCATCCAAGTGCATCGCGGGCCCCCAGAAATATCAAATTCTTCTTTAAATCAGAAATGTCTCTCATTTGTCCGGATACGTTTCTTTCCATCAAACATCTTGATGTGCACCAATCCAAACCAACAAATTTACAGGCAAAGTCATTGCCCATAAATATCATGCAATAATCATACTCGTTGTATGTGGTAAACTAACTCTAATGAGAGCACATGTGATACGATGCCCCCAAATCTAAAATCCACTCATTATTGAGATACCCGAATTTGGATGCGGTTGATACATCACAACCACCTACTTCCTCACTGGATTATGTTGCGTTGGCCTCCCTCAACGAATCATTTGATTTATCTCCCTTCTGAGCTTTGGGGTTCTGACAATCCTTCTTCATATGTTCATGCCTACCACAATTCAAACACTTCAACTTCCATTTGCCTTTCGACTTGGACCTCGATCGTGATTTCCCTTTTTCTTGCTTAGACGCTCTTCCCCTAGCAACTAGCTCTCCCGTAGATGTACTTTCCCCACCATTCTTCCTTCTTAATTGCTTTGACTGCAGCGATAAGATAAGATAGCGGTGTCGAGGTCCAAGGTGTCTCTACCATGGCACAAAATATCAACCAGATTCTCGTAATCCAAAAGGGACGTCAACAGGATAAGGGTTTTATTTTCTTCATCAATCTTAACCTCTACGCTCGTCAGTTTCTAAATTAATTTGTTAAAGGCATTGATGTGCTCATCAAGATGCAACCGCTCCACCATCTTTATATTATAAAGTCGCCTCTTCAAATATAGACGGTTTGGGAGAGATTTTGTCATGTACAAACTCTCTAACTTTGTCCAAGGCCCTGCGGACCAACATCATCTTATCAAGGGCATTATAGAGGAGATCATCGGATAAATATAATTGAATCGAGGAAATCGCCCTTTGATCAAGTTCTTCTCACTCTTCATTGTTCATAGTTGCAGGACGCTTCGCTATACCAAGGAGTGCTTGTTGCAATCCTTGTTGAACTAGAAGGGCTCTCATTTTCAGTCTTCACCTTCCATAGTTCAATGTTATTTTTCCCGGTAAACTTCTATGTCTCATACTTCACGTTCGATCCCTTCATCGTCATGTCTCATATTCAAACACGAATCCCAATGTATATCTCTAATACCACTTGTTGGGTGCCACAGAATCAAACCCCGAATTCGAATCACATAAACGATAGATAAATGCAAACAAAGCAATCAAAGAGAATACACGACTTTAAATGAAAAAACCCTTGCGGAAAAAAAAAAAAAAAAAAAAAAAAAAATGGCACAAAGCGACAATCTACTATGAAAACAAATTATAAGAGATAGAATCGACTTAGAGATGCAAAAAACCATTCTCAAAACCCTCGCTCTCATTTAGAACAAGTCCTCGTTCACTTAAGATTACCCTAATCCTGCATTACACACATATATATAGTGTTACACCCAAAATAGGAAACAAATCACACAATTACGCAAAACCGCGGGCGCCGTCAATCTAAGCATCGATCAAGCAACCCTCGAATGATCGAGCCTCCAATCGAACATGCTCAAAAGTGTCCAGAGAATTAATTTTATTTTTCCGAATTTTCACGATTGATCAAGCCTCCAATTGAACATGCTCAAAATGGTCGATCGATCAAAACCACCAAAAACTGCCCAGCAAGAAAACTCATAAATTCGGGGTATTATAGATCGATCGAACTAGACTGTCGATTGATCGAAACCCTTTGTTCTAGCATAGATTGGAGACACCAATTTCAACAGCAAATGGCCACTGAAAACAGAAGAAGAAGAAGAGGAATAAAGACAAAGTCTTTTGTCTGGGACCAATCGGTGTGATATTATGTGCAGCATCCTGTAGGGCCACGTGAATGGTTTGGACATCCCATGCTTGTGCCATGTGTGTGGTTTTTCAGAAATGGAATTGTGTTCGTTTGTGATCTTTACCACTGAAATTAAACAAAAAAGTGAAGACTGAGAACATAAAAAGATGGTTCAATGCTATAATCACGTCAAACCTTCCAATCCATCGTAGGACACTACTAGGTAGCCATAAAATCATATGATCCAGATAAAAGAGAGTGAATAGAAACCAATACAGGATCAAGATTTATAAATAAATAAATAAATAAATAAAAGCAACACAGCACGTACCAATCTCAACACCGAGACCTTGCATCCCAGAGACAAGGACATTGGATGCAAAGAGCCTCCGCATCGTCTCTCGTCCATAGACAGCAAGCTGCCGGCTGTGCAGATCCTCATCGATCTCGGGTGGGTTGCCGTTGGAGTGTGCCATGTGGTTTCGGTCAGACGACGAGGGCAGAGGCGAGACCAAGTTGTCGAGGCGCGGCTTCTTGGGGGAGATTTCAGCGCAGTTGCTGCTGGAGTCGTCGTCTGCTGCTGCGGCTCCGACGGCTCTCTTTCTAGGAAGCATAGAGTGGAATAAACTGCTCAAAAGACCGCCGAAGCAACCCATTGCGAGAATCAACAACAGCGAGAGAAGAAAGGAATTGAGATCGGGAGTAGTTTTAAAGAGAAGAAATCCGGTTACGATTGACATGGGGACGAAAAACCCTAACCCTAACCCTAGTTTTAGAACCATCAGCTTTAGAATTTTCAAGGGAACGAGGAAGAAAGCGAGAAGGAGACGAAATAAACGAGAGAAGGGAAAGAATAAAGAGGGAGAGAACGTACCAGAGAGGGCTGGTGATGAGGGAAAGAATGGGATTCGGAAGACTGCGAGGTAGAGGGGCTTTTCTTATGTGGGATGTTAGGGTTATGCTAGTGCGGTGCCCCTAGTTTGAGCTGGCATTTTTGACTGACCTGCAGAGAATGAACGTGTTTGTGTGGGAAAGTTACATGGCAGGGTAAGGAAGACGGGAGGGTGGGCAGCGGAGCGGCTGGGGCACACGTGCAGAAGACCCTGCCACCCGTGCAACATTGAGGCCGTTCATCGGGTTATTTTCGCCATGGAATGTTGTCCGTTAACTACGCGGATTGCCTACAACCGTGGCCTGATTGGATAGAGCGACGTGGGCCTGTGAGACGTGGCCCTGCAGTTAAAAAGACAAATCACTTCATTGAGGAATCCTATGTCTCACATCTCAAATGCTTCTGCGGCGTTTGTTTCATCGGGTCATGTTAGGGTTTTACAATCGAGAGTTGCAGCAAATTTCAGTGGAGATGATACGAACCGTAACAATTAAGAGAAATTAACCACTGATCCTAATATTGTACGCATGTTTGGCTTGCTTAGATGATATGGATGTAGCCCTTTGGGCAAATTTGATCCTATAGATGGGTTCATCAATGGCCTACAAATGTTTTAGGTTTGGGTTGGTGCGCCTTGACGTGGACCAATAAAAGGTTATCATGTGTTGATACTACAGGGCTAGTGCTGGCAGAAATCCTACTCACGTCAGTGAGTATCTCGGTTTGTGTTCGGCCCGAAAGCAACCTCATATCAAATCAAATAATACAATCAAGAAAGAAAAATTTAAACAACCATATATGATATAGAGATTTTACCCGGAAAACTCTGATTAGAAAAAATCATAGCACAAAGTAACAATGAATCCACTGTAATCAGAAAAATATTAAAAGAAATTAAACAACATACAATAGAAACCTTATCTATTCCCTTCAAAAACCTTGAGTCTCTCTTCATCTCTACAAATGAAATCTCTCAAGCTCTCCACACATGGACTCTCTTAACCCTGATTGCGATTAGAAAGATATATATATATTACCGTACACAGTTAAAAACAAAACCCGCACTTACACATATAGACCGGTCAAATCGGATATAACCTTCGATCGGACTGGACAAAACCGACATTCCTCGGTCGGACCGAGTGTCAAGTAAAACATCACAGCAAGTAAAGAGATAAAACCAAAATTTCCGATCAAGCCGACATAGGCTTTGGTAGAACTAAAAATTCCATGTTTGCATCAGATTAAAGGCACCCGATCAACGATCTCTACCATGGCTTTAATCCTCTAGCGCCACTGCTCTGAGTTGTTGTCACCATCTCTAACCATTTTCAATATTAACACCATCATCATTGCTTCTCATGCACACTACATCTTCATTTCTTTTTTGCCAGGACTATAAAAGTCGAGTAAAACTTGAATTTCTCTGCACGAATAACTTTTATAAGCATGTTCGTCGGATTTACATTGGTGTAAATCTTATCAAGAGTGACACCTCATTCCTATAACCTCTGTCAGGTAAAATGATGACGAACTTCAATGTATTGAGTCCGGGAGTACTACGCAGAGTTCTTAGCTAAATTGATCATGCTCTCACTATCACAATGTACAGGCACGGCCTCCTGCTAAAGCCTCAACTCATTCATCATCCCTTTCAACTAAATAGCTTCCTTGAATGCTTTCATCACTACCGTATATTCAGTTTCGATCGTGGAAAATACAAACACATACTAAAGATTGAATATTCAACTAATAGCTCTACTCACCGATACAAACCAGTAATTAGAAGTCGACCTTTTATTATCCAGATTCCCTGTATAATTCACATCCACATATCCTACAAATTTATCCTCATAATTTCCAAAAACCAATACGTAGTTCGTCGTACCTTATACGTAACGAAGTAATCATTTCACTACTTCCCAATGTTGATTGGTGGGGTTTGACATATATCTGCTCATAACACCCCCAACATGTGAAATATTCGATATAATACAGACCATGGCATATAAAAGACTGTCAATCGTGCTTGAGAAGAGCACACGAGACATATATCGCTTTTCTTCATCTGAAGCAGGACATTGCTCCAAAGAAAGCCGAATGTAAGTAGTGTAGGGTGTGTAACCCGGTTTAGCCTTTTCCAGTTCAAACTTAACCAAGACTTTCTCAAGATACTCCTCATGAGACAACCATAGCTTGCTCATTTCCCTGTCCTCATGCATATCAATGCCGAGAATCATCTTAACAGTTCCCATATATTCCATCTCAATTGTCTTTGATAACTGAGCCTTTAATATGTTGATTTCAGTTATGCTATTGCTGGCGATAAACATATTATCAACATATAACACTAAAATAACAAATTCTCTGTCACTCAGTGATCGAAAATAGATACAATGAACGAATTCAGTTATGATAAACTACTAACTCAATATGAAAAAATCAAACTTCTTGTATTACTACCTGGGAAATTGTTTCACGATGTACAATGACCTCTTTAACCTACAAACTCTATTATCTTATCCTTGCACCATTAACCCTTCAGGCTACTTCGTGTAGATATGCTCTTTTTGTTTCCCATATAGAAACATAGTCTTCACATTTAACTGTTCCAATTCCATATTGTATTGGGCAACCAAAGACAATATAAATATAATAAATACCCGCTTGACCACTGTTGTAAATATCTCACCGAAGTCGACACACTCCCTTTGAGCATGACCCATTGCTACCAGTCTGGTCGTGTATCTATCCATATTCTTCCAGTAGATCCACTTGAAACTAATCTCTTTCCGCCCAACGGGTGGCTCCATCAACTTCGACATTTCATTTTCATATAAAGAGTTCATCTCACCATGCATTGTTGTCATCCACTTCTCAGCATCTACGTCTTCAAGTGTTGCCTGAAAAGTAGACGAATTCCCCTCATCTACAATAAAAGCAAATGTAGTATTTAAGTCATTTATGTATCTTAATGGTAACTTATGATCCCTTGGTGAATTTCTGTAATGCCTTGGAATTTTGCCAACCTGGAGATAGACGTCCTTAGGCACTGGATTGATCATAACACCTTATTAACTTCTCATAACTCAAATCATAAAGCTCCAACTCCCTTTTTTAACCCATTTCCTTCAAAAATATCACTTTTCACTACCTTATTGTTAAAATTTTCTAAGTACTTTCCTATTAGACATTAATCTAAAAGTTTAAATGATGAAAAACAATACTTAAAATAAAATTTACTATAAATAGTAAATATATAAATAAAATAAGTTTTTGACCATTAAATTTATGGAATCTTACAAAATAAATAGGTTATTTGGATAGATCAGCTTCTCCTATCCCAAAGTCATATATTGCATGTCAAATAACTCATCCCGGTTTGCAAGATACGCCGTTTCAAAAATCACGAGGCAAAAACAATACAGCGGGTGGGCGGCACCTCCGCCAGATCGGGGGGGCCCCATGTAACACCCTGATTCTCACTACCCGAGGATGGGCACTCAAGTACGAGAACCCGAGGGTTACGTCATGAATTAAGTTTACCATTCCTCTAACCATCAATACAATTCATAACATACTACTCCTCAAACCATCAATACAAGTCGTAACATACCATTTCTCAATTCCTCGGCACAAGTTATAACAACCCGATATAACCACTGTATAAACTAGTCGGGTAAGTTCACTATATACCATTTCTCAATTCCTCGGCACAAGTCATAACAACCCGATATAACCACTGTATAAACTAGTCGGGTAAGTTCACTATATACAGATTAAACATGAAATAAAGCAAAATCCATAACAGGGAAGTTTTAATTACATATCTCAAGTAAACAAAACTAAACTAACGACTGAAAGTATAATGTGAAAACAACGAAATTTAAATATTTAGTTGGAGCGCCTGTGGATTAGCTGTATCGTCATACTGATCTTCTTCACTGTACTCCTCTCCAGCAACTTCTGGGATGTCGTTATAAGCACCGTTACTCTCCGTCATACCTGAGTCTATTTGGTGCAACCGCACAGTTGAGTGAGTGAAAACTCGGTGGGAATCTCCCTCGTAGATTCAACCATAATACATTCTTCCAAAGCAAATTAACAATTCATATGCAATTCATAAGACAATATTGTTACACATGAATGTATGAATATATGTATAAAAATACAGATCTGGTTATGCACATCTAGCTGTCAAAAGAAAGGTCGCCCAAGGCGAACTAGTTCTCTAGAAAAGTATGCACAGGTACGTCCAAAAGAACTAGACACCCGAAAAAGACCATGCAGACCACCCACGGTAGATTACCCACCTGGAAAAGGCCATAAAATGAGTATGCCTAAGGACAATATCCTGGAAAAATACTTAGAGTACGCCCAAGGAGGTATGAAAATCCCGAAAAAGCCTCATAAAGAAAGGAGCGGCCCAAAGTGCACAAATGTACACCCGGAATAGCTCACATGTCATGCATGAATGTTATGCACCATGATTTTAGATACATTATATTGATAAAAATTTTCATAACTTTCAACTTTTAAATAAAAGATATCCAATTGTGAATTTCAAAGGGACTAAATGAGATAGGGTATATCCTTTGATTTATTTAACAATTCTTCCCATGCCTGTTCTTCATACAATTCACAACAACAATAGAATGATGTAAGAATTATTCATGCAATGGTACCAATAATTTAAAGATTTCTGAGTATGGAGAATGATAAGATAATGCTAATCAACTCACTAGTAGTCTAGTATGAAAAGCCTCCTACTAACAATAAGTCTAATAGAGATGTATTCATAGACAATGTTTCATATATGTGGCATAAAATTTATAAGATAATGCATCATAGGGAAATGTGGCATTAGCACGATTTCTACAAGAAGATAGTAAACTTATAACTAACATTTCATACATTAAAGATGGAATTCACATGGAACTTTGTATAGGGAAGGAGCTACGGGGGATGCTCCTCACCTTGATTGAGAACGTCCCTAGACTTGGATCTCCTTGTAAAGTAATTTATGAATTCTGATTTTTGAGGATCGCTTGAAGTAAGACGTTTTTCACATGTATCAGTTGGACACAGTCCCTGGGTAAGATGTTAGAGAATTCAGTGAGTCAGTACCGAGTTGACTCAGTTGGGATTCTCAACTAATGGTTAGTTGAGCTGTTTCATCGGTTTTGGTTAATCACGGGCTTAGATTATGGGTTTATTGAACCCAACACTTCTCAACATTGATTATAACCCAATGGAATCAGTTAGACTCAGTCAGAAAACTGACCGAGTCTAGCCATTGCAGAGTATCGAGTTGGCCCGGTTGGAAAACTATTCGGGTTAGCCTTCAATTGAAAAATCTGGATCCCCCCTGGACTGGTTTTCTAACTAACTGGGGCGATTTGCTACCCGGTTACAACAGAGTCCAGACTTCCAAGCCTAAAACGGTCCCGGGTCGTTGACTCAGTGGTGACCCATTTCAAGCAATTCCTTTGTCTCGCTGGGTGTGATGCATCGGAGACGGGTTTGAGGCTCTTCCCCTAGCTCAATGCAAACCGTCCACATCCACGTTTTTAAACTGGGGTTTTCGCCTATAGATGTGGTGCAATATTATTCAACTCGTAACTGAGTTGGAGTGATAGTGGACGAAATCAGACAAGCTGACGAGTTAGCCATTAATAGAGGGAGAAGTGATGAGGACTACCTGATTCGGGACACTGTTCGGGTGCTGACGGATGGGTTGGAACAACTGGCTTCTCAGCGGATGAAGCAAATGAACGGTGGTTGCAGTGCGAACTCAGTTAACTCGGGTCGAGTCGAAACAGTAGCTGCAACCGAACAACTGGCTTCCCTTTTCTTTCCCACTATCTTCCTTCCCCCTCTCTATCTTACTTCTCTTTCTCTTTCTCTTACTAAACCAGGGAAAATCCTGGACTCGGCCTGATTTACGGTGCCCCCGAACCGAGTCGACTCAGTTTGAGGAGAACGGCGTTTCTCCTTACTAATTTCCTCTCTTTTCATTTTCGGAAAAGGAATGCCCTAAACGAGACCTTAAATAGCCCCTACAAATCCTATTCTAGAGGCTTCGAATCCTAACTAATCAAAGGATTAGTTATGGTCTCTAATCGTTTAATGTTTTAGTGATGACGAAAGGTAATCCTTGTTGCGTGGTTGTAATCTGATGGTAGGAATAGACTCCTGGAGCCCAGGCCAATGCATCAAACGTCTCGGATTGAGTGTAGGGACCCACTTAAAGGAAATGGGTTTTTCGAATGAGTGGGGAAGATGATCCAGCCACCCATGGTGGATCTTTGATCAACGGCTAATCTAATGATCTGTTGCACACGGATGATTTAGATTGGACTACTGGATACTGTGGGACCCATATTTTGGAAGGCCGTGATGATTTCTAGGAAATCTCACGAGTCGTTCCTCTAGTGCACGAGATCTTGCCTACGTTTTTATTAACCAAGGGCTGCCCTAACGTGGACGGCTGAGATGGGATTGGAGAGGCTTCTAGAAGCGAATGAATGGATGAGATTTTTCCAGCGCAATAACAGAAAGATTCCCTCGGACAGCTGTCCTCTCCTCTCCGTCTCTCTCTCTCTCTTACTTGTTATAGTTATCTAACTTCAAGGGCTAGGATTTATTTATTTGTTTATTTATTTACAGAATGGACGGTTAAGATCGCAAGCGGATTTCCTGGATTGCTAACTCGCAGAGCCAGAAGCGGAAAGTTCCGTTTTAAGAGGACTACCGCACGTTACGTCGCTTGCGGACACGGTTGTTCACAAATTCAAACACTCCCACACGTAGGAGCTTCAGGGTTTCATTCGAAACTCCAAGATGAATATGATGGACGGTCCGGATTGTTGATGCGGACCCAGATGGTGGGCTTTTAGTGACACACATACGAACGGTATTTTCAAATACCGTAAATAGTGGGAAAGGGAGAGAATTTGCTCTTTTTTTTGAGATTTTTCAGGTCAGCACGGTCAAACCGTGCTGACGGTTTCGGTACACCTCATGTGAATACGGGTCTGTGTATATGCGGAAGTTCTAAGTGGAGTCCATGCGACCCCTCGAGAAATCTAAACCGTTGATCTTTCTTAAAGGGTCTAATTAAACACCCTAGACGGTGGATTTATGAATTTTTTGGTAGTTTGATATAATCTTTTACTATTTAAAGAGATTTATTTATTTATCTACTATTATGATTATTATTATTAGTATTATTATTATTATTTTTTTTTTTATTTTTTATTTTTTATTTTTTGTAAATTTTTTTTTTGATTAAGGTGTATGTTATTTCTATCTTGGATTTGTTTTGAACAATTGCCCATATGACATCGTGACGTATTTCAAAGGTACAATACATTGGTTAAGTTAAATGGTTTACAGGGTGGTCTTTTTGTAAATTATCTAAGGATGATATCTTAATTCCTATGGTTTAAGGGAAATATCCAAGTATAAAAATACGGGATGTCACACCCCACTCGGCCTCATAGCGCCTGGACGGAGACACCGCCAGGTTGGTGGTGCGCCGCCGGAGCACCAAGTTTTGGTGCGCCCTTGCTGCAGATTTTCTGCACTTTTCGATCGAATTCAAAAAGTCATATCTCCTTCGTTATAACTCTGATTTAGGTGATTCAAAAGCAAGATTGAAGTTTGATAAGTCTAGTTTTATATAAAAATAAGAGAAAAATATAATAAAAATTTTAATATTATTGAATCTAGGTTGACGTGACGACTATCCGAAAATTATTATTTTGGACAGCTGCTGCTTGTAGAATTTTTATAATTTTTTTATGACACGAAATCTAATAAAATTTGGTGGAGATGAAGTGAACTTGATAAAGAACTACTAGAAAAATAATTAAAAGTGCCAAAAAGGGGCATAGAACTACCCTAGGACCTTATTATGTCGTAATTAGGGTATAATTTAATTAAGTACTAAACTAAATAAGTGGTGGATTTGGCTTGAACCACTTTTTATACGAACTACAAGACCCAAAACCATTAGGATCATCGACTCAACATTACCTTAAGACCTCGGAGCAATCTCAAAACCCAGTTACTCTCGGGAGCACATTGAAACTCCGTATCAGACCCGGACCGCGCGTCGAAAGTCCGATTACTGCAAAACTATACGGTTATGACCGCCTTACTGGACTTGACAACCACCTCAAAAATCAAGTCCGGATAATATGCCAAAACACACAACTTGAGCTCAGAGAGAAATGTGTGAGAAACGCGAATATCTTTAAAAAATGAACTCAAACTTAAGTGAATTGAGTCGTTCGCTTGTAGGCCAAATCTAAGGATTTAGACCGTCAGAATCTGACCCAACTACACCATCGGATCAGAGAAAATTTACAACACACGTCAGTGTACTTGTGGCCCTGATTAAGTACCGGTAACCGTTGAACTGAAACTGGTCCCCCGCGGTCGATCTGTAAATCCGATCGGACCAAAAACTTAGCTTGACCAAGATCCAATATCAGGGGACTTACTCCGGACCTTATGCAGAAAAGGGGCCCCTAGATGTGCTCCGTTGGGCCGAAACAGACGAGTTTTAGCTATAACCTAAGTATATCATTGCCCTGGGGCCATTCCCATCAATTATGAGCTTATATAAGGACCTAAAACCCTCTCTCTCTCATTCCATACGAATTTCAAACCCTAGGAGAGAAAAGAGAAAGTAAAGAGAAGAAGAAAGTGAGGAGAAGAGAGAGAGTGTGAGAGTTTGTTCCTAGGATTCGATCCCACCCCTCCATGTGCTTAATCATCGCTACTATATCGCTATACTGGCGATTCTGATTCTATTTTCGGGTAAAAAATCTTAACCCTAACCTATTTTAGGGATTCAAATAAAGTAAATAGTGAAATAGCTAACCTATTTCATGCTATAGGTTGTCATTGTGCCGTAGGCGAGAACTTAGTGTTTAAACTGAGTTCGTTACGGGTCTACCGGCGGAAGGTGCGGACTATAAATGTTTAGGTTATGGTTTTCAAGGTTTTCAATGTCAGTTAATGATTTATGACTGACTTGATCGCTATCGCATACTTAGATACGATGTTTCCCGCGGTTTACACATATATATGAACTATGTTGAATATAGTGTATTCCATGTGTTTGTTGATATGATTGAATGTGTATGGAATTTAGTTTCGTATTTGTCATGATTATTCATCGTGAATATATGGTTGTCATACGTTTAACAACTCCTTGGTGAAAGGATTTGCCCTAACACCTGTTATAACCAACATACGTCACTTATGTTGAAGTGTGTAGTCTAAGTGCTTGTAAAAATGTTTGAATGAATATGGAATTTGGATCTATACTTGCCATGATTATTAACTATGAATATATGCTTGTTGTGTATTTGGCAACTCCTTTATAAAAGGGCTTACCAGGATATATGTTATAACTAGTCTAATACATGTATGTTGAAATGTGTAGTCTAAGTGTTTGATAAAATGCCTGAATGAGGAAATGCTTATTGAGATATATTTAATGAGGGTGTTGAGATAGAATTCTCAATTGCCTTATCTATAGTTACAATTTTCCTCATGTAACCTATCTCGTTATTTCGTAATTTATGGATGAAATGCCTTTGTATGTTAACATGTGCCCTATGTGTTTGATAAAATGCTCAAATGAGTGTTGTACTTGGATTGTTTGTTAAATGCCTATATGATTTTCACATATCTTTATATGCTGCATTTGAGTATGATTGGGACTACTACGTAGTCCAAGCAATCAGTAACAATTCCTGATTAAGTGGCCGAACTAGTCTCGCCACATTGGATAAGTTCGGTGAATCCGAGTCGTACGATGATTGTCGACAGTGGTACCATGTCAACTAATTTAGCATACGCTCATACCCATCAAACTTGTAAAGTAACCCAATTGGCCTATTGTGTGTTTACCATGTATGAACACTACTGCTTGAACCTAAGGTACCAACTTACCAATGTAAAGAGTCGTTTAACCTTGGTACCACGGTCCGCTAAGACTCATGAGCCGGGCATGGTGGTATGGGACACCGTGGTCGAGCTGTCGACCTACGCTGGGACGATGAGCCTCCCCGTAGTGACCAGTGAGCAACTCAAACTCGTGAGTCGAATACGGTGGCATGAGACACTGTATTTGAGTTGTCGGCCTACACTGGCGCGGTCTGGCTGTGGTTCCCAGTTGGGTCGGTGACGAGCCTTTGAAAATAGACTGCCAGTTAGTAGGACGTTGGTGGAGTGACCTCGAGTATGAAATGGGCCTACCCCGGCGCAACCTGGCTGTGGTCTCCAGTCGGGTTAGTGATGAGCATTTGAAAATAGATTGCCAGTTGGTAGGGCATTGGTGGTAGTGACCTCGAGTGTGAATTAAGCCTACGCTGAGGCGACGAGCCTCTTATAGCAACTTACAGTATAAACTCGTGAACTTGTCAATCGTATGTGATAAACTAGGATTGACGACCCTAGATGGATCATTGTTTGGGTAAATGATATAAAAGGAGGTACCTTAACTTCGCAATTCTACTATATAAAAAGGTCTAATAAGAATACGGTAATCACGCTCATGCACCGCATTGCATGTGCCTTTGGCGTTGGTGTTGAGCACAGAGGAATGAGTGCATGCCGCGACTGTAAGAGGAAGATCGCAGAGGGAGTGCAGGTGAGGGCATGCATCATTAATACATATCATGTTTGCATTAACCAGAGTATGTAGGGATGTTTAATTGTATTGCTTTATCATTACTGCTTGATTGAATTGATAACATGTTAACCTTTGCCTTAGAGCTCCACTGAGTGATCACTCACTCCCATGTTATGGGACGGTGTTTTAAAACAAAACCAGATTCTGTTGTAGTTGCATATGATGACGAAGCTGACGAAGCAGAGCCTGACTTTTATGATGATGATGAGGAGTTCTCCTATATGTAACTTTCAGGTGGGACTACGTAGACCATATTCTGATCGACGGGGTTACAGGGATGCTGATTAGTTGTCATTACGCCTTTTTATTTTATATATTTGAACTCACATGTATATATAGTTTTTCCATTTTGGGAGTATACATATGCATACTTAACCTGGTAACATGTTTACACTCTGGAGACCCACATCAGTTTATATATTCTATGTATCTATCACAGTTTTCTGTTTGCTTAAATCTAATTGTCTCTGGAGTACGATATGTTGTTTTGGTATAATCTTACTCATGTTTAAGACACTAATATAGATAACATCTAATCATCATTATCTATGTTGCATAAGTGATGTCCTGGAACTCGGGAGTTGGGCTCCTGCTCGACCCCCGATTTTCACGGTGTTACAATTTCTCCTGACAGGTAGTTACTCCACCTCTTCCTATACCTCTATATGCGGCTCAACTTCTTCAAGTGTTTCACATTTACCTATTTCAGCATCAATCGGTGATTTATATATTTCATTGTGCTTATCATGCTGAAACAAGGAACCTTCATCAAACTTGATGTCCCGTGTCACGCCCCAAACTCGGAAATCGGGCTCACAAAATTCTCGATCGCCGAATCCGGCACTGACAGCCTCCATAGTACCCCATTATTGGCTCCCGACACCCATACACAAGGTTCTGATCCTGGAATCCTACAGTGAGGATTTCAAACATATTTTGATTCATAATGAGCATAAACATAAGCATAACCCATGAAAATTACCACAAGAACACCATCACAAAATCCACTATGATAAAAAACTTTGAGTATAATGTGTATGAAAGGGAAATGCAAGATAATGAAAATAACAGAAACCCCAAAAGCTCGACTGCACGCTCCAATTGCGGCGAGGCTAAGGTTACGTCTTGGCATCACCTGCACGCATCAATCGTGCATAAGCTTATAGAAAGCTTATAGGGTGGTGTAAGTGTGTGCGTAGTATGAACGTGCTCAGAATGCAATGCCAGAGTAATGCAGAATCATGTTGATGGGTATATAAATACAATCAGCCGTACTAAGGCTATGAGGTGCAAGATATGAATGCTATCGGCCATATCAAGACCATGCGATGCGAGATGCAACTCAAGCATGCCAATCCTCATCCAAATCCTCATACAACTCATCAAATATCAGTACAGTTCTCATTCTGGATAATCACCGGGGTCTAGTACACTCTACGCCAGCTTGCCGCCCTTATCTGAACGTACAACTGGGAGAGTGGAAGAGACCTCACTATCTGCCTGCTAATATCAGGCCCATCTCGTCGATAGCGGACCTATTCCTCAAGCTGGTCACACTTAACCTAGAAATTGCCCCCTCACTCAGGCGGGTAAGGTCACACCCCTTTCCAACCGACCACGATATAGTGGGAGATGCGGCCTATTGGTATACGGCCCTCGCGTGCTCATGCATCCACTAGGTCTCGGCATTGGAGTCATCCTCTGGTACCATCGGATTTAGGGATTTTCACCCAGGGACATCTATGGCACCCCGATGCTAGAAACAATATTTTCGGTATCCAATCCAGTCATCCACGATGTGTCTATGAAGGTTATGACCCTGATGTCGCTAAGGCATACAATAATCACAATCACACAAATGTAAGTAAATGAATCACTCTACCAAACATGCAACAATCATGCGCACATCGCGCGCTTATGAAGGGCAACTCTGCCTATCAGGGAGCCCATAAACAATCTGCCCGAAGACATATGCTATGATCAGTCACTCCTCATATCAAGCATATATATGATGCGTATGAGCATGAATCATGGATTTATACTAAACATGTTATATGGTGATGGACTCTGTTCATAATGAAGATGGGCCTAGACGGCCTACACACTACAAGTATGGGCTTATCAATGGGCCCTAGGGAGAGTGACAATGCAGACATTTAACCAACATCATCTTTACAATATGGGCATCAAGCCATCATTGATCCCAAGGCACGGCCTGCCATGCACATCATTACATAAACCATGGTGGAATCACACATTGCAATGGGCCTTATGTACATTCCCTTGGACCTCGACCCATGGGCCTTAAATACATCAAATGGGTCGTATAACATGGGCCTCATATACATCAAGGTGGGCCTCAACAGTGGGCCTCATATATCACATCAATGCAGCCTCAACAACGGCCTTGTACACATCAAGGTGGGCCTCAACAACGGGCCTCATATATCACATTAGGCCTTATCATATGGGCCGAATCAACGGGCCTTATATTCATTGCAATGGGTCATAACCCATGTAAAGATCATTCTAGAGCATTTCCAAAGGAATGAATCGTATCGAAAGATCAACTGGACCGCACTCCAAATAACAGTGGTGACAATGATTTCCACTATTAAAATCCTCAAGGCCACCATATCCTTTATGTTCCATCTAATCTGATCATAAGGCCACATAAACCTGAATTAAGAGGAAAAACAAATCCCCTATTGATCTAAAACTTCTGGAATCCAAGGGTTTCAATGGTAGATGTTCAACCCCACTGTTTCTATAGTGTGGTCCACATGGTACTAGATCTGTCTTTTTTTTCTTTTTCTTTTTTAATTATCTCAAGCCTCAAAATGAGCTTTCAAAATGGTTGGACGGTTTGGATGCAACACATGCATCATGGTGGGTCCCATAGGGATGTATGACATGGATAAAGCACGTACCTCATGGTGGGGTCCCCTACCATCCAGTAACCCAACCGAAATGGCTGGACGGCATAGATAAAACACGTACGTCATAGTAGGTCCCTTGTCCAATGGTGTGGACGGTGTGGGCAAAACACATACACCATAGTGGGTCCCACGTGGGGCCCACCATAACGTTTATTTACCGTCTGATCTGTTAGTAAGGTCACACGGACCGGATGTAGGGGAAAAACAAATTTCATAATGACCTAAAACTTTTGTGACAACCCAAAAGGGTTTCAATGGCAGACGCTCAATCCACTGTTTCCTGTGACGTGGGCCATCTGAGTTCTACCTATGGGTGATTTTTGGGGTGGCCCACAGTCAGGAGGGAGCGGCCACCAAATGCACGGTGTGGATGTTCAACACACATCATGGTGGGGCCCATGGTTGGGACCCACGTCCCTGGCCGTCCGCCCACGCAACAGTGCAGGACACTGCTGGCGTCCTCTGTCAGCAGCAGCAGCAGACGCTGCTATTGTTTATATATATATATATATATATATATATATATATATATATATATATATATTTGAAAATTATGTATTTTTGGGGTTTTTCATATGTGGGGCCCACATCAGTTGAATCCACTCTAGCCATTGCATTCCATGGCTCAAGACAGTCCGAACAAGCCCAATGTTTGGGGTATTTTGGTGTACAGAAACATCGGGGTGGATTTCAACGGTAGAAAATACTGTTTTCTATGGTATGGCCCGCCAGAAAATCGGATTCACTTCATTTTTCAACTCAACGCCTAAAATGAGCTAAAGAATGGAATGGATGGCGTGGATTAGACACATACATTAAGGTGGGGCCTACATGAGCGGCCCACCCAAATACCTTATCTAAATATATATTATTATGTTATATTACTGGAAGTACACCCCATTGTCCGTTCACACTCACAGAACACGTCCAGCATCCCTCGACACTGGACGAATGGCGTGAATACATAAATCAAGGTGTGTCCCACATAGACGTGGCCCACTTGATTTAGATCAATCTGATACTTGTGTTTTTTTCCTTCCATCCAGGCCCATTAACGGGCTGGACGGTGCAGATCCAACACATCTGTCGGGTGGGTCCCATGAAGGTGAATGGCATGGATAAAATATACACTTCATGGTGGGCCACACACACAACCACACTATCATCCATACAAGAGAGATAAAGATAGAGAGAGAGAAAGAGAGACGGTGATAGAGGGACCCCGCCACTATGGGCCCCTCATGGTTACATCAAATACATCAAAATGGGTCCCACCAACAAGTGGGCCCTAAAATAAGAATCAACGATGGATCACCCACCCATTACACTCCTCCTTGATCCAGTAGCCTCCTTAGCTCCTTGTCTTCAATGTTGATGGAGGTAGATGATGAATGAATGGTTGAGATGAGAGATGAGAGAGAGGGAAAGTGGACCACTTTTGACTTTGGGAGAGAGAAAGCTTGGATGTTGGAAATTTTTTTATTGCTTGGGAGGTTTTAGAAATGAGAGAGAGAGAGAGAGAGAGAGAGAGAGAGAGAGAGAGAGAGAGAGAGAGTGATGGGATGATATGGGATGGGGTGATGGGTGGAGTGATGGATGAAGTGATGTAAGAGTTGACTTTGGGGTAGCTTGTGTAAGAGAGAGGTAAGGGTAGGGTATGGGTTACTTATACTTAACTTGATGTGTGATGTGTACTTGCTTGATGAGATTGATTGATTGATTGATTGATGGGATAGGTCGTAGAGATTCTCTCGGAATTCGCACGCGTGACGTTTTCCTCAAAATGAATGCGGACTCATATACTTCTAGCCTGGGTATTTGATCGTTGTGCGAGTCGCGGTGTTGGAACCGTGGCGACGACGCAGTTGCTAAGATATAAGTTTCGGGTTGAGTCGACTCAAGTATGCAGGATTCGGCTTAGGATTGCTCACAAACGTCAGATACAAGTCGAGGGTTGTCGGAATTTGACCGGAAGGACCGCAGAAACCTATGGAATGGTACGGTCTAGGATATGGGTCTTACATCTCAACTAAATATGATTATCTTTAAAACCAACTTATATAATTTGTATTCTTTCACACCCATCACTCACCATAGCCGATAAAAGTACACTTCCTGGCCATTTGGTCTAGCTTTTCTCTCTCATCTGACATTATCGAGAGTAAGCATCACAACCAAATATTTGTAGCCCCGAGTAATCAACTATATGACCACTTGATACTTATTTTAAAATTTTACAATTGATAGTTATAGAAGGAGATCGATTTATTAAATTGTAAGCCTTGGAGAGAGCCTTAGCTTATAACTCCTTGCCCAACTCAAATTACTCATCATACTTCGAGCCATTTCCAAAAGAGTCTAATTAATGCATTCAACCACACCATCCTACTCTAGTGTATGCTTTACTGTGTTGTGCCTCACTATCTTATAATCCTTATAGTATTGGTTTAATTCTCTTGAAGTGAATTATCTGTCATTATCTAACATCATAATCTTTACTTTAAGCTGTCTTTTTTCAATCATTGCCTCCAAAGCCTTGAAAAGTGTCAAACACATTGAATTTATGTTTCAAACAATAAACCCAAACCTTTTTAGAGAAGTCGTCAATGAATGTAATAATGAATGACGACCTTCCTCCAAAAATAATAACTGACAACCCTCACGTATCTGAATGCACATTGTTCGGCTAACTTTACTAACATATTTTCTAGTTGTAAAGCTTAACCTTGATTGTTTCCCATATATGCAATGCTCACATATATCTAAATCAAAACTTTTAAAATTGGGAATTAAACGTCGATCTATAAGTACCTTCATACCTCACTTACTCGTGTGACCTAAGCACGCATGCTACAAACGTGTCGATGTGGACTTCGTTATAGACGATATAGCTCCACACGATATAGTATTTTCAATCAACCTATAAAGATTTTTGTTCATCTATGTTTTCATAACTGTAAGTGCCCATTTTGAAACATTCAGGACACCTTCGTAACCAACAAACTTGCACCCAAGTGCATTTAAAGCTCCCAAAGATATCAATTTTTTATTCAAATACATAATGTATCTGACATCGGTCAAAGTACACTCTACCCCACCAAACATCCTTATGCGAACTAAACCAATTTTGACCATCTTACATGCATGATAATTATTTTGACCACCCTTATGCGAATTAAACCAGGTCACTATCATACTCACTATATTTGGTGAACCAACTCCGATAATAACACATGTGGTATGATGCCTCAGTATCTAAAATCCATTCATGATAAAAGCAACCAGTATTAGACATTCATAACGCATCACAACTACTCGATCATTCACTTGATTCCATTGAATTGACTTCCTTTAACGAATCATCTAATTTTTCTTATAGATTCTGGGATATGTACAGTCCTTATTCATATGTCCCACCCTTTGTTAATTCCAGCACTTCAACTTGCCTCTGCCATTCGACTTGGACTTAGATCACAACTTCCCATTATCTCGCTTAGATGGTCTTCCCTGAGCAAACAGTGCATCTATATAAGTACCTTCGCCACTACTCTTCCTTATCAACTGCTTCGACTGAAGGGCTAAGATAATTGCATCAATGTCCAAGGTATCCCTACCTTAGTACAAAGTATTATCCAGATGCCAGTAGGACTCCGGGAGAGATGTTAACAAAATTACCTTCGCCACTACTCTTCTTTATCGATCTTCACCTTGACGCTTGTCAATTTGCAAACCAATTTGTTAAAGACATTATTGTGTTCAGAGAGATCTGACCCTTCCTCCATCTTCATAGTATAGAACTGTCTTTTAGATGTAGACGATTGGTGGGCAATTTCATCATATAGATGCTCTCCATCTTTATCCATGAGCCTGCAGTAGTTGTTCGATAAATGAACTATAAAAGACTTCATTGGGCAGGCACGATTGAATTGTGTTAATAACCCTCTAATCAAGTTCATCCCTATTATCTTTCTTTGTAAATTCTATACGATTCGCTTTCCCAATGAATGCATGTTGCAGTCCTTGCTGAATTAGGAGAGCTTTTTTCTTTAACCTCCATAATTCAAAATTATATTTTACATGTGAACCTCTCTGTCTCGAATTTCACATTTGATCCCCTCGATGTCATGGTTCCATATTTAATATAAAACACCCAACGTATGCTTTCATACCACTTGTTCTGTGCGGAAGCAACCTCAAATCAAATCAAACAATGCAATAAAGAAAGAAAAATTCAGGCAATCACATAGAATACGAAGATTTTACATGGAAAACCCTTGAGGAAAAAACCCATGACACAAAGCGATGATCAATCTACTATAATCGGAAGAAGGTTCCAAGAGATGGAACAACTTACAGTAAAAACCCTAGTTTCCCCCCTTCAAAACCCTTGATTATCCCTCTGTCTTTGCAGACGAACTCTCTCAAGCTCTCTACACATGGAATCTCTTGTAACCGCGATTAAAAGGACATACATATATACTTTCGTACACATTTCGAAAGAAAAACCTAAATTTACGTGTACCAATCGGTCAGATCATATATAATCTTACGTCAGACCAGACAAAACTGACATACCTCGGTCGGACCGAGTGTCGAGCCAAATAAGTGTAAAAAAATCGTAATGAGTAAATGGACGAAACTGGAATTTTTTATTGTACCAACATAGGCTTCGATTGAACCAAAAATTCCATGTCTACATTGGATTAAAGGCATCTAATCAACAGTTTGATCTTCTTTTAGCATTATGCATTTCGTTATTAATGTGGAGGCATGGACCCTTACACCGGCCTTTAGGGGAACGAATCGATCAATGCCACACAACCACGTTTATCGTGCCAATTAATGAGGCAATGTACTCAACACATCTATAAGAAACCCACTGAGAGAATGGATCTTATCTTGTATTTAGCAATGATATGCTCGAGGAAGCCATCTCTCATAATGCTTCCAAAATGGGAAATATACCCAGAAACGTTTGGAGACTCTATGGTATTCGAGAAGTCTTTGAATATTGGGAAATCAAATTGATATCTAAGCAAATCCAACTATGGTTCGGGCCCAAATCGGGAGGAAATGGATAGCGGCTAGATCAAACCCCAAGATGTACATTGATCGGAGTTAAAAGAATGGGAGACCTTGAGGATTCAATCCCCTAGCCATAGTTTAATTGGGATTAAGAATTTAGGAGATCACGATGTAATGGATCATGTCCATCTCTCTCCATGCAATCCAAACCATCAAGGTATGAAGGCTGATGATCAAATGTAGGAAGCGGTTCGATTGGGTCTTACATATGCATGAACAACTTCAAGTCTTGGATAGACCCCAATTTTCTTCTCGGGTCACTGATATTGGCCTAGTTATCTTCACTAGAGGGATTTTAATGAGATTGATCCCGAACCCATTTAGTAGGCCACGAAGATCTCTATAGCGGGATCAACTACAAGAGGAGGATCTTAGAAGCAAGCGTATTCAGATCTCTTGACGAGATTCCCTTATTTAGAATGTGCGCCATAAACATGGAGGATCCAGGATCAACAAGGAAACCCAACGAGGGTTTTACCGCCTTCACAAGTTATAAAAGGAGCACGCAAAGAACAACTAAAGGCCCTACGCCAAACACTTCTATCTACTTTTCAATTTATCTTAGCATAACTTAGTCTAGTTCTAGCATAGATCGCTACTACCTAGTGGCTTCCACTACAATACCTTAAGAGTATAATTAAATATCTGCAACCTTAATTTGTAGGATCATGATCAACTGAGTTCTAATTTTGCTGATCATACCCATCTGGTCACATATTGTTGACCATCCTCCTCCATCTCTTGTTCTGATAGACGAATCATGTATCTATCTCATTATTTTATTTATTTGGTTGTTTGATACTTTGTCAATTGAAATGGGCCGTATATTCAAATATCAATAAAATCAACATTATACAACCTTCTTCTTCTTCTTTTTTATACGTACATCATTATTCATTTGAGAAATATTAAGATAAAGTACAGGTAAAAGAATAAGTCCTTTAGTCCGTAGACGTAAGTCTATTATCACAAAGTAGAAACAATCCATTCGAAAGGGCTAACCCCTACCCTTTCATAGATTGCCTGAACGTTGAGCGCAACCGATGGTTGAGAGGATAATTAGATCCTGCATTCAATTTTTAATCAGTTCAACTCAACGCGGGGGAACAACAACAGTTTAATTAAACCTTGAGTTGAGTAGACTCTGGCATACCTGCACATCATACCCACACACGAAAACTGAATACAGACCTTCGTTCACACGTATGGCCTTGTTTTATTGAATTGGTACCAATGAGTCGGTCTAGGTGTACCTCGTTAGTTGTATTGTGCCTGGCCAATATAGCCTCATCAGCCTTCGGTTAGGTCTCACCAAGTCTACACACCCCACTTGAGATTTTGAATCTATATATGGGATTTGGGCATCCATCGGGTCTTTATAACTCAAGTCAAGTTCAACTTTAGTCCAAGTTATGGACAATGCAAAATCTTAGCCATGAAATTATATGTTGAGAAAAAACCTGCAAATATTGTGGTAGCCTTTGTATAAAATATGTGATACTTAAGCATGGTCCGACTTCTTATGCCTACATTAATGGATTACTATACATGCACATCATACTACGAGACAATCCAAACTCCCATTCCTGCGAACATAAGTTAAGTTACGGGCTCACATGAAGTTCCTCCAGTCAAAAGCTACATGGGGCTCACCAAGATCCCCCATGAAAATCTGCCCTATCTATCAATTTCTCCAACTCATGTTAGGACATCATCCTAAAAACATGACAAATTCGAAATTGATATGGACCATGTTATAGGAAACGGTAGAGATGGAATGCCCACTGTCAAAACCTTAATGGAGATTGTAGATACCTCACCCAAAACGAGACTCAAACTACTCTTTAACTTCAACAAAAAAACATCTACAAGAAATCAACAAACATTGTAGGATGATGCAAGGTAGGCAAGATGCATTTTAGATAGGTATGGGAAATGTCGGTAGGATCAAATCGACCAATCTAAGGGTCAACCAAATAAATGTTGTCCAAATCATAAGGGTCCCTCAAAAAGCTGGAAAATGAATATTATAAAAAGGTAATATTCGAGCAAACCAAAAAAACCTTAGAAGCTCGAACAATTTGACTAGAAAAATATCTTAACACAACCTAAATGTGATTAACGAGTTGGATGGGCATGCCCATAATCTGATTTGCGAGACAACAACCGATCTCTCAAGATGTCCAGACATGTCAAAAGCATAGAACAAACGATGAAGTGACGTTTCGCCACTCCAACGATAGAAAAAGTTCATGAAAACTAAACTGAAGGGATCTTGGCATGCCATGGAGACAATCACTAGACTTGATTAGCTGAGATTCAAAAATTGGAGACATACGAAGCCCCGACAACCTTAGAACATCTAAAAAACAACAACTACGGTACACAAAGTGAGAAAACTCCCACATATATACTTAAGGTGCTAGTTGTAAAAGCAACACCCCATCATGGTAATAATACCCTACTCCATGTGGGCCCTCTGCCAAAGAAAAATACAAAAGATATAGACCCTCAACTGGCGTCGATTGAGGGTCTATATAAACCCCATCATAACTGACAAGAAAAAGGAAAGGCAGGAGAGAGAGCTGGTGAGTTATTTATGGATCAACTGTATCAAGTCTTAGAGATCCGGGGTTGTCAGGATTTGACGAACCACCAAAATGATGTTCGCCTCGACCTGACAGTCCTGATAATATCTTTCATTTTCCCATGTGAGAAGCGCGTCAATTTAAAGTTGAAAAAGATGTTGCAGGCATAAGAGTAGGGTTGGGATCGAGGATAGTTTTCCCCTTTTCCTTCCTGCATCTCCAATCGACCGATACTCCATTTCGCATATTCTAATACGCTCGTAGAATACGCATATTCATGCACTTTTCTTACACTCTCCTCTAATTGCTTTTCTTTACTTTTGCCTACCCAGGGTCCTAACACCCTATGCAGTATGGCTTATAGTGATATCGAAGTTCAATTGAACGTTTAAAATAATAGTAATATCCTGTAAAGTAGAGACCATACGCCGCACGGGTGGAAAATTGATGCCTAACCCCTTCTTTTTTTTTTTGTAACCGATGACCATATTTAAAATCTATGGTGTAGATCAACCGTAGGAGTCACGTGATTTAGGGAGTTAGCAATTTTTTGGCCCACAAACAACTCTTCAATTTATAGCTGACTATAGATTATGAAATACATTTTGCTAGCGGTGACTCCAGTAAAATCTTATAAGTCTAAAATGTTACCCCTTAACATTAAACAAATAAGGCAACAAAAGTAATTCCAATTTATAAGCCATCATCCAAGCAAAAAGAGAATGAATCACAAGCATGCTAAGTGCGTCCGCTCATGCATGAGGGCATTCACAGGGACAAAAGTTTTGAATTGGGTTAATATGTGCGCTTTCAATTCATTTGAATTACAATGACCTTATGATTGGTTTGGATAACATAAAAATATCATTGTGGGCACTAGGGAAAATTTAAATTATGAGCATTTCCATTCGCACTATTTTTATGTGACGTAGTCCCCTTAAGTTTTAGATATCACTCATATTTAGGATCATGTCCCAACGTGAATTGGGAAAACTGATAGATGTCATGGATTTCTCACGAACGTCTCGGTGTACCTCGTGCTACTTTCGACTATAAGAACTTCCCACAAGTAGGGGGCACAATTCACGTGTGTTTATTGGTATTTATCAACCTTGTAGGTGAAAATTAGCAAAAAATAAAAATAAAAATGAACCCAACGTCCCCATCTAATACATAGGTCCACAAATAACATGGTGCATTTAATGGGAACTACTATTTCATCATGACTCATTTATGATTAGAGTCATTTGATGAATGGGCTACGGCACAACTCATGCAATGAATGGTTTGGGGTGAAATTTGTCTTATTTTTGCCATATAAGATTCAATATAAGATTCATCCATAATGAACCTTGTGAAGCCCAACCATCCACAGTGAAGCTCATCTCACTCGACTACACAGGACTTGACCCTTGTTGGAGTTATGCTCTAAAAAACCAATGTACGTGTTAATCCACTGATCCTATGGATTTGATGGATTCGATTTCAATTGCTAATTATGATGACCACAAGTTCTTCGAAGGCAATGTAATATCCTTTAACTAATACATAATACACGGTGTCACTTTATACTTTCATTAACATATGTGATGTAATGAGTGATTCTTCTGTAATCTTGGAAAATTGAGATTGGACACAGTATTTTTCGATGGGGGAGAGTTGTGGTACATGAATCTTATTATCCCAATGTGCCACGACCGTCCAATATACTTGGGACAGGTCTATGGATAACAAACTATGAGAAGTACGATCATCTCGTGTGAGAGGACTAACTTGGGTCAAGATGGATTGTCTCCACCATCAAGAGCTGACCTGATGTTGGTCATGCACACCCTGCACAGAAGTGTGGGTGTGCCATGGACATAATATCCTAGTGTTAGACCTTTAGATACTTGTATTGAATTATCGAGTTCAAGTCAATAATTTCGAGGCCAATTACCTAAACTATAAAATACATGATCAAGGACTTCATGTTTCATGAAAGATTATCAATTTTTATACAGACAATTGTTTCTTGTGATGTCAAACACAATGCAATGAAGATAACAAAAAAAAAAAAAGTTATAAATTTTAAGATTTATAATCACCATCCATGAATAAACCATATTTCAAAACATAAAATATATATTTTATAATGCACACCTATGTGTGAAAAGTTCACCGATTTTTTGTTGTTAGTCTCTTAATGTAGAGTCTCTCTTGGATCTACTACAAGTTTAGGAAGATGAGAAGTGGTATCAGATCCTTCGGTAGGGGCCAAAGGCCGACTAGAGGCATCCAAGAGTAGTTGTATGCCCCAAGCATATATACATGTGAAAAAAAATAAGGTGACATTGCCCCCACCGCCCCAACAGTCTATGATACTTAGGACACATCTATCGATAACAAACTATGAGATGTATGGTCATCTTGTGTGAGAGGACTAACTTGGGTCAAGATGGACTGTCTCCACCATCAAGAACCGACCTGATGTTGGTCATGCCCACTGTACATGGAAGTGTGGGTGTGCCAGGGACATAATATCCTAGTGTTGGACCTTTAGATACTTGTATTGAATTATCGAATTTAAGTCAATAATATCAGGGTCCATTACCTAAACTATAAAATAAGTGTTTAAAAACTTAATGTTTCATGGATGGTTATCATTTTTTAGACAAACTATTATTTCTTATGATAATAAACACGGTGTAATAAAAAAAAAAGTTACAATTTTCAGGATTTAGGATCACCATCCATGAATAAACCATATTTCAAAACATAAAATATATATTTTATAATGCATGCCCGTGTGTGGAAAATTCACCTATTTTTTTTGTTATCAATCACTTAATGTATAGTCTCTCTGTTGGGGATTTGTGCTACGGAATCACACAGATCTAGATCTAGGATAACAATCTAATGGCACCAAGTAAACACAAGAGAACACAACGATTTTATGTGGAAAATCCTTGCGAGAAAAAACCACGACACAAAGCGACAAAATTCTACTATGAAAGCATAAATTATAAAGAGAGAGGACTTACCCGATTCGAACAACCTTGAATCTCACCCTTACTACACCCTTTAGAAACTCTAAAACCCTTTTAGGAACCCTTGGAACCCCTTTAGAAAGCCTTAGCATTACTCAGAAAAGCCCTAGGGACCCCTATTTATAGTTTAGAAAACACCCCTTACGCACTTTCTAAAAAACCGACTCAAATTTACGTAGTCCGTACAAAATCCACACAGTATCTGCGTAACCCTCGACTAGTCGAGCCAGGGCCTCAACTGGTCGAAGGGCACCCTTGACCAGTAGAGCCCAACCCTCGACTGGTCGAGCACCACGGGATTTCAAAAAACTTCGCCGCTGGACTTCGAGTCGAGCGAGCCTCAACTAGTTGAGTAGCCCCCTCGACCGGTCGAGCAGTCCACTCGACTGGTCGAGTAGCGCAGTCAAAAATAGATTTAAGACATCCGATTACAACAATCTCCACCATGTTTTCAATATTCAATCATGTAGCTTCTTGACCTCTTCTCTTATCTTTGCATCACATCATAACTTCTTGTGCACACTCAGTCCTTCTTTTCCACCATCACCAAGCCCAGAGAAGTTATACAGAACTTGAACTTCTCTACAGGAATGTTCTACGTGAGCATGTCTACCGGATCATAATCCATGTGCCCAACCACCTTTGCTCCTGTTTTCCCAAAAGTAAAGACGCACTCTTCTTACCATCTCACCGCTACCTAATATCGTTTGCCGGGGTATTTGCTCATAACACCGATAGCTTGTAAAATAACTTGTCTAATCCAGACAATGACATACACTACCAACAACATTCGCAATAAGGCTAATGAGATATTCTACTTTTTCTCATATATTTTGGGACATATCCTGAGAAAAACTTGAGTAGAGACGCGTAAGAAACGTTCTTCGGCTTTACGTGGTTCACGCTTCCTTGATCAATACCTATCCAAGGTATTCTGTCTGAAATAACTAAAGCTTACTCCTCTTCTAGTCTAAATGCTGAGAACCATCTTTGCAGCTCCCACGATCCTTCATCCCGAATGTCCCACTTAACCGAGTCTTCAGTACATTGATTTTAGACATGTCATAATTGGCAATCTACATGTCATCAACATACAATTCCTGACTTACCATGGAGGAATTAAACCACTTGCCTAGGTGACAGGTCTTACCACGACCTCCTGCAAACTTTTTTCTCAGCCCCTTTAGCTTCAAATCGCTCTGGTTGTTTCATATATATTTGCTCTTTCAATTTCCTATACAGAAGTGCAGACTCCACATCCATCCTTCCAGCTCAAGATCACATTGGCCAACTAGCGCCAATCACAGATCTAATAGACACCTACTATACTGTCGGTGCGATATCACTGAGAAGTCAATCCTTTCTCTCTAAACATAACCCTTCGCTACCAACATCGCTCTGTATCTATGTTATATCCTCCTGAAGTTCCACTTGTATCCAACCGCTTCCCGGCCCACTGGAAGCTCCACCAGCTCCCATGTGTCGATTCGGTACAACGAGTCCATCACATCGCCCATAGACACCTTCCACTTCTCAGCACCAGGCTCACCTATAGCCATCTAAATGGAAGACGAATTTCCTGCGATATTGAAGTCGTCCATGTACCTTGCCGATATCCTATGATTATGCCATGTAATTCTTCTCATAAGTAGCTGCTCCAACTGCTCTGTATCTCTATCCACGCGTCACAGCCTTCCTGCTATTCCCGCTCATGTGACCATGTCCAACATGCTACACACGTGTAGAGGTGGAATCCGCTACATCCACTACAGCTCCACCTTTTGAAGTGCTCCCGATCAGCCTGTACATGTTATCGAATCGTTGCGCTTTCATGATTACCCGTGCCCCCTTAGATACCTTAAGAGCACCATCAATACCTATGAACTTGCAGCCCATTGCCTCAAGTACACTAAGAGAAATCAAATTCTTCTTCAAATTAGGAACTTGCCTCACATCAGTCAGGGTACGCTCCACCCCATCAACCATCTTGAGGCGCACCGAACCAACAGCCACAACATTACAGGCAATGCCATTACTCATAAACACCTGTCCACCATCGCACTCCCTATAACTGGTGAACCAACTCTGATGAGGAGTCATATGAAAAGATGCTCCTGTGTTTAGGATCCACTCGTCCTTACAATCATCGTATGACCGTCTGATCGTAGACACAGACAAAACATCACTATGACATCCACTCGATCCATCTGACGTGGCAGCATTTGCCTCCCTGTACAAAGCCTCAGAATCTTCTCTCTTAGATTTAAAATTTGTACAATTCTTCTTCACATGTCCTTCCATCCCACAGTTCCAACATTTTACCTTTCCTTTGCCCTTGCCCTTTGATTTGGACCTAGAACTTGAAGAACTTATACCTTGTTCAAAATTCCTACCCCTTGTAAGCAGTGCCTTAGAAGATATCTCCATTTCAACGTTAAGCTTTCTTATAGCCTTCCCTTGAAGGGCTGAGATAATGGTGTCGACGCTTAGGGTTTTATTCATGAAGCACATTGTGTCCTTTAATGACTCATAAGATGTCGGAAGAGAATTCAACGATATACATGCTTGTTCTTAATCTTTCATCACTTCCTCCATATCTAGCAATTTGCAAACCAATTTATTAAAGTTGCTTATGTGAGCCTTCAGATCTCCACTCTCTGCCATCTTGAAGTTATACCCTACCGCTTCAAGTGTAGGCGATTTTCAGAGATTTTTTCGCATAGATATCTTCTAACTTCGCTCATAACTTAGCCGCAGTTTTCTCCCTCATGACATTGTAGAGAACTTCATCCGTGAGACAAACGGATCGATGATAAAACCTTCTTATCAAGAGTATTTCAGTCATCATCTGTCATAGTAGACTTTCGTTCCTCAAGAGCACCATCTTCGACTTGCTTGATTAAGGAACTGATCATTTTGATCTTCCATAACTCAAAATTATTTTTCCTTAAGTACTTCTCAATATCATACCTAGTGCTTTCCATTGATGCTAATCCCTCATATTCAGATCTGTGCCCCAACGATTGATCTGATATCACTTGTTGGGGATTTGTGCTGTGGAATCACACAAATTTAGATTAGGATAGCAATCTAATTGCACTAAGTAAATACAAGAGAACAAAATGATTTTACGTGAAAAACCCTTGTGGGAAAAAACCATGACACAAAGCGACAAAATTCCACTATGAAAGCATAAATTACAAAGAGAAAGGACTTACCCGATTCGAACAATCTCAAATCTCACCCTTGCTACACCCTTTCGAAACCCTAAAACCCTTAAGGGAAGCCTTGGAATCCCTTTAGAAAGCCTTAACATTACCTAGAAAAGCCCTAGGGATCCCTATTTATAGTTTAGGAAACACCCCTTACACACTTTCTAAAAAATCGACTCAAATTTACGTAGTCCGCACAAAATCCGCACAGTATCTGCGTAACCCTTGACTAGTTGAACCAGGGCCTCGACTGGTCGAAGGGCACCCTCGACCGGTCGAACCTAACCCTCGACTGGTCGAGCACCATGAGATTCCAAAAAATTTCGCCGTTGGACTTCAAGTCGAGCGAGCCTCAACTAGTCGAGCAGCACCCTCGACCGGTCGAGTAGCGCAGGCAAAAACAGATTTAAGACATCCAATTACAACACTCTCTTGGATCTATTACAAGTTTAGGAAGGTGAGAAGTCGCATAAGATCCTCCAGCATGGGCCAAAGGACATCTAGTGCCATCCAAGAGTAGCTATACGCCCCAAGCATATATACATGTGAAAAAATGAGGTGATCCCCCCCCCCCCCCCCCCCCCCCCCCCCCCCCCCCTCCGCTCTTTCTTTAGTTAGAATGTCCATGGGGACCGAATGTCCAAGGCCCCTCTATCTCGCAACAAGATCTTAAATAGGAGGTCAAGATTATTATTTTTTTCGATGAAACTAATGAAGACAACTAGTTTCCCTCACTTTCAATAACCATGGATAACCTCATAAAGCGAGGCAAAGTGTTGACAATCAATCCATCTCGGCCCACACATTATCAGGTGCAACGATGTGATAAAGCTAGTGCATACTACAAGCATCATTCCAGCTTAGACATGATAGGCCTTCCAGTATAGAAATTTACAAACAACTATGTTGATGTGAACGACAAAAAATTATGATCAATGGAATCATGCATGACACACAAATACACTTACGGAGGCTGTTCATCTCGACATGAAGTTAGTCCCCTCATATAAGATGATAGTCACCCATCAATCAAGGAGAGTCTTAATACTTTTATGGCCATTCCCATAACATTGAGATCCATAGATCACATTTTCTCTCCCCTAGCCAATGACCAATATGTCCAATATCAATGATGCTCAAGGACTCAGAGAAGAAAACCTTACAGACCCAAGTAAATAATAAACACATCAATACGCAATAACTATACACGAACCGAGTTAGCTCAATTAACTCGCTCGACTCGACTCAAAAAAGCTCGATTCGACTCAGTTTGAAATTGAGTTCGAGCCGAGTTGATCTGATTTTTGGAGCTCGGAAAAATTTTGAGCTAAGTTTATGCTTGTCCAAGCTTGAATTAACTTGGATCGAACCTCAACTCAGATTGAATCAGTTTGGTGACTTGGTTATTTTGCTATTGACGTTGCTCACCAAGTGTCTGATGAAATGACTCAATGAAGTGGCGTTTTGGGTGCATACATTCTTTGCAGGATTGGTTGGTGGTGAGGAAGGTATGGTACGAAACAAATCACTACAAAAAAAATTTTACATGATAAAACTACCCTTGTATTTTGATTTTGATGTTGTTTCTCGAGTGTTTGATGAAATGCCTACAAAGTGTTGCTGACGTTTTACATATTGTGAGAAGTTGAAGGTGCATTCCATGTATTTGAGAAAATTTCGCAGAGGTTCGAACTCGGCTCGAACCAGCCCGAGCTGCTGACTGAACCGAGTCGCGCTGGCCAATCAGGCTCAAGGACCAAGCCAAGCCGTGTTCGAGTTGGGGTCATGTACTAGTCGAGCCGAGTCGAGCCGTGCCAAGCTCGACTCGTGTACAACTCTAACTATACATACGAATAAATAACGATCCATGCATAACCAAGTCAATAATGACAAGTCTAAGGAACAACAAAAAATGTTGGTTCTCCAAGGCACGACCCCAATAATTTTCCACTTGCCCTAAAATCAATCAATCTCTACGCGGATCCATACTGAGAACATAAGCATTAAAAGGGCAAACCAATGAAGTCCTTATGAGAGAATTTGCTACATTATTTATCGATGCTACCTGTAGTACCTCAATTCACCTTGTTCTTAACATAATTTCACACAATGTGGTATTTTCTATCAATGTGTGTAGCCTTGCCATGATAATGAGGTTCCCTGCATTGTGAAACCACTTTAGTTTTGTCATAATAAATAAGCCATGGACTATCTACTTTAAATATAACACTTTACTTTGAGGCAAATTTCCTCGACCAAACAACTTCATTGGATCCTTCACTAGTGGCCACATACTCTATGTCCATCATAAAATTTAAGCTGTAATTGTACTTGGCGCTACATGTTCACAACCCTAAGTGTAGGGTCGCGATGTAGTAATAATCTTGGTGAGACTGAGGTCGAATCCACAGGGACTGAACTTGTGTGTCTTCTGAATTTAACTAGAACTAGAGCTGGGCATCGGATCGAGTTGGATTGGATTGGGTCCAACTCGATTCGATCCGAAATCTACATGGGCTGAGCCGAACTCGATCTGATCTGTGATCGAGTCCGAGACATCTGACTCGAACCGATCCGAAGCATGGTTGGTCTGACCCAAACCGTGTCCGACTCGTTCAGGGAAACCGAGTCAGATCAGGTTGGGTACGGTTCAGATCGGGTTGGGTCTGTGGGTCAAACTATGAGGTATGTGTTATATCCAAACTGTCCATCCATTTGGAGAGTTCATCTTAAGGCTTGAGCCAAAAAATAAGACAGATCTAAAGATCAGTTGGACCACACTGCAAAAAATAGTGGGGGATTGAACGTTTACCATTGAAACCCTTTTGGATATCACGAAAGTTTCGGATTAATATGAAATTTGTTTTTCCTTTTCATCCATGTATTTTTAACCTTATTATCAGATTCGATGGACTGGGCCCTACGAATTTTTTAAAGTTGAAAATCATTATCCTCGCTGCTATTTTCGGTGTGGTCCATTTGAGCTTTAGATATGATTCATTTTTTTTTCAAATGCTCTAAAATGATCATGAAAAATGGATAAACGGTATGGATATAATAAATACATCATTGTGGGCCCCATGTAATTTTGATATCATTTGAGCCATTCATACAACTCGGAGCTCGAGGTGCGTCTCCGCTTGTCTTTGCATGACACGTATTTATAGCCTGTCTTGACGTGCTGTGCATGAAATAGCATTGCGTGTCTCAGTGGGTTGGAAGCAGATTGGCTAGTGTACCTCACTCCGCTGCTATTTGTGGCGTGGTCTAATAATCTTTGGTATGATTCATTTTTTTGGATAATGCTCTAAAATGATCTCTAAAAATAGGTGAACAGTGTACATATAATAAATACATCACTGTGGGGCCATGTAACTTTGATCTCCTTTGAACGTTTGTACAACTCGGAGCTCGAGGAGCATCAGTGCTCGTCTTCGCACGACACATACCTACAACAGCTATATAGCTGGTGTGTGGTAGACCAACCAATCTGCTTCCCAGTGGGCTCTTATCGTACTGAGTAAACTCTATAAGGGCCCACCGTGAATGCATGTGGTTTATCCACGCTGTCCAGTCATTTTTCCAGATCATTTTAGTGGTTGAACCCAAAATTGATGCATATCCAAAGTTCAAGTGGACCATACCACAGGAAAAACTAGAAGTATTGATTTCCACCATTGAAAAATTTATAAGGCCCGGTGATGTTTATTTGTCATCCAACCTATTCATAAGATAAATATTAATAAAAATCACTCCGGATCGGATCGGATCCATTCGGTTCGGATCGGTCCGGATTGACCACGATCCAAACTCGATCCGATGAACGGTCGGATCTGACTAATCCAACCCAAACCGCACCGATCCAGGACTTTTGTTCGGTTCGGATTGGGTCGGATCCACCGGATCGAGTCGATTTGTGCCCAGCTCTAACTAGAACTAGATGAAGAACTAAAACTAAATATGAATAATTGAAGAGATTAATTGTGAATAAGGTTAAACAATCAATTTAAAGGTGGTAACTAGGGTGCCGAGGATCCACTTGTAGCAATCAGGATGTAACCTTGCTTGATTTAGGAAATCCAATTGGAATTAGAGTCCTATCCTATCCAATTGGAAAAAGAGAGAGATGGTTGAATCTCTGAACTTCTCATGGATCTAATCATCAATAGAGGAGAATTATGGGAGGAATTCTGTCACCCTACCATGCCCAAGGGATAATGGTGAACAACAGGATTAACCAATCCCATAATCTCAAATAGGAAAAGAAGATATTCAAAGCTATTGCAGATCTATTGTAATTTGTCACAACAAACCATTAAAAACTAAAAATATTCCTTATAAGCAAACTAGAATCCAAGAGAGTTCAACAAAACATGAATCAAAGCAAAACAAATATCCCAATCACGCTACAAGCTTCACCTCTTAGTGTTCACTCCCCAAGTATAGGGTTGTGATGTAGTAATAAACTCTCGAATCTACAGGGACTGAAACTTGTATGTAGTCTGAAAATAACCAGAACTAGAACTAGACTAAGATGAAATCTAATCACGTGAATATGAAGGAATAATGGTGAAAATATTAATCTAAAACTGGTGAAATTTAAAGGTAGGAAACTAGGGATTCAGAGGATCCACTTGTAGAGATCAGGGAGATTTACACTTAATTCACTAATTCAACTGGACTTCGAGTCTCATCTTCATCTAGTTGGAAGATATATCACTAAAGCACAATCTGAACTTCTTTTGATCTAGTTTTCAAGAGATAATATGGATGTAAATTAGAATGAATTCCATCACAAAACCATGCCCATGAGACAAGGTAAACAACAGAATTAAACCAATCCACAGCCAATCTGAGAGATGTATGAATGTTAGGAAGGATTCCATCATCCAACCATGTCCAAGGGGCGATGGTGAACAACAGGGCTTCCTAACTTCACAATAAAAAATAATGAAAAGGAAATACACAAAGTCATCACAGATCTATTGTAATTTCAGTTACAACAAACCATTAAAAACTAGAGGCATTCCTTATAATCAAACTATACTCAAAATCAGTTCATATAACATAAATCAAGCTGTAGAATCCTTCCCATCACACCACAAGCTTCACCTCTTAGCCCTAGCTAAGAGGTTTAGCCCGACATGATCGGACTAAATCTCTTAAACCAAAAAATAAAATAAAATAAAAAGAAAACACTCTAACTATCTCTCTTTCTTGCGCGTTCAAGCCAAGATAGGATCTCACGTTCTCTCTCTCTTTCTTATAGGCAGGGAAGACAGCGAAGAGCTCTCACGCACAAGAGGCGGTGGCTGGGTCGGCGGAAAGCTTCCAATTGTGTGCGTATAGCTTACGTAGCAGCTTCTTCTTTCACAGCAAAACCGTCTTGCGTTGGAATGCCAATGGACGCTTCGCATGCAAGATCTAAGACGTTCAGTCATCTTGGCTTTGGTCGATCCCACCTTAGGAATATTTTGGACGGTCCAGATGGACATACCGATCCCTGCGATGGTCATATAACAACCCTGATCGTCCGGGTCTCTCTGGACGTGCGTAATGCATAAGGAATCCGAAAATAGATCCTTTCAGCGTCAGTGGGGCCCATGATCGGAGCTATCCAGGAAATCCACTCCGTCCATTGTCTTTGCCTCGGAAGTTCGACTGAAGATAGATGGTTTTGGTTTTGTGTGGACGCGGCCCATTGAAGTAATCATGCTGTAATCATTCTTGATGGTGCAGGGCAGCTTGCTTGTGACCTCTACGGCGGGCACGTGCATGTACATGGTTACCCACGGTCAACATGGGTTTGATTAAATCAGTTCGATCTATCTGATGGACGGTGTGGATCGATCATGTGGGCCATGATGGTGGCCCACTGGCTTCCGTAATTGGCCTCCATGCCACTGTTTACGCAAGAAACAAAACGACAGTTACCGTTTTTAACTCAGTCACGGGACCAAACCATTTTGTAAGGAGATGTAGTTGTCGTGCACATCTGGTGCACTTGTGCACCATGCACACCCTGACTCAGGTGGTGTCCACGGTGATGTTTCTGAGAGATCCACTCCATCCATACATTTTAGCACCTCATTTAATGGGTCGAACCGAAGTTTGAAGCACATCAGAAATCAAATGGGCCCAAAATCAATGGTTTATGGGCTGATCTGTTCATTGAGCCACTTCCAGAGGGATCCACTGGCTGAAATTCGATGTATACGGTTAATTTAGAGTCCTCAGGCCCTATATTAAGTTTTGAGCCGATCAGATGGCGGGAACTCTGTGATCTTGCATTCTGGACGTCTTTTAGGCCTGTTTAAGGTGAATGGCTGAAATTTCTCTAATCTCCGTCGTGTAAATCCTTAATCTTGGTCCCATGGAGTCCCGTCCAATGCCTTGGTGATGCCTGAGCGTTAAATCCATGCTTTTAGCATCCTTTCCAGTCCACGCTCCTAGATTCACCTTGCATCACAAACACGATTAAAATAAATCGTTAAGCAGTGTCATGTTCGTAAATCCAAATAGTAATTGGGGTCTAATATACAATATTTGACCCTCAACACTTAGCCCTAGCTAAGAGGTTTAGCCAACCATAGACATGATTGAATTAAAGTCTCTCAAACAAAGCATAAAAACCAACTGAGAAAGAAGAAGAAAGCTCTTGGACGGCGGCTCCATCCTTTTGCTCCACTCCTTAAACCCTAGAAGATGCTTAGGAACATCCTAAGGGCTCCTATTTATAGTTCTGAATCCTCCTCTTACGCACCAACTTGGAATTTTCGCAAACCGCCTCAAGTTACGCAATCTGCGTCAACTGTATGTTACAACTTTGCGCGATTTTGGTAGTACTGAAATCTTATCTGAAATTGTATGTGCAGAGTGCTTAAGTAGCACCAAAATTGGCTTAAGTAACACCAAATTAAGCTTAGGTAGTACCCAGTTAAGCTATTTTATTGCCGGACTGTTTTGTACACTTTCGGTAGCACGGATGTTGGCTTAGGTAGCATCAAAGTGTCATATTTTTCTGCTATTTAACTTGTACTTTTGCCAATATTTTCTCCATCCTTTGTACTTGGTTTCCTAGGTCTTTGGCATGAGAATTCTTCAATCTTGGTCTCTTAAGATCCGTCCTTTACCTTGGTGATTCTTGAGCATTAAATCCATGCTTTTAGCATTCTTTTCAATCCAAGCTCTCAGATTCACCTTGCAACACAAACATGCATAAAATATAGCATTAAACAATATCATGTTCATAAAACCAAGATATAAATGAGAAAAAATATACAATATTTGAGTCTCAACACTACACTAACTAACAACTCCACACGCCATAGAGAATTTACCCACTTGTTGATCACCTCACATTAGGACATACCTAAAAGTTTATATTGGTATACCAACTATAGACAAATCCCCATGCCCATATATAAAGAATGGGTTCTTAATATGTTTTAAATACTTCATAATATGTTATACAACCGTTCGATGATTCAAGCTAGAATTACTTTGGTATTGGCTCACCATTCCCACTAAGAATGTAATATCAGGCCTTGTACACAATATCCCATGCACAATACTACCAATGACAAATTTAAAGAGAGCGTTCTCCATCGCATTTCTCTCCTACGAGTATTGGGACAATCATTCCCATATAGGCTAATATCGTGCTTAAAAGGCACATCAATGTTATTGACTCTAGCCATAGAGATTTTTTTAAAAAGATTTTGCTTATGTAAGTTGCCTAAAGGACTGACAAACCTAAATGAAATATTCTCAATTGCTAGTCTCTTTTAGGAATTTTAGGACAATCATTCCCATACAAGCTAATATTGTGCTTGTTGGATATGTGTTGTGCAGAACAATATAAATGCTTGAGGTGCATCCTCATAGGCCCCAATGAACACCATTCATTGGAGTTACCATGCATGCATAGCCATTAGCATGGTTCCTTGATGGTCTTTCATTAGAGGAATTACCTTGCGTGCGTAGATATTAACATGACTCTATGACGGTCCTTAATTGGAAGAGTTACCATGCATGCACATAGCTTCTTGATGGTCCCTTAACGGAAGAGTTACAACTCTATGCATGTAGATTCATGGTGGTTCATAAACCTTGCATGAAAAGTCCTATAAATGAGCAAATAGGCATGGAGGAAAATCTAAACAACCATACGAGCAAGTAATTCTCTTGTTCTTAATGAATATAATGTTCTTGGGTTAGTTGAAATTCTCATAAACCTCCCTTTTTTTTTTAACACTATTCCTTCTTGTCGTTAGAGAATCCACATCCAGCACCATCGATAGCTAGTGAGATATAGACGGTGAAATTACAACACGAGGTCGATCATTAGTGATAGCAATCGTGTGATTGCAATTTGAAGACAATATCTTCATGATGCAAGGTTTATATGTTTGATTAGCTACTACTTAGACTGTTTTGCAAATTGGGTCTTTGGATTGTTGATAATCACAAAAATCCCTACAATGGTATTGGAGCTAATGCTACTTGCCTTCTCCAAATTGTTATGGTGGATGGTAACTTCTTCATTTTTGTTTTTAATATGATAATATTTTTATCCTTAATAAGTGCAGGTGAAACCCGCATTACATAATGCACATGAGCATCTTGGCCCATGGTATTCGTGTTGGGGAACCGCGGAAGCAAACTCCAAAATCGAATAACATAATGAAAGATAAACACATACAAAGCAACATAAAGAACACAATTTTAAGTAGAAAAACCCGTACGGGAAAAAACCATGGCATAAAGCGATGAGCAATCCAATATAAAATTGAAAGTACAATAAATGGAATCAACTTACAGATGCAAAAGCCCTTATTTTCTCCATTCCAAACCATAGAATCAATTTTGCCCTCCTTGCTCTACTTAATCTCACAATTACACCCATATATCTAATGGTACATTCGGAATAAGAAACAAATCATACAATTACGCAAAATTATGTGCACCATCAATCTAAGCATCGATTGAGCCCACCATGTTCGATCAATCAAACATGCTCAAAACTGTCCAAAGAGTTAACATGATTTTTTTTTGAATTATCTCAATTGCTCGAACCTCTAAGGTCGGTCTCTCAAACATGTCCAAAGACTAATATGTCTAATCCGTGGTTCACTCGATCGATCGAGCAACCTATTTGATCGATCAAACTCCCCTATTTCTGCATAGATTGAAGACATCTAGACAACTCCCCTATTTCTACATTGATTGAAGACATCCAGACAACAATATCCACCATGGCTTCAATCATTATGATCCACTGCTCTAAGCTCCATCTCTAATTGTCTCCGTCATAGCTTCACTGTCATCGCTTCTCATGCACACTTTGTCTTCGTTAAACATTTGCCAGACCCAAAGAAGTCTAACAGAATTTGAGCTTATCTATGGGAACCATCTTTGTAAAAATATCCGTCAGATTCATGCTCACGTGGATCTTCTTAAAAGTGCACACCGTCTTCCAAAAGTATCTATTAGATAAAATGATGATGAACATCAATATGTTTGGTTCTAGGATGGTAAATCGAGATCTTTACCAAATTGGTCACGATTTTTCTATCCCAATTATTTGCCACTACCTCTTGTTGAAGCCCAAGCTTGTTCATTAATCCTCTAAACCAAACATCCTTTTTAAATGCTTCTGTCACTATTATATATCAGCTCGGTCGTGAAAAGAGCAACCACAGACTGAAGCTTTAACATTCAACTAATTGCTCCACCTACTAGGACAAACATGTAACCAGAAGTCAACCTTCCATTATCCACATTACCTGTGTAATCTCGAGCCCTTTTAGTTGCTTCATGTAGATTTACTATTCCAATTTTTCATGTAAAAAAACAGCCTTTTACATCAATTTGTTCCAATTACAGATTGTATTGGGCAACCAGCGCCATCACAAATATGATAGATACTTACTTAACCACAAGTGTAAAAATCTTGTTGAAGTCGATACCCTCCCTCTGTGTATAACCCTTCACGACAAGTCTAGTCTTGTATCTATCATGTTTCTTCTAATAGATCCACTTACAACTGATCATTTTACGTCTAATGGGAAGCTCTACTAGCTCTCATGTCTCATTCATGTATAAATAGTCCATCTCATCTTGCATCGTTACCATCCACTTCTCAGCATCCGTGTCATCCAATGCTTCCAAGAAGAAAGACGAATCCTCCTTATCCGTAATGAGAGCGAATGCAACATTCGAGTCATCTCTTTATCTCATCGGTAATTTGTGAACTCTCGGTGGATTTCTCCTCACAGGTGGCTGCTCCACCTGCTCCTATACTTCTTTTTATGGCTCAGCTTCTACCTGTGTAACCCCCCAAATTTTGAGGGTCAAGAAAAGCTCAACTCTAGAGATCCAACACATCACTTATGCAACATGGATAATGATGTTTAAATGTTGTCCATATCAATGCATTAAACATGAGTGGGATTATACTAAAACAACATATCATACTCCAGATATAATTTAATTAAGCAAGCAGAAGATTGAAACATATATATATCTGGACAGGTAAATGTTTTACAACCTCCAGAGTATGATTATGTAGCCGGGCTTAATGTGTACATGTATTATTTCAAAATAGGCATAATATCAAAATGTAAGTGTCCAACTAATCCATGTATCCCTGTAATCCCGTCGAATCAGCACGAGATCTACATAAATTCGCCTGATAGCTGAACATAGGAGAACTCCTCTTCGTCCATGAAATCCGGCTCTGTCGCGTAGACTTCGCCATCACCTGCACCTAAACCATAGTCTAGTTGGTGTTTTAAAACACCGTCCCAGGGTGGTAGTGAGTGATCAACTCAGTGGTACTATAAGGCAAAGGTTAACATATTATCAATTCAGTCAAGTAGTAATGATAAAGCAGTACAATAATCATTCCCTAATTACTCTTGTTAATGCAGGAATGGAGTGCAGTAATGATGCATGTCCTCGCACAAAGCTCCCTCAAAAGCGACTCCGTCAACCATTCGCGCATGACAAACTCCCTAAACGTGCAACTTCCTCACCAAAGCACATGCAATGCGGTGCATGGTCGTGTTAGCCAAGTACTTATTAGGCTTATTCATACAGCAGATTCGGAAAGTTAAGGTACCTCCCTTTATATCATTAACCCAAACCGAATGATCCATTCAGGGTCGTCAATCCTAGTTAATCACATACGATAGGCAAGTTGTAAGGCATCACTCCTAATAAAAAGTAGTGGATAGGCAAATTCAAGAGTTTATACTCGAGGTCACTAGGGGAGGCTCGTCACTTCAGCGTAGGCCGACAGCTCGAACATAGTATCTCATACCACCGTATTCGGCTCACGAGTTTGGGTTACTCACTAGTCACTACGGGGAGACTCGTCACCCTAGCGCAGACAGATAGCTAGACCACGGTGTCCCATACCACCATGCCCGGCTCATGAGTCTTAGCGGATTGTGGTACCATGGTTGAAACGGATCTTTACATTGGTAAGTGGTACCTTATATTTAAGCAATGATGTCCAAATATGGTAAACACACAATAGGGCCATCGGTTTATTAGATAAGTTTGATTGGTACGAGCACACGCCGAATTAATCGACATGGAGCGCATAAGCACTCCACGTGGCTTAACTACTGTTGACAATTGTCGTACGACCCAGATTTACCGAACGTATTAAATATGGCGAGACTAATTCGGTCACTGAACGGAAATCATTACCGATTGCCTGAACTACGTTGCAGTCCCAATCTTACTCGCATGTAACATGTAAATACATGTGAAAGTCATATCAGCATTTGACAAATAATTCAAATCAATATCTCATTTGAGCATTTCAATAAACATATTGAACATGTTACCAGATATTGCATTACATCCATAAATTGCGTAGTCAAAATTAAGATTACATGAAGGAAACTATACACATAGATAAGGTAATTGAGAATCTTATCTCAATACCCTTATTAAATCCAATTCATCAACAATTTCTCATTTAGACATTTTATCAAACACTTAGACTACACATAACTAAATACATAGACTAGATTAATTACTACAAGAATTATAACAATTCACTACATAAAGAGATCGTGATACACGCGACAAACATGAATCCTAGATTTTTAGTCATGACAAGCACAAATCACAATTTTTTACTCATTCAAACATTTCAACAAACACATGGAATACATCATATATTAAACACAGTTCACATATGTATAATTTGTCAAAAACGTCATAACTAAGATCATATGGCAGCAAACAAGTCAGGCATAAATCATTAGCTGACATTGAAGGCCTTGAAAACCATAACCTAAACATTTATAGTCCGCACCTTTCGTCAGAATATACGATTTGAACTCGGTTCGAACACAACGTTCCCGAAAACGGAACGATGGGCACCTAAACAATGAATAGGTTAGCTATTTCGTCGATTACTCTATTTGAGTTTCTAAATCAAGATTAAGGTTATGATTTCTTACCCAAATCGTAACCAGAAACGATTTTGTAGCGAAGTGGGGAGGTGAATCGAGGCGTAGAGTTGTGCGAAGGAATCCCAACAACGATCTTCCACTTTTTCTCCTCTCCTCACCCTTTTCTCTTCTTTTCTCTCTTCTCTCTCCTAGGGTTAGAGAAATTCGTATGGAATAGGAATGAGGTGGTTTAAGGGCTATATATAGGCCCAGATGTGATGTAAATGGCCCCAGGGCCATGGTATACTTAGGTTATAACCAAAGGCTGCCTGTTTGGGGCAAACAGGGCTCATCTGCAGGTCCATTACTCACCTACGTCGTAGTATAAGTTCTCTGACAATGGATCTGTGCCAGGATGTGATTTCAGCGCATTTGGATAGGCCGATCGACCGTGGAAGACCCGTGTCAGATCAACGGTCGTACTTGCATTATCGGGGCCGTAAGTATACGGATACGAGTAGCGAAATTTCCTTTTCCCCTGGGTGAACTTTGGTCAGAAATTGACAGTCTGAAATCTTCAATTTCGCTTGTGAGTGAATGACCCAATTCACTTAAGTTCTGGTTCATTTTCTAAAGATATTCGTGTTTCTCATACACTTTACTCAGGGCTTAAGTTGTGCATTTCTGGATACTATCTGGGCTCGATTCCCACGATGGTTGTCAAGCCCAATAAGACGGACATATCCCTATAGTTTCGTGGTAATCGAACTTTTGACGTACAGTCAAGGTCCAATACGGAGTTTCAATGTGCTCCCGAGAGTAATAAGGTTTTAGAATTTTTCCTAAGTTTTTAAGTAGTGCTGAGTTAGCGATTTTGATGGTTTTGGGTCTTGCCATTTGTATGAATAGTGGTTTAGCTAAATCCACCAATTAATTTAGTTTGGTACTTAATTAATTTTCGCCTAAATTTCTACAGAGTACGGTCTTTAGGGATTTCTGCCTAAGGTGGTACTCGGGCCTTTATACGGATTTTTTCGAGACGTTACAATCTAACCCCCTTAAAGAAAAATTTCATCCCCGAAATTATTACCTTCTCGTACTCCTCGAGGATCTGAGGATAGTTCTTACGGACTTTAGCTTCTATTTCCTAAGTAGCCTCTTCCTCAGTGTGGTGAGTCCATAATACCTTCACGAGCGGGATCACTTTGCTGCGTAGCACTTGTTCCTTTCTATCGAGAATATGTGTTGGTCGTAGTACATAGGTAGCATCTTCACTTAACTGCACTTGCTCCCATTTGATAATATGGGTAGGGTCAGGAACATATTTCTTCAACATTGATACGTGAAATACGTTGTGTATGCCTGCGAGTGGTGTGGGCAAAACAAGGCGGTATGCTACCACACCCACTCGGTTTAGAATCTGGAATGGGCCAATGAATCTCGGTGTAAGCTTCCCTTACTTGCTAAAACGGAGGACTCCCTTTATTGGAAAAACCTTCAGGAATACATGATCCCAAACTTCGAATTCCAGCTGCCTTTGTCTTGTATCGGCGTAACTCTTCTGTCTACATTGGGCTCTAAGGAGTCGACGCCTGATAATATCAATCTTTTCTGAGGTTGCCTGAACAGGTCTGGGCTAACCAAACTTTTCTCGCTTACCTTTGTCCAACAATGTGGAGCTCGACATGGGTGCCCATACGAAGCTTCGTAGGGAGTCATCCAATGCTTGCTTGGAAGCTGTTATTATAAGTAAACTCGGCATAGGGGAGACAGTCATCCAAACTGTCCTTGAAATCGAGCACACACGCTCGCAATATATCTTCTAATATCTGATTTCCCTGTTCCGTATGCCCATCAGTTTGCGGTTGGAATGCGGTACTGAACTTAATTTCACTCCCATTGCTTCTTGGATTCGAGTTCAGAAAATAGACGTAAATCGCGTGTCTCGATCCGACACAATCTCCATATGCACTGAGGATGAGGAAGGCAGTGAAATAGAATGTACACGTTTTCTGTGGGGGTGAAATGAAGCAAAAAGGGGAGAAAGAGAGGGTCCCCACATGTTTTCCATGGCCCCACATGAGTGTACACGGTCGGCCCGCCGCGGCCCGCTGGACCTGGACAGCGAGGCCTCGCGGTAGGGGCAATGGCATCGCGGTCCGCTGGACCTCTAGGCAATGGCTCGTCCCAGGGGTGATGGCATCCCCCTCCCGGGGTGCCGGAAATGTACAGGACCCACCTTGGGTCCCACTGTTTCCTGTGGTTTGGGCCCCTATGCCCATTTAAGACGTTTTCAGAGTTTATCTCGCGTATATTCACGCTTTCTAGGTCATTTGAGTGTGGAATACGCCGGATCGTCGTCTAAATCTGTCGATTGTTGGTGTAGAAAGGAATTAGAACCGTCTCACATGATCATAGATGCATGCGGGTCATGTTTCGATGGTCAGTTTCGCTTGTCAGCGAAACTTGGAATCCTACAACTATTTATACATTTCATCGCCCCCTCCTAAATCAAAGTATGTCAGTGTGTGTTGTGTTACCATAACTCAGGTCCAGTTTAATCCAAATCATGCTCTGATACCAACTTGTAACAACCCAAAAATCGGGGGTCGAACAGAGCTCAACTTTCGAGATCTGTTGCATCACTTATACAATATAAATAATGATGATTGAATGTTGTCCGTATTAGTGCATTAAACATGAATGGGATTACACTAAATCAGCATATCATACTCCAGAGACAATTAGATTACGCACGCGGAAGACTGTGATAGATATATAAAGCATATAAGTGGTTGTAAGTCCCCAGAGTATGAACATGTTACTAGGTTAAATAATTACATGTATAGTTCCAAAATTTACAAAATGATACAATGTGATGGCAACTAATCCGTATCCCTATAACCTCGGCGACGTAACTCCAGGTCTACATAGACCCGCCAGAGAGTTGCATGTAGGAGAACTCCTCGTCGTCATAAAAGTCAGGCTCCATCTCGTAAGCCTCGCCATCACCTACAGCTACAACAGAGTCTGGTTGGTGTTTTAAAACAACATTCTAGAGTGGGAGTAAGTGATAAACTCAGTGGAGCTATAAGGCAAAGGTTAACATGTTATCAATTCAGTCAAATAGTATTGATAAGGCAATATAGCAACATATCCTAAGTACTCTTATTAATACAAGAATGGTATGCGATAATGATGTATGCCCTCGCCTGCATACCGTCAGCGACATCATCTCACGATCGCGCATGCACCACTCCAGACATGTGCGCTTCCTCGCCAAAGCACATGCAATGTGGTGTATGGTCGTGTTAGCCAATATTAAATTAGGTTTATTCATACAACAGATTCGGGAAGCTAAGGTACCTCTCTTCATATCATTTACCCAAATAATGATCCATCTAGGGTCGTCAATCCTAGTTAATCACGTACGATAGGTAAGTTATAGGGCAACATCACCCCTGATTGAAAAGCAGTGGATAGGCAAGTTTAGGTCGCTACGGAGAGGCTTGTCACCTCAGCGTAGGCCCAGTTTATACTTGAGGTTACTACGGAAAGGCTTGTCATCTTAGCGTAGGCCGACAGCTCGAATACAGTGTCCCATACCACCGTATTCGGCTCACGAGTTTGGGTTGCTCAATGGACACTACGGGAGGCTCGTCACCCCAACGTAGGCCGGCAGCTCGACTATGGTGTCCCATACCACCATGCCCGGCTCATGAGTTTTAGCGGATCGTGGTACCAAGGTTAAATGGGCTTTTCATTAGTAAGTGATACCTTAGATTCAAGCAGTAGCGTCCATACATGGTGAACATACATAAGGCCAATCGGGTTACTCGACAAGCTCGACTGGTACGAGCGCACGTTAAATTAATCGACATGGAGCACTTACACAGTTATCATGGCCTAACCACTGTCGATAATCACCGCACGACTCGGATTCATCGAACGTATCCGTTGTGGTGAAACTAATCGTAAACCGTTACCGATTGCCAGGACTACGTATTAGTCTCACTCCTACTCAAATACAATAGACATTCATATGTGATAGTCAAAACAACATGTGACAACCAATTCAAATATAAATCTCATTTGAGCATTTTAACAAACACATAGTGCACATGTTATCATACATAGGCATTTCATTCATAAATCACGTAGTAACGAGATAGGTTACATAAAGGAAACTGTAACTATAGATACGGTAACTTAGAATCCTATCTTAATGCCCTTATTAAATACATTTCAACAAGCAACTTCTAATTTAGACATTTTATTAAACACTTAGACTATACCTATCAACATACATGTAATAAATTAATTAATATATATTATAGCAAATCTTTTCACAAAGGAGTTGTCATACATACAACAATTATGTATTCTCAATCAATAATTATGGCAAGCACAAATCATAATTCTATATTCATTTAAACATTTCAACAAACACATGGAATGCATTATATTCAACATAGTTCATATATATGTGTAATACACGGAAAACATCGCGTCTAAGTATATGTGACAATAATCAAGTCAGTCATAAATCATTAACTGACATTAAAAGCCTTAAAAACGAAAACCTAAACATTTATAGTCTGCACCTTTCGCCAATACGCCGATTACGAACTCAGTTCATACACTACGCCTTTGTCTACGGCACAATGGCTACCTAAATCATGAAATAGGTTAGTTATTTAACCGTTTCCTCTATTCGGATTCCTAAAACAGATTAGGGTTAGGATTTCTTATCCAAATCATATTCGAATTCGACGGTGTAGCGACACAGGAGAGATGATTCGGCACGTGGAGTGGTGGGAATGAATCCCAGCAACTATCTCTCTCTCTCTCTCTCTCTTCTCCTCACTCTTTTCTCTCTTCTCTCTCCTAGGGTTTTAAGAAATTCGTATGGAATGAGAGAGGGGTGGGTTTAGGGCTTTAAATAGGCCCAGAAGTGATGTCAATGGCCCCAGGGCCATGGTATACTTAGGTTATAGCTAAGAAGTGGCTATTTCAGGCCAACGGAGCTCATTTGGTGGTCCATTACCTGCATACGGTCCAGAGAAAGTTTCTAGACAGTGGATCTATGTCAGGTTAAGATTTCAGTCCGATCGGATTAGTGGATTGACCGTGGAGGACCAGTTTTAGTTCAACGGTCATCGTCACTCGATCAGGGCCACAAGTACACTCACATGTGTAAGGAAATTTTCCTGATCCAAGCGTGTAGTTGGGTCAGAATCTGACGGTTTGAAACCTTAAATTTGGCCTGCAAATGAACTGCCCAAATCACTTAAGTTTGAGTTCATTTTCTAAAGATATTCGCGTTTCTCACACACTTCGCTCCGGATTCAAGTTGTGCGTTTCTGCATGCTATTTGGACTCGATTCCCACGATGGTTGTCAAGCCCAGTAAGGTGGTCATAACCGTATAGTTTCGCGGTCATCGGACTTACGACGCGCGGTCCAAGTACGATATAGAGTTTCAATGTGCTCCCATGAGCAACTGAGTTTTGAGATTGATCCTAGGATTCTAAATAATGTTGAGTTAGCAATTCTAATTGTTTTGGGTCTTACAGTTCGTATAAAAAGTGGTTCAAGATAATCTACCGATTAATTCAGTTTAGTATATAATTAATTCTCGTCTAATTTTCAAAGAATTCGATCTATAGTGATTTCTGCATGAGGTGGTACTCGGGTTTTTGTATGGATTTTTCCGAGACGTTACAATCTACCCCCTTAAAGAAAAATTTCGTCTTAAAAATTAGTACCTTTTTGTACTCCTTGAGAATCTGAGGATAGTTCTTACGGATCTCGGCTTCAGTTTCTCAAGTAGCCTCTTCTTTAGTGTGGTGTGTCCACAGTACCTTCACAAGCAGGATAACCTTCTCCGTAGTACATGTTCCTTCCTGTCTAGAATACAAGTCGGTCGCAGTACATAAGTAGTATCTTCACTCAACTGTACCTGCTCCCATTTGAAAATGTGGGAAGGTTCAGGAACGTATTTCTTCAGTATCGATACATGAAATACGTTATGCACGCCTGCGAGTGGTGTGGACAAAGAAATGCGGTACGCTACCACACCCACTCGATCTAGAATCTGGAATAGACCGATAAATCATGGCGTGAGTTTTCATTTCTTGCCAAATCGAAGGACTCCCTTCATGGAGGAAACCTTAAGAAACACATGGTCCCCGACCTCAAACTCTAGCTGTCGCCGTCTCATATCGGCGTAACTCTTTTGCCTACTTTGTGCTGCAAGAAGTTGACGCCTGATAATGTCGATCTTCTCTGAGGTCACCTGTACTAACTCTATGTCAATCAAACTCTTCTCACCAACCTATGCTCAGCAATGCGGTGCTCTGCATGGGCGCCCATACAATGCTTCATAGGGAGCCATGTCAATGCTCGCCTGGTTATAAGCGAACTCAGCAAAGGGAAGACAGTCATCCTAACTGTCTTTGAAATCGATCACACATGCCCGCAACATATCTTCTAACACCTGATTCACCCGTTTCGTCTGCCCATCCGACTGTGGGTGGAACACGGTACTGAACTTCAGTTTCACACCCATCGCTTCCTGGATGCGAGTCCAGAAGATAGAAGTGAATCGCGTGTCTCGGTCCAACACAATCTCCATAGGCACTCCATGCAGACATACTATCTCCTTGATGTACAGCCTGACCAACTCGTCTGCTGAGTTTGAGACTCTAATCGAGAGAAAATGAGCCGATTTCGTCAATCAGTCCACAATACCCAAATGGAATCATGTCCCTTCCTCGTCTTCGGTAGCCCTGAAATGAAATCCATAGAGATGAAATCCCATTTCCATTCAGCTATGGGCATGGGCTGAAGTAAACCAGGAGGTCGGCGATGTTCGACCTTAACCTACTGGCACGTAAGACAACGGGATACATGGTCCGCTATGTGGTCTTTTATGTTGTCCCACTAGTACGAACGCTTCATATCTCGATACATCTTCGTATTATCAGGATGCATCGCCATCTTCGAATTATGAGCAGCTTTGAGAACTTCCCTTCTTAATTCATAAAGATTTGGGACGCATAGGCGGCCATGATAACGTAAACCCCCATCCATACCAACTCTCCAATCCGACTCTTCATCGTCACTAGCTCGCTTTCTCAACTATGCCAACCCTTCATCTTCCTTCTGAGCCACAATGATTTGGTCATCGATAAGTGGCTGTACATGAATATGTGTGATGCTCTCGAACGGCTCCTCTACTGTAAGCTTCTTCTCAAAATCTCGCACAAATTTGACCACGTTCCATTCCTCTATCATTAGCGAAGCTGCAAATGCTATCATCTTCTTGTGGTTCAACGCGTATGCCACAAGGTTGGCCTTGTTAAGATGCTAGGAGACCTCAAACTTGAAGTCTTTTAAGGTTTCCATCCATCGTCGTTGCCTCATATTCAGGTCCCTCTGCGTGAATATGTACCTGAGGCTCTTGTGGTCACAAAAGAGCTTGAACTCCTCTCCGTAGAGGTAATGTTTCCAGAGCTTTAATGCAAAGATGACGGCCGCTAACTCCAGGTCATGCGTAGGGTAGTTTTCCTCATGCTTCCTCAACTGTCGCGAGGCATAAACAATCACTCTGTCCTTCTGCATCAGAACACAACCCAAACCAACACGAAACGAGTCGGTGTATATCGTATATTTGACCCCCTGCTCTGTCAATACTAACACGGGTGCGGATGTCAACTTGTCCTTCATTTTCTGAAAGGCTGCTTCTATCTTCTCATTCCAGGAAAACTTAAGATCCTTCTGAGTCAGCTGAGACAACAGTCTGACTATCTTAGAAAAATCTCTAATGAATCGTTGATAGTAACCTGCCAGGCCAAGGAAACTCCTCACTTCAGTAACCGAACCGGGCCGCACCCAGTCCTGAACAACGGTCACCTTAGCAAGGTCCATAACTATTCCTTCCTTAGACACCACATGTCACAGGAACTTGACTTCTTCTTTTCAGAAGTCACATTTCTTGTACTGAGCAAATAACTGGTTCTTTATGAGACTATCAAAGACTGCTCGTAGGTGCTCCTCGTGATCTTCCCAACTCTTAAAGTATATCAGGATGTCATCTATAAATACGATGACGAATCGGCACAGATACGGCCGAAACACCTGGTTCATAATGTCCATGAACACGGCCGGTGCATTCATGAGTCCAAACGACATCACAAGGAACTCGTAGTTCCCAAAGCTGGTTCTGAACGCTGTTTTCTGCACGTCCTCATCTCTGACGCGCAACCGATGATACCCTGACTGCAAGTCGATCTTAGTGAAATACTGCGCCCCTTTCAACTGATCGAACAGATCATCTATCCTGGGCAAAGGATACTTGTTCTTCACTGTCACTTGTTTCAACTTGCGATAACCAAGATCTGTCCTTCTTCTTCACAAACAACATGAGCGCTCCCCAAGGAGATACACTCAGTCGGTTGAAGCCTGCATCCAACAGATCATCGATCTGTCTCCTCAGTTCCTCCATCTCATATGGAGGCATACGATATGTCGGTAGAGATATAGGTGTCGCACCAGGCACTAGGTCGATGGTAAAATCGATCTCGCACTAAGGAGGTAATCCAGGTATCATTCTGAACACGTCCGCGAAATCCTGAACTATTGGCATGTTCCCAAGTGTCAGACCATCAACATTCTCTAACAAGGAAGCGTAACAATTAACGCGATAGTACCAACTGACCTGAACTGGAAAAGTAAAGGTCGTGCCCTCAGGTCCATGGGCTGTCACCACTCTAGTATCACAATCGATCTCTGCCTTCATCTCAGTGAGCCAATCCATGCCGAGGATGACGTCGTAATGGCAGAGCGGGGCAACAATCAAGTCAACGAGTACTATTCTGCTTCCTAAGTCTATCAAGCAACCCTTACAAATCTTGGTAGTGTCTGAGAAGGTCCCTGTGGTGGTAAGGAGTCTCAACCAAACTATAAGGGTGGTTTCCAGTGCTAGTCGCTTGACTGCTGCGCATGATATTATCAAAATAGTGGACCCGGTGTCTACCAATAGGAAGACTGGTATACCTTGGATATGTGTTGTGGCTTCAAAAGCCAATGGTGCTGTAACTGCTGTCTTGGATGCCTCAGCTGCAAGTGAGTGCACACGAACTTATTGAGGACAATTTAGCTGCTATACCATAGGTCGTTAAGGCGGCCTACTACGAGGTACATTAGGCCTATAGAAAGGCTATGCTGGCGGTACTGAACGTAGAGGTGGAGCCGAGATAGCCTGAGGAAGCTCATGATTGATCTTCTGAGGCGGCGTGAAGCCGTTATCCCTTATCTTGGTGAAGTAGTAAGTATCTGTATGGCCCGACCTCTTGCTGTAGGTGCACCACAGATCTGATCGCCTCAGCTGGGCTGGTGGAGCCGTAATTTTGGGAGGCGAGTCTGCACGTGGCCTCTTGCCGAGGAACGGCCTGCTCTGTAAATCTGGTCGAGGCCTAGGACCCACGGGTACATGTGTACGGGATAGCCTATCCCCATCCTGCTCAGGTCACAGAGACATACTCACTAGCTTAGCATAGTTGGGTATGCTAGCGCAACACATCTTTGTGCAGACATCGGGCCGCAGACCATCGGAGAATCACCACATCTTCATCGGCTCATTCGTTAGGATCAAAGGAGCGTATCTGGCCAGCTCCATGAACTTGTTCTCATACTTGGCCACGGTTATTCCTCCCTGACGGAGGCGAAGGAACTCTCCCTCCTTTTCGTTGCTGTAGGTGAGGGAGAAATACTTCCTATGGAAGCGGGTCTCAAAAGCTTCCCATGTCCATACATATCTAGCAGCCACTGTCCATAAGATGCTGTCCCACCACAGACTAGCCTCCTCGAACATATATGTGACCAGCTCAACCTGGTCTGTCTCAGTGCAGTGCAGCGGCTTCAGCATCTTAGAGATGTGGTCAAGCCAATATTCGGTCTCCTCGGGTCTGTGAGTACCCGCAAACGTGGGAGGTCGGAAGCGCTGAAATCGCTCAAATAGGCCGCTGACACTCATGTTTCCAGCAGGTGCACAGGTGGTGGTCGATGTTCTAGGCAAGGGCCCTTGCGATGGTGGTCCAAATCTGCTGCTGCTGCTACATAAGGAGCATCATCTGCTCTAACCTATCAGGAGGAGGAACCACCCGAGGCATGTGTGGCGTCGATGAAGACGCACGGTTCTGTTCTAGAACTGGTGGTGCAAAATGTGTTAGCCCATTAGTGGGGCCAGTGGCTGGCTATGAATCCGACATCGTGTCACTGTCAGGGCCCAAGCTGGGGTCCATGTGGCTATCGCTTAGGGGAGGTGTCCGCTAAGTGCTAGACGTGTAATGTTCTGAGTAGCTTTCGGAGGCATTCCCTATACACAACATAGGGTGTAACACGTGTAAGATTTAGCATAACAACACTCAACTTCTCAAGCATTCTATACTCTCCATAACAAAAGAAGCTTCATGCATTTCATTTAACCAAAATTGTCACAATACATAAGATATAGTCTTACATGGATCATGACAGAAGATGCATGTGAGCTAATCTAAACAAGCTTTGAACATTAAAATACACTAATAACCAACCAAGCCTACCAAGGCCAGTGCAAAAGAAAACTAACAACAAAGCAAACTAAAAGACGACTACACATATGACTAGTCGTCCGAATCTGGCGATAGTGGAGGAGCACCCTTGTCCTGCATATAGCATAGGAGAGCCTTCAAGGTGCGAGACACCTTCTTAAATTTTTGTTTCATGTAAGCCCTATTCTTTGCAAGTTCGGCCCAGGTCTCTCTGACCTCCTGTCGCAGGGCGACTTGACCCTCCTCAATCTAAGCCAAGCATGCTTCTAAAGCAGCTAGATCACAGTGGTGCTCATGTGTAGCAGGAGGATAGACCTCATCAGAGTCTTGGGCCTCCTCTTCTTCCTCTTCTTGCTCTCCTTCTTCCTCACTTCCTTCCTCTTCTTCATCACTTTCTTCCTCTTCACTCCCCGTCTCATCCCCACTCTCATCGAGTCGGGCTTGATGTTGTCACGGCCCAATACCCATGTTGTTAAGTATGGTGTCATTGATGTAGTGGATCGGCACAAGCTCTGTGTCAAGTCGGTAGCCGAACTCTCGAGCAAGCTTGCATATGAGCCGGTCGGATGGGAGTGAAATATCTGTCCTAACAGAGCATGCAGTCTGGACTATTTGTAGCAGGACAAATGTAGGCAGGCACAACTTGTCTCCTCGCCCAGCTTTGTATAGGAAGTCCACCATCAAATGAGTGCATTCGTTGCGATTGCTCCACCTAGGATACACATTGTATGTGAATACGTGGTAGAGTAGGCGGAAGTCATGAGTCATCTCAGTCGCTAGGAGGCAATTGCCTCGATTCTAGTGGACCAGTTGGCCGCAAAGAAATCACGTGCGGTGATCTCTTTCACGCATACTCCTGAGATTCTTCTCGCTAGCATGAACCTCACCGCGCTCCATCCCCATAATCCGAGCTATCACACCAACATCAACTGTGGCTGCCTGCCTTCCTACGAGAATAGTGAACTGTAGAGGCTCCAGCAATGGGTCTCGTATGCGGGCGTAGAAGGCTCAGACGGTGCTCTCACACGCACGTGACTTGCCTTCAAATATGGGACCCCACCCGACGTCCACTAGGAGGTCCATCACCGGATAAAGCCCGAATAGTTTCTCGTCTATGTGCGCTTTATAGAGAACTCTACAACCTTGGAACCTACCATGTGCGATGCCCGATAGTAGGGCCCTTTCGAGAGGAATTTGGGGATCGAGATCCCGCTTAGTCCTCAGCTCTTGTGTGGCGCTTATACGTTCTTCGGCGCCCAATTTCTTCCTTGGATGGGTTAGGCGGCTATGCCCAGCTTCATCTGCGGAAGCCCTCTTCTTTCCCATGAGGGAAAGAAGTGTGGAGAGGGAGAAGATCGCAGCCACAAGCTCAAAAAGAGCCATAGAAATCGGTAAAGCTTGGGAATAGTGTGGATTGTGAGGCTTGTGTGTTATGAGACACAAAAGGTGTGGGCTTTATGCTCATGTTGAGGGTCAAATATTGCATATCAGACCCCATCTATTACCTGAATTTACGAACACAATATTGTTTAACGCCCGGTTTTAATTGTGTTTGTGATACAGGGTGTATTTGAGAGCATGAACGGTAAAAAGATGTTAAACACATGAAATTAACGCTCTGATGATGTCAAGGCATTGGACGGACTCTAGGGGACCAAGATCGACGGATTTACATGGTCAGAGATCCGAAAAAACTGAGAAACTAAAGCTCAAGTGGCCTGAAAATCAGCCAGAATGCAGGATCACAGGGTTCCCACCATCCGTTCAGTTCAAAACCCCATACAGGGCCTGAGGATCATAAATGAACCATTCACGTCGAATTTCAGCTTCCGGATCCCTGTAGAAGTGCCTAAACTGACAGATCATCGCATAAAATCTTGATTTGGGGCCCGCCTGATACTTGGTTATACTTCAATTTCATTGTCAACGCCTTAACTTGTATGGGGAAAAGGATGGACGGTACAAATTTCTTACGGACATCTCCATGGGACCCACTCATATAGAGCATGTACACGGTGCACGAGTGCACCGGCTGTGCACCGAACGAAGTAAAGTCGGTCAGCATTGCGCTGACCGACGTTTCCTCTCAAAACTAAAAGCCGCAACAGCGTCTTTCGCTGCCGACGCCGTTTCCTCTCAGTGGGGCCCACTCCTCATTCAAATCCTCAATCTGGACCGTCCACTGTGTGAAAAGGGGGGTAATTAACCTCACCTAGATGTCCTCTTTCCCCCATACGAGCTATTGAAAGATCCTGGCCGTTGAAAGCAGGATGGACGGCGGGACTAAAGATCAAGTGGGCCGCACCGAGTTCACTCCAGAATACACCCTTCCTGGACGGTTTTTCGTCCTGAAGCTAATGGACGGCTTGGATTCTCCAACCGACGTCGATCTGGGGCCCACCGAGCATCGCAGCGTCCCTGCTTACGCAGGGACGTGCGTTCGCATCGGGACGCTGCGGGCGATCGTTCTGGGCCACCATCCAGCCTCAAAGGGCCAATCCTAACCGTCCATCAGATCCCCATGAAGATGCTTATCACTGCCTAGGTGGCAGAATTGCAAAAGATCACGTGGATCGCAATCCAACCGTTCAAACGGAAGATCGACGGTAGAACAGAAAAGCTTGTGGGCCACATCGAAATCAAACTATTCACACCAATTCCAGACGTTTTTCCGAGCCGAATCTAATGAACGGCGTGGATTTTCTGTACAACAAGACTCAGAGGCCCCACCAACACCTCAGCGGAAGAATTTCCGCGACTCTGTTCGCACGTCCGGGAAAACCGGCGGTTGCTGGCCGTTATGTGATCTCAACGGTGATCGGATGGTCGATCTGGACCGTTCATCATGTAGTTTGTTCAAAATTGTCCTAAGGGACGTGAATCTTTTGGAAAGAAAGCAAGGACCGAGGGAGTTGGGATGATGTTTTCCTGGCTGCGTAAAAGCCTTCGCAGGCTGTTTCCAAACATGACTCCAGACCACTTGCTCCAGCCACCGACTCCATCAGTTGCTATAAAAGAAAGAGAAACAGACAGAAAAAGGGGAGATTGGATTCTGGCTTGGACGAGGAGGACGTGAAGCACAAGAGAGAAGATTAGAGTTTGTTTTTATTTTCTTATATTTGTTTTATTTTATTTTGTTTTGTCCAAGGGATTTGAGTCCACCATGTTGCTGGGCTAAACCTCTTGGCTAGGGTCAAGAGGTGAAGCTTGTAGTGAGATGGAGGATTTTATTCATTGCCTTTAATTTGATTTTAATTCATGAACTGAATTTGATATTTATTTTGTTAAAGGAATATTTTTAGTCTTTAATGGTTTGTTGTGACTGAAATTACAATAGATCTGCGGTGGCTTTGAGTATTTCCTTCTCCCTTTTATGTTTATGACGTCAGGAAGCCCTGTTGTTCACCATCGTCTCCTAGGCATGGTCGGATGACGGTACCCTTCCTAACCTTCATGGCATGTTGATTGGTTGGTAATTAGTTTAATTCTGTTGTTTACCATCGTCTCTTGGGCATGGTGTGGTGATGGAATCCATTCTAATTCATATACCCTTCATCTCTTGAAAACTATATCAATGGCAGTTCAGTTGATTTCATGAATCAAGAGTAGTTCTCCCTGATCTCTACAAGTGGATCCTCTGAATCCCTAGTTCCCTACCTCTGAATCCCTAGTGTTTTACTGTTGAATTCCTTAGTTTTAGATAATTATTCCACATTATTCATTAAAATTCCATTTGATTTAGATCTCATCTCATTCTAGTTCTAGTTCTAGTTAGTTTCAGACTACGTACATGTTTCAGTCCCTGTGGATTCGACCTCGGTCTTACCGAGATTATTACTACATCACAACCCTATACTTGGGGAGTGAACAGCTCAAATAAGGAGAATGATGGAGATTGGTGGTTGTAGAAGATGGGTTTTTGAGGAAGATGGTGGAGATGGGTGTATAGTGAAGAAGATGAAGAATATACGAGAATGGAGGGGGAATTTGAGGTAAAAAATCAAGGTTTTAGAGGGGTTTGAAGGGTTTACAAACTAGGTGGGGTGAAATGAAGTAAAAAGGGGAGAAATAGAGGGCCCCCACATGATTTTCATGGCCCCACATGAGTGTACACGGTCGGCCCGCCGTGGCCCGCTGGACCTGGACCGCGAGGCCTCGTGGTAGGACGATGCCATCGCGGTCTGCTGGACCTCTGGGCGATGGCATACCCCTCCCGGGGTGCTGAAAATGTACAGGACCCACCTTGGGTCCCACTGTTTCATGTGGTTTGGGCCCCTACGCCCATTTAAGACATTTTCAGAGTCTATCTTGCACATATTCACGCTTTCCGGTCATTTGAATGTGGAATATGCCAGATCGTCGTCTAAATCCATCGATTGATGGTCTAGAAAGGAATTGGGACTGTCTCACATGATCACAGATGCATGCGGGTCATGTTTCGACGGTCAGTTTCGCCCGTCAGTGAAACTTGGAATCCTACGACTGTTTCTATGTTTCATCGCCCTCTCCTAAATCAAAGTACATCAGTGTGCATCGTGTTACCATAACCCAGGTCCATTTTAATCCAAATCATGCTCTGATACCAACTTGTAATGCCCCGAAAATTGGGGGTCGAGCAGAGCTCAACTCCCGAGATTCGTCGCATCACTTATGCAACATAAATAATGATGATTGAATGTTGTCCATATTAGTGCATTAAACATGAATGGGATTACACTAAATCAACATATCATACTCTAGAGACAATTAGATTATGAAAGCGAAATACTGTGATAGATATATAAAGCATATAAGTAGTTGTAAGTCCCTAGAGTATGAACATGTCACCAAGTTAAAGAATTACATATATAGTTCCAAATTTTACAAAATGATACAATGTGATGGCAACTAATCCGTATCCCTGTAACCCCGATGACACAACTTCAGGTCTACATAGATCCGCCAGAGAGTTGCATGTAGGAGAACTCCTCCTTGTAGTCATAAAAGTCAAGCTCCATCTCGTAAGCCTCGCCATCACCTGCAGCTACAACAAAGTCTAGTTGGTGTTTTAAAACACCATCATATAGTGGGAGTGAGTGATCAACTCAGTGGAGCTATAAGGCAAAGGTTAACATGTTATCAATTCAGTCAAGCAGTAATGATAAGACAATACAGCAATCATATCCTAAGTACTCTTGTTAATGTAAGAATGGTATGCAATAATGACGCATGCCCTCGCCTGCACTCCCTCAGCGACATCATCTCACGATCGCGCACGCACCACTTTGGACACGTGCGCTTCATCACCAAAGTACATGCAATGCGGTGCATGGTCGTGTTAGCCAATATTTAATTAGGTTTATTCATACAGCAGATTCAGGAAGTTAAGGTACCTCCCTTCATATCATTTACCCAAACAATGATCCATCTAGGGTCGTTAATCTTAGTTAATCACGTACGATAGGCAAGTTATAGGGTAACATCACCCTTGATTGAAAAGCAGTGGATAGGCAAGTTCAGGTTGCTACGAAGAGGCTCGTCATCTCAGCGTAGGCCTAGTTTATACTCAAGGTCACTATAGAAAGGCTAGTTACCTTAGCGTAAGCCGACTACTCGAATACAGTGTCACATACCACCATATTTGACTCACGAGTTTGGGTTGCTCAATGGACACTACGGGAGGCTCGTCACCCTAGCGTAGGCCTACAGCTCGACCATGGTGTCCCATACCACCATGCCCAGCTCATGAGTCTTAGCGGATCATGGTTTCAAGGTTAAACGGGCTTTTCATTGATAATTGGTACCTTAGATTCAAGCAGTAACGTCTATATATGGTAAACATACATTAGGCTAATTGGGTTACTTAACAAGCTCGACTGGTACGAGCGCACGTTAAATTAATCGACATGGAGCACATACGCACTCCTCGTGGCCTAACCACTGTCGATAATCACCGTATGACTCAGATTCATCGAACGTATCTGTTGTGGCGAAACTAGTTCGGCCACTGATCGTAAACTGTTACTGATTGCCTGGACTACGTATTAGTCCCACTCCTACTCAAATACAATAGACATTTATATGTGATAGTCAAAACAACATATGACAACCAATTCAAATATAAATCTCATTTGAGCGTTTTAACAAACACATAGTGCACATGTTATCATACACAAGTATTTCATCCACAAATCACGTAGTAACAAGATATGTTACATAAATGGAACTGTAACTATAGATACGGTAATTGAGAATCCTATCTCAACGCCCATATTAAATATTTTTCAACAAGCAACTTCTAATTCAGATATTTTATCAACCACTTAGACTACACATATCAACATACATGTAATAAATTAGTTAACATATATTATAGCAAATCCTTTCACAAAGGAGTTGTCATACATACAACAATCATGTATTCTCAATCAATAATCATGACAAGCACAAATCATAATTCCATATTCATTCAAACATTTCAACAAACACATGGAATGCATTATATCAACATAGTTGTGTTGAGGGTCAGATATTGCATATCAGACCCTAGTTATTGCTTGGATTTACGAACATAATATTGTTTAAAGGCCGACTTAATCGCGTTTATGCTGCAGGTTGAATTTAGGAGCATTGATTGAAAAAGAATACTAAAAGTGTGGATTTGACACTCTGAATCCATCGAAGGCAGTGGACGGGTCTCCATGGGACCAAGATCGAAGAGTTACACGCCGGAAATCAGAGAAATTCCAGCCACTCATGATGAAGAGGCCCGAAAATGGTCCAGAATTCAAGATCACAGGGTTCCCACCATCCGTTTGGCTCGAAATTACATACATGGCCTGAGGACCTTAAATTAACCGTACACGTCAAATTTAAGCCCTTGGATCCATGTGGAAGTGGCCCAACGGCTTGATCAACCCATGAATCGTTAAACTGGGTCCCACCAGATATCTGGATATGCTTCAATGTTGGTCTCAACCCATTACATTAGCTGAGGAAATAGATGGTCGGATTAGATTTCATCTGAAACATTACAGTGGACCCCATTGGAGGTGTCAGTGCACAGTGCACAAGTGCACTCTCAGTGCACCGGACTGAGAATCCCGGTCAAAGTCGGTCTTGACCGACTCCTTACGCAAACGGCAACTGCCGTTACAGCAGGCCTCCACACCGTCCGTCGGTTTTGTTGTGGGCCCCATCCATTATCTGAAAAGATGATCCGAACCGTCCATTCGTTTCCTGGGTCAGCAACAACCCTTGCCTAGCTGACTAAATCTGAAGAAATGAAGCTTTTTGGGATCTCAGCCGTTCAAATACAAATGGACGACAGAGCAAAAAATAAAGTGGGCCACATCAACGGACAACCAAAACCATTCATGTCCTTCTGATTTTTCAAGATAAATCCAATGGACGGCTTGGATTCATCAAAATAATGCAGTTGTGGGCCCCACCAACGTCGCAACGTGATCAGTGCGAAAATCATGTTACAGCGACCGGACGCCGACCAATTTTTGGGGCGATTGCACGATCATGGACATGATCGGATGCACGATCTGATCCGTCCATCGTGTAGTTTATTCAAAAACGTCCCAGTGGACGTTTATTTTACGGACATCATGCAAGGAAAATAAGAGTTTGAAGGCCCCGAACTTGGCATGCGCAAACCAGATCCGCTTTCGTTGTTGCTGCGAAAGAGAAGTGCGAAAACGCACCGACTCCAACACTTTCCTCTTGTGCGTGAAAGCTCTCCAGCCGATGGTATCAGCCTATAAGAAAGAGAGAGAGAACGTGAGCTCTGCTTGGTTTTTGGCTTGGGAACGTGAGATAGAGAGAAAAGATAGTTTCTTTTCTTTTTCTTTTTCTTTATATTTTGCTTCTTGTTTAAGAGTTAGCCGCATCATGGTGGGCTAAACCTCTTAGCCAGGGCTAAGAGGTAAAGCTTGTAGCGTGATGGGCAGATTCTACGGCTTGGATCATGTTCGCTGAACTCTTTGATGTTAGTTTGATTATAAGGAGTTGCATGTAGTTTTTAATGGTTTGTTGTGACTTCTATTACAATAGATCTGCGATAGCTCTATGTATTTCCTTTTCCTTTATTTTTGATGTCAGGAGGCTCTGTTATTCACCATTGCCCCTTTAGACATGGTTGGATGACAGAACTCTTCCTAACATTGATACAATGTTGATCGGTTGTGGATTGGTTTAGTTTCGTTGTTTACTTTGTCTTATTGGCATGGTTTTGTGATAGAATCGACTCTGATTCTCATACCCTTCATCTCTTTGAAGATTAAATCAAAGGAAGTTCAGGTCACGTTTTAAAGACATATCTTCCAATTGGATAAGGATGGGACTCTAAGTCCAGTTGAGTTCATGAATCAAGCGCAGATCTCCCTAATCTCTACAAGTGGATCCTCTGAATCCCTAGTTTCCTACCCCTAAATTTTTAAAAGTTTTAGATTAGTGTTTCACCATTATTCCTTAAAATCATTCGATTTAGATTGCATCTTAGTCTAGTTCTAGTTCTAGTTATCTTCAGATTACGTACAGGTTTCAGTTCCTGTGGATTCGACCTCGGTCTCACCGATTTTATTACTACATCACAACCCTATACTTGGGGAGTGAACAAGTTGATATATATGTGTAATACACGGAAAACATCACACTAAGTACATGTGACAACAATCAAGTTAGTCATAAATCATTAATTGACAATGAAACCCTTGAAAACCATAACCTAAATGCTTATAGTCCGCACCTTTCATCGATACGCCGATTATAAACTCGGTTCGTACTCTACGCCTTTGTCTACGGCACAACGGCTACCTAAATCATGAAATATGTTAGTTATTTCATTGTTTCCTCTATTTGGATTCCTAAAACAGATTAGGGTTAGGATTTCTTACCCAAATCGGATTTGGATTCGATAGTGTAGCGACATGGGAGAGATGATTCGACACGTGGAGTGGTGGGAATGAATCCCACCAACTATCTCTCTCTCTCTGTTTCTCTTCTCCTCACCCTTTTCTCCTCTTTTCTCTCTTTTCTTTCCTAGGGTTTTAGGAAATTCGTATGGAATGAGAGAGGGGTGGGTTTACGGCTTTAAATAGGCCCAGAAGTGATGTCAATGGCCCCAGGGCCATGGTATACTTAGGTTATAGCCAAGAGGTGGCTGTTTCGAGCCAACGGAGCTCATCTGGAGTTCCATTACCTTCATACGGTCTGAAGAAAGTTCCCTAACATTGGATCTATGTCGGGTTAAGATTTCAGTCCGATCGGATTAGTGGACCGACTGTGGAGGACCAGTTTTAGTTCAACGGTCATCGTCACTCGATCAAGGCTACAAGTATACTGACATGTGTAGGGAAATTTCCCTGATCCAAGGGTGTAGTTGGGTCAGAATCTGATGGTCTGAAACCTTAAATTTGGCCTGCAAGTGAACGGCCCAAATCACTTAAGTTTGAGTTTATTTTCATTTTCTAAAGATAGTCGCGTTTCTCACACACTTCACTCCGAGTTCAGGTTGTGCATTTCTGCATACTATTTAAACTCGATTCCCGCGATGGTTGTCAAGCCCAGTAAGGTGGTCATAACCGTATAGTTTTGCGGTCAATAGACTTACGACGCTCGTTCCAAGTCTGATACGGAGTTTCAATGTGCTCCCATGTGCAACCGAGTTTTGAGATTGATCCTAGGTTTCTAGGTAATGTTGAGTTAGCGATTCTAATGGTTTTGAGTCTTACAGTTCATATAGAAAACGGATCAAGCTAATCTACCGATTAATTCAGTTTAATACTTAATTAATTCTCGTCTAATTTCCAAAGAATTCGATCCTTAGTAATTTTTGCCTAAGGTGGTACTTGGGTCTTTGTATGGATTTTTCCGAGACGTTACACCTAAGGTTAGAGAAATTCGTATGGAATAGGAATGGGGTGGTTTAAGGGCTAAATATAAGCCCAGGTGTGATGTAAATGGCCCTAGGGCCATGGTATACTTGTTATAACCAAAGGGTGCCTGTTTCGGGCAAACGGGGCTCATTTGGAGGTCCATTACTCACCTACGTCATAGTATAAGTTCTCTGACAATGGATCTATGCCAGGATGTGATTTCAGCGCGTTTGGATAGACCGATCGACCGTGGAAGACCCGTGTCAGATCAACGGTCGTATTTACACTATCGGGGCCGTAAGTATACAGATATGAGTAGCGAAATTTCTTTTTCTCCTGGGTGAAGTTTGGTTAGAAATTGATGGTCTGAAATCTTCAATTTTACCTGTGAGTGAATGACCTAATTTACTTAAGTTCTGGTTCATTTTCTAAAGATATTTGTGTTTCTCACACACTTTACTCAGGGCTTAAGTTGTACGTTTCTGGATAATATTTAGGTTCGATTCCCATGATGATTGTCAAGCCCAATAAGACAGACATATTCCTATAGTTTCGCAGTAATCGGACTTTCGACGTGCGGTCCAGGTCCAATACGGAGTTTCAATGTGCTCCCGAGAGCAACAAGGTTTTGGGATTTTTCCTAGGTTTTTAAGTAGTGTTGATTTAGCAATTTTGATGGTTTTGGGTCTTGCTATTTGTATGAATAGTAGTTTAGCTAAATCCACCAATTAATTTAGTTTGGTACTTAATTAATTTTTGCCTAAATTTCTACAGAGTACGGTCCTTGGGGATTTCTGCCTGAGGTGGTACTCGGGCCTTTGTACGGATTTTTCCGAGACGTTACAACCTGTGTCTTACCTTTTTCGATTTCAATGTCAATTATCGCTGACTTTTTCGTTTCCTTGCGGAATAAGGAATCCTCTTTAAACCCGACGTCATGAGATCGTGATATTCCGTGTGACCCAGTTATACAACTTGTATCCCTTCACACCATCGTTATATCTCATAAAGGTACACTTCTGCATTTGGTTTAGCTTATCTCTCTCAGCTGATAGTATATGAGAGTAAGCATCACAATCAAATACTCGCAACACTGAGTAGCCTACATCACGACCACTCTACACTTCTTTCTGAATTTTACAGTTAATTGGAGTATACATGGACCGATTCACTAGATAACAAGTTGTCTTAATGGCCTCAGTTCATAGTTCATTGTCTTAATACAACATTACTCAACTTGCTTCGGGCTCTCTCCAAGAGAGTCTGATTCATTTGTTCTGTCATACCATTCTGCTCTCGTGTATGCCTTACCGTATTGTGAATTACAATCCTCTTATATTTACAAAAGTGATTGATTTCCTTAAAAGTGAATTCACCACTATTATTTGTCCTTAATATTTTTAAAGGTGACAAAAACATCATATTTGTACTTCGTAAAGTAAGCTCAGTCTTTTCTAGAGTAGTTATTGATAAATAAAGAAAAAATGACGGCCCCCTCCAGAAACAACGGGCAACGACCCCCATACATTCGAATGCACCTAATTAAGCACCTCCTTACTTATATGTTATTCAGACTTAAAAGACAACCGTGATTATTTACCTCATATACAGTGCTTGCATATATTAAAATTAATACTTTTAAATATATGAATCAAACAATAATCAGAAAGTACCTTCATACAACGTTCGCTCATGTGACTTAGGCGTGCATGTCACAAACATACAGATGTAGACTCTATTAATTATAGACATTTCAGCTCCACCCGATATGGTATTCTCGATCAGTATGTAAAGGTTACCACTATATTGTGCCTTCATCATAATGAATGTCCCCTTTGAAACTTTCAGGACATGATTAAATCTGGTGAATTCGCACCCAAGTGCTTCGAGAGCTTGGAAGGATATCATATACTACCTTAGATCAGGAACATGTCTCACATCCATCAAGATATGTTCCATCCCATCAAACATCTCGATGTGCATCGATCCGACACCAACAATCTTATAAGCAATGTCATTGCATATAAATACCTGGCCACCATCGTACTTATCGTAACTGATGAACTAACTCCGATGAGAGGTCATGTGCTATGAAGCTCTCGAATCCAAAATCTACTCGCTGCTGAAATACCCGGGTTTGGATGCGGTCAGAACGTCACAACCACCCCCGTCTTCACTGGACTCCGCTGTGTTTAAGTACTTCTGTGATTCATTTATTTATTTTTTGCTTTATGGGTTTTGAGATTCTGACAATCCTTCTTCATATACCCTATTATTCCACAATTATAATACTTCATCTTCTCATTTGCCCTTAGACTTGTACCTATATCGCGAATTTCCCTTCTCCCACTTAGAATTTCTTCTCCTAGTTACTAACGCATCTGTAAAGGAACCTCACCACTGTCCTTCTTTCTCAACTACTTTGAATGAAGGGTTAAGATAATAATTTCAATATCAATAGTCTTCCCACCATGACACATAGTGTCTACACGGCTCTTGTATGACTTTAAAAAGAGATTTCAACGGAATTAGGGCTTAATCTTCTTCGTCGATTTTTACATCCACACTCGTTAACTTGCAAAGTAATTGATTAAACGCGTTATTGTATTAATTAAGATCAAACCATTCTGCCATCTTCATATTATAAAATTATTTTTTAGATACAGATGATTTGATAAAGATTTCATCATGTACAGACTATCTAACTTCGTCCAAAGCCCTATGGTGGTCTTCTAATCAAGGATATTATAAAGGATGCTATCCACCAAACATAATTAGATCGAGATTTTTGCCCTTTCATCCGGTTCTTCCCACTCTTCATCACTCATTCTTGTACGACACTTCACTATACCAAGTGTGCTTATTGCAATCCTTGTTAAACTAGAAGGTCTCTCTTCTTCACCTTCCATAGTTCAAAGTTATTTTTCCCAGTGAACTTCTCCATCTCATATTTCATGTTAAATCCCTTCATCGTCATGTTTCATATTCAAATTCGAATCCTAATGTATATCTCTTATACCACTTATTAGAGAATTGCAGAAGCAAACCCTAATTTCGAATCGCACAATAAAAGATAAATCCAAACAAACCAACATAGAGAACACACGATTTTACATGAAAAACCTTTGCAGGAAAAAATCAAGGCACAAAGTGATGAACAATCCACTATAAAAATGAAAGTATAAGAGATAAAATCAACTTATAGATGTGAAAATTCTTATTTTCTCATTTCCAAACCCTATAATCAATTTAGCCATCCTTGCTCTACCTAATCCCGCAATTACACCCATATATATAGTGTTACACCTGGAATATGAAACATATCGTGCAATTATGCAAAACTGCGCGCACCATTGATCTAAGCATCGATCAATCAACATCGATCGAGCAACCATCGGTCAATCAAGCCCACCTTATTCAATTAATTGAACATGCTCAAAAGTATCGAAAGAGTTAACATGAAATTTTGAATTATCTCAATCACTCAAAGCTCCAAGGTTGATCGATCGAACCAGTTCATAACAGTATAGAGACCAATCTATCTAATCTGGGGTTCACTCAATCGATCGAGTAACCTGTTCGATCTATTAAACTCTCTTGTCTTTGTACAAACTAAAGACATCTAGACAACAATTAGTTGCAGTGGACTATTATAGTGTGCATATTAATCATTTATCAATTATATTTTTTCATAATAATCAAATTCACAGCCATAGTTTATGTAACTTTGAGTGCATAATTTTATAAAATAATAATGATGAAATGATTCTAATATGATGTATTAAAATGATGGTTTATTTAAAGCCCTTCCATTAATTTTACTAAAAGATAATGGTAGAATTTACCGATGTAAATTTGAAAGGTAGATGAATGGAACTATTGAGTTCTCTGTCTTAAGAATTATATATATACTAAGAATGATCGCTAAATTTATACTCACTATGGGTAATTATTATCCTTGACTATGTTATTGTAAAAAAAATCAATCGAAAGGTACAAATTAAATGATTATCACCTAATTTGCAATGTCATGGCAACAATGGTGTATAAATGAAAAATACCCTTACACTTAACTAATGTATTTTTTGTTAACTTTTTTGTGTGATTAAGAAATGGCTTATAAGAATATTATTATCGACTTTAAAAGGGTGAGAAACTTTATGAAAAGAATTATGATATGTAGCATCGTAAACTTCAGTATCTCCTAAATGAATAGGGCCACATAGAAACTTTAACTATAAACATGGAACCTCCTAAAGAAGGAACCACTGTCTGATATCGTATAGATAAAGAGGCTTATGATGCTTGGTTTGAGAAAGTCATAGCGTACGTTTTACCTTACTTAGTTGCATGCATAATGATTTGATTAAAGAATTCAAGGGGTACAAACAACAACAACTATGTGAGAAGCACTGAAACGTACCTATGCTGGTACCATGACTACTAGGTTGTACACATTAACGATTAAGTTTGACTCTAATATAAGCCCAAATTCTTCCATTATAGACCATTTTAAAAAGACGTTCGCTATAATTTGAAACCCATAAGCTGAAGGCAATGTACTAATGGATGGACAACAAATATTGATTATTTTATGCTCATTGTTAGATTTGTGGGAGAAAATAAAGCTCACGGTGACCCATAATGAGTCCATTAACACGTTCAAAGTATTAACACATCATATAGAGCTTGAAGCCAAGAGTCATACTGCAAGGGTATGGAGCTTGACACTCACAACCGAACCTTTTCAACATAGTAATTCTAAGACATCACAAAGGAATAAGGGGAATGCATCCCAAAAAGACAAAAACACTGCTACTAAACCTGGGAAGAACAACAAGGGTACCAAGCACTGCATGAGACAGCGTGCAGGTCATAGGGACATCTCTAAGATGAGATGTTTTAACTATAAGAAAGTGGGTCGCTTCGCGCACGATTACCCGTGGCCTCGAAATGTATAATCTAACTCTTTAATTTTCAATAATTGTTTTGTTTGCCCTAAAGGTGCTTACTGCTAGCTCCAATGATAATGACTAGGTCATCGATTCATGATAAACCAAATACATTGCAAAGGATCGAGTAAGCTTCATTGAATTTCAACGAGTTTCGAATGGTAGTCACAATATCTTCATGGGAAATAGTTACACGTAGATGTATTAGGCGTTAGCACATACCAAATATGATTGCGCACTAGATCCATATTATTACTTCATGATGTCTTATATGTCTCGAGACTTTATCGTAATTTACTTTTAGTTTCATAACTTATTAGCTTTGGTTTTATTTTTTGCATTGGGTACTTCTATTGTTAACATAAGCTTAAGCTATGTCTTATATGGAAAGGGCATACTTTCAAATGATTTATTTAAATTGGATGTATATTTAATGGTCCGCCTACTTACTTGACTTTAGTGCATGATATGAATGTTGATTCTGTAATATAGAACACCATACTAGGACCTATTAGATGCAATAGAATGAATCACTTAGCTAGAGAATGCCTATTAGGGCCACTCGCAAGAGTTGATCTTCTAGTTTGCGAGCATTGTCTGGTTGGAAGGTCGATTAGAAAATCATTTGGTAAGGTGATTAGAGCATCTAAACCATTAGCTCTATTTCATTATGACATTTGTGGACCATTCAATCTGATGGCCTATCTTGGTGCTCCATATTTCATCACATTCATAGATGATTACACGCACTACAGTTATGTGTATTTAATTTCGCATTAGTCCAAAGCACTTGATTGCTTTAAACAATTCATACTGGAAGTTGACAGCATGTTAGACTGAAGGATCAAAACCCTTCATACCGATAGAAGACACGGGTATTTATCTGAGCTATTTGGACTACTCTATAAAGAAAGATAGTTCGTAAGGAAGTTGACGACTCCTTACACTCCTCAACAAAATTTGCAAAGAGAATGAATCATATCTTAGACAAGGTGGGATTAACAATGGCACACGCAAATTTGCTAGCCGTCTTTTAAGGCGACGCAATTTAAACTATAACCTATATTTTACATAAAGTACCCTCAAAGTCAGTCACACTCACTCCATACAAGTTATAGACCGGTAGAAAACTTGACTTGGGTCATCTGCGAACCTGGGGATCAACTATATTCATTCATGTTTTATCTCAAATGATTGAAAAGTTGGATAAGATAGCCAAGAAGTGTCTTTTATAAGATATTGTGAGCAATTTAAAGGATATGTCCTCATTCACGAACAAGACGATGGTGGGATGATTGAGATTGATTTATGAGATGTCTATTTCATCAGGTATGGTTTTCTAAATAGGAAAAGAGTACCAAGGTCTTTTGAATTGTATGAGATCGTAAATCCTATTTATGAACAAGCAACCCTATGATTTATAGGAGACAGTTGGAGTTTAGATCCACAAGTATCCCCCGATCATATAGATTATAGTAAAAGTGATCAACTACTTAATGTGATCGTACCACTTGAAGAAAGTTCAGAAAACATTACCGTGTGTATAAATGGACACATTAATTCTTCAACGACATTTCTCCATCGAAGGAAAATCTCTTATTCGTGCTCTTTTTGATGATATGCCATTTTTCTTTTCAATAAGTTCTATCATCTCCTACTGCAAAAGAATGAAAAAATACTATGCAAGATGAAATAAACTCAGTGATGAAGAATCATGTTTGGGAATTTGTCAATCATCCGGCTAAATGCAAGACTATGGGAAACAAATGGGTTTTGAAAGTCAAGAACAAAATATATGGGAGTTTAGACAAATATAAAGCTTGACTTATAACAAAAGGCTATTGAAAAGGCATTCTCTAGAGTGGTGAGATTTACCTCTGTTCGCCTCATTTTGCCATTGGTAGCAAATAAGAATTAGGAATTATTCCAAATGGAGGCCAAAACTGTATTTCTCAATAGAAAACTAGATGAAGAGATCCATATGGATCAACGCAAGGAATTTGAGGTCAAGTCACAAGTGCATAAAGTTTGCAAGCTCGAGCATTCCATTCATGGCCTAAAATAATCATTTAGGCAATTGTATCTTCGATTTCATTGAGTCTTCATTATTCATGAGCTTACGATGATCGAAAAGACCATTGTGTATATGTAAAATGTTAAAAGGTTAATGTTATAGGGAAAATAGGCCGACCTACTGTCAGCAGACCAAATCGAGTGCTCACCCAAACTGACCAACATGATGACCGAGCCTGAATTCCTGAAAGTGACCGAACCCGAGCTCCATGAGGGCAAAGTCGCGCCTTATGCAAGCGTGACTCAAGCAAATGCCAACTGGCCGAACTGCAGCCCACGACGGGAGTCCCGCTGTTCACTCATAGCACAGGACTCCACGGAGCCGAAGATCTCAAACACACCGAAGATCCCGGAATCCACCATCAGCACGACTCCTCATTCACAGCCGATTTAGAAGATTCAGCCTTACGCAGATCCGGAATCTCGAAGAGGATCCCGCCCACTAAACCAGGAACCGACTCTCCCGACATCGCCTATCCCCATCTATAAAAGGGGAAGCTTTGTAATGAGTGAGGCATGCTCAAATCTCTAGCCCTAACTCTTGTTTTAAACTTAGCCCAGATTTCCTGACTTTACCATCGGAGGGTCCTTAGTGCACGAGCCAGGGTCTTCCTTATCCATTCCTTATGCAGGCTAACGACCCCGGAGGAGGACGACCAAATTTCTGCATCAACAGTTAGCTTTTCCATTTTGTTGTTGTATGACATCTTACTTGCTGGAAATGATATGGGGATGATTATCGCAACTCAATGGTAGTAGTCATATAACTTTGAGATGACAAACATGGGTGGTGCATAATTATGCTTGGAGTAAAAATCACAAAAGATCGCTCTCATAAGCTTCTTTGTTTGTTGCAACATATCTACATTAAGAATGTTCTCAAGAGATTCAACATGAAGGACTGTAAACCCATTGGCACCCCGATCAAGAGATTCGACTTGTTGAACCATGGTCTTTATCCATCTAATGATGCAGAGAAATAACAAATAGCTCGTGTACCATATGCGAGTGTAGTTGGTATTCTGATATGTGCAAGGATGTGTGCTCAACTAGACATCTGTTATGCAGTAAACCTTGTTAGTCGCTTTCAAACTAATCCATGACTAGCACACTGGAAAGTCGTGAAGAGAATCTTCAATACCTTCAGGGTACATTAGATTTCGCACTCTACTATCGAAGTTCAAACCTGAGATTGTGAGTATATAGGGATGCTAATTTGGGTAGTGACCTTGATGGATATCGATCCACTTCTAGATATATTTTCTTGCTTAGTGATGAAGCCATCACCTGGTGTAGCAAGTAGTCGTGCGTCACACTATCCACAATGGAGTTGGAACACATTGCTAGTAGCATGACAGTTCAAGAGGTTGTGTGGTTGAGTTGCTTCTTAAACGTCTTTAGGTTATGGCACATACCATACACCCTATCACTATTCGGGTTGTCGCATATCTCAACAACTTCTATGATCATGGATTCCTTGACTGAGCCAATAGATTGTAATACTTTTTTTTTTATCTCATGTTCATAGTATGTGATTGTAGATTGTGATGAGCGGTCGTATAATAATTGCTCGTTATTTTAATGATGATGAACAATTTTCATTATGGATATTTTAATGATTATTGTAACATCCCGAAAAATCGAGGGTCGAGTAGTAACTCAACTCTTGAGTTCCAGAACATCACTTATGCAACATAGATAATGATGATTAAATGTTGTCGATATTAGTACATTGAACATGAGTGAGATTAATCCAAAACAATATATCATACTTCAGAGAGTTAAATTGCAAGCGAAAGACTGTGATAGATATATATACAATATAAAAACAGTGGTGGGTCTCCAGAGTGTGATGATGTTACCAGGTTAAATAATTACAAGTATAGTTCTAAAATATACCACATGTGAGGAAGTGTAATGTCTTATATCCCAAGTACCATAACTCCGTCAATACAATACCAGGTCTTCATTGACCTGTCAGAAAGTTACATGTAGGAGAACTCCTCCTCCACATCATAGTAGTTCGGCTCTGCTTCATAAGCATCGCCATCACCTGAAACTCAACAAATCTGGTGGGTGTTCGAAATACCGTCCCGTAACGTGGGAGTGAGTGATCAACTCAGTGGAACAATAAAGCATAGGTTAACATGTTATCAATTCAGTCAAGCAGTAATGATAAAGCAGTAAAATCAAACACTCTTAACTACTCTTATTAATACAAGTATGAATGCAGTCATGATGTATGCCCTCACCACACCCTCCCTCGTGCGACACCATCTCACGTTCGCGGCATGCTTTCATCCCTCAGTGCTCTACATCTTCCAGGCACATGCAATGCATGATGAGCATGATTACCGAGTTATTATTAGTCCACTTCAAACAGCAGGATTGGGAAACTAAGGTACCTCCCTTGTATCATTCCTAAACATGATCCATTCTAGGGTCGTTAGTCCTAGTTAATCTCAGACGATGGTGTGTTTTCTATGTCATTGCAAAGGCTGTCAAGGCTGTTACGCACAAAGGTTACACCACTCCCCCATCACCTCTTTAACGATTCATCACTATACAGAAATAGGCCTAGTTCATACTCTATACACCGCGGCAAAACTCTAAGGCTCATCGCAGTTTCAGAGTATGCTCGAGGTCACTACAAAGGGCGGCCAGGGCTGTTGCTCGCATTCGTTGCACCACTCCCTCATCACCTTATCAATGTAGGCCGACAGCACGAATATAGTGTCCCATACCACCATAATCGGCTCACAAGTCTGGTTGCTCACTGGTCACTACGGGGAGGCACGTGGCTACAGCGTAGGTCGACAGCTCGACCACGGTGTCCCATACCACCATGCCCGGCTCATGAGTCTTAGCGGATCGAGGTACCATGGTTAAAAGGGATTTCACTGGTAAGTTTGGTACCCTAGGTTCAAGTAGAGGCATCCAAACATGGTGAACATACATAAGACAGATCGGGTTACTTGACGAGCTCAGCTAGCTCGAGCGCACATCAAGTTGAACGATATGAAGCGCATGAGCACTTCGTGTGGCCAACCACTATCGCCAACTGAAGTACGACTCGAGTTCGTCGAACACATCTTACGTGACAAATGAATCACAGCCACGAATTCAACTCTGGTACCGATTGTCTGGACTATAATCATAGTCCCAAACACAATCAATTGTAGATAGATAAAGCAGTAGTGGATCAAGATTCAACTCATACAATCAAGGTCTGGTATTATCCGTTTAGGGCTGCCAGGGCTGTTGTACGCATTCGTTGCTCCACTCCCCTATCACCCATGACGGATCATACAACGTAACATGAATTTAAACATATGCATCACATAAATAAAACCATAAAAGCAGTGGAGCATGTTATAAAGCGCAACACAAGCATGAGTTTGTACATATTCAATTCCTATTCACACAACTATCCAAGGAAAACATACACATAGTTAAAAGAAGTTGAGAATCATATCTCAACACCCTTATACATTACAATTTGCTAACTACTACTCATTCAGACATTTCAACAACACTTCGAAAGACATACATCAACATACATGACATATGCTGATCACATAGGCATTAGGCCAAATCCTTTCACTAGGGAGTTGCCCCAATCATAACACGCGTACACCCACGACGGATAGTCATGGAAAGTAGGAATCCAAGTTCCATATTCATTCAGTCATTTCCACAAACACTTGGGCCACACATTTTAGCATATATAGTGTATATTGGCCGTGACGTGATTTAAGGCAAATCCTTTCGTCAAAGGGGTATCGCCAATACAACAATCATATATCCATGACAATTAGTCATGGCGAGCACGAATGAGAATTTTATACTCATTCAGCCATTTTCACAAACACTTAGAATACACTATTACAACATGCATGGTGTATGTTATCATATATAATATATTTATACAACAAATAATCATGGCAACCACATCTCTAAAATATATATGTATACGGTACTTTCCACAATACAGTATTTCTACATACATAGTGTATATTGATAAAACATGTATTTGGGCGAATCCTTTCGCCAAATAAGTATTTTATCCATACATCATATATTCATACAACAAATAATCATGTCAAACACATTTCCAAAATTTATACATATACGGTATTTTCTACGAATACCTAGAATATGTAAAATTTCATAATCTACATCTTTAATCGAAACAGAAAACAGAAAGCACTTTGTACATGTGCAATTGCATGCAGATTATGAATCTATCATTATCTGACATTGAAAGCGTTGAAAACCATAACCTATACACCTAAAGTCCGCACCTTTTATCGTAGAATCGAAACGGAGTTGACAGAATTGCTAAGCTTCCGTATTCGGCAGTTTGGCAACCTATAGAACGAAATAGGTTAGCTATTTCATAACCTACAACCATCCAAGCCCTAAATCAGATTAGGGTTAGGGTTTCTTACCTAGAAACAGAGCTGGAATCGCCGGGAAAGCGATTAGAACGAAGCGGTGTAGCTCGTATAGCGGAAGGGAAGAGTGGCAGGGAGATTCTCCCACTGCTCCCACACTTTCTCTCTCTTTTCTCTCTTCTCTCTCTAGGGTTTCTCTCAAATTCGTATGGCTGCCATGAGAGAGGGTTTAAGGTCCTTATATAGCCTAAAAACTAACCAAAATAGACTCCAGGTCAAAGTATACTTAGGTTATAACCAAAGCAGGACTTTTCCAGCTCAACGGAGGACTTCTGGTGGGCCTCCTTGAGCCAAAGGTCGGACTTAAGCTCACCAACACCGGATCTACGTTCTATTGAGTTTTCGTTTCAGTGGGATTTTCAGATCACGCGTGGCGAACCAGTTTCAGTTCAACGGTCAGCGGATCTCGATCGGAGATTCCGAGTACATGTAAATGTGTATGAAATTTCTCCTGATCCGAGGGTATAATTTGGTTTGATTCTGACGGTCTGGTTGCTTAAAACTGATCCGCAAGCAACACGTGCCAGATTACTATTCAAGATATTTTATTTTGAATTAATTTCGCATTTCTCACACTCTTCACTCCGAGCTCAAGCGAATAGCGCTGGGACACTATCTGGATTTGATTTCCGAGATGGTTGTCAAGCCCAGTAAGGCGGTCCTAGTTCCTTAACTTCATGTTAATCAGACTTCCGACGTGCGGTCCAGATCTGATACGAAGTTTCGAGATGCTCCCGAGAGCAGCCGGGTAATGAGATTGATCCTAGATTTTAGGGTAACCTAGCGTCAATGATTCTACAAGTTTTGGGTCTTGCAAATCGTATTTAAAGTGATTGGTGCTAATTTCACAGGCACTCTAGTTTAACACTAGCTAAATCTCGCCCAATTTCTAAAGGATTTAGTCCTGAGTGATTTCGGTCTGAGGTGGTACTTAGACCTTTGTTGCAATGTTTAGTTTAAGTATTGTTCTTCATCACCTAAACTTTAAGGTAGTGTCTAATGTGAAAGTACTTAGAAGGATTTAAGGAACGAGGTAATGAAAGGTGAGATTTGTGAAGAAAATGGTTTGAAAAGGGACTTAAGACCCTTGAGTTGAGTGTTTGTGAAGTTAAACAGGAGTTAGGATTGTCCCATCGCCTAAGGACGTCTAATTCCAGGTTGGGAAAAATTCGGGCTGTTACAATTATCCTTCACCAATCTTACACATAATTTTGTCATAAATTTGTTTACATCAAAATAAGTATTGTTGGCATCTCACACAGTGATCGGCCTTGTTGCATTAGATGCAAGCATGATGAGATATTATGTGACATTATTTATATCATATAAAAACATGTGTGTACATGCACATATAAAGACACATCTCAAAGATGTTGACTTATTCATTATTGTCTTGGACATGACAAAAAAGCAGCATGATTTATGCAGATAATGTGACCTATTTTAGCCAAATACAAATCTTTGAGAAAGGAGCCTTAAAGGGCAACTTGATCTAGAGAATCAGACCATTCACTATGTGTGAATAAAGTAAGATTCATACGATAGATATATAGAAGTCATATACTTTTTTAGAAAAGATTCATTTCAGTATGTGTATTATACAACATGTGCTTGTTGGCAAGGTGTTGCGCAGCACGCCAACAATGCAGTGAGCCTAGATCCAATCTCAGGCCTCACCCACAAACGATAAACAAGAAGAAATATAAACTAGAAATAGATCAAAGCAATCCAAACAAACCACGAGATAAGATATACATGGAAAAGCCCCAAACTAGGGTAAAAAATCACGGATGCAAACTTCCACTATGAAGAACGAAGATTACAAGGCAATATACTAACTTCTTCCTTGGATATACAGAGAAAACCCTTTTTCCACACCTTAGAATAGCTCCCCAATATTCACCTTAACCCTAGAATAGCCCTAGGGACCCCAATTTCTAGTTTTGACAACTTCCCTTTGGCATTCCAGTTGCGAAAGGACTTGCGACATGAAATTTGCGAAACTCCTTTCCACATCCCAGTTGCGAAAGGACCTGCGACACGAAATCTGCGAAACTCCTTTCTGTATCCCAGTTGTGAAACGACTTGCGACACGAAATCCGTGCAACCTCGACTAGTAGTGGGCGGCCCCAGATGTGGCTCCACTTCTCAACAATCTCCCACTTGGAGACACATCGCCATAAACATTTGTCTTCTTCATCCACAGTGTACCACCTCCCCGTCTTCAAGCCTGAAGACCAATCAAAGCTGAACAGAGCTTCAGCTTCTCCCTTGTGACCGCCTTGGTCAGCATATCCGCAAGATTCTCACTTGTATGAATCTTCTCCAGAGCAATCGATCCATCTTCCAGTAATGAACGTATGAAGTGATATCTGATGGCAATATGCTTAGTCCTTGAATGAAAGGCTAAATTCTTAGCCAAGTGTATTGCACTCTAACTGTCACTGTACAGCTTGCAATCTGCTTGCTTCTTACCTAACTCTTTCATAAAACCTTGCATCCACACCATCTCCTTGCATGCTTCTATAGCTGCAACATATTCTGCTTCTGTCATACTGATAGATAATATCTTCTATAACTGAGAGACCCAACTGACTGCAGCACTTCCCAGAGTAAAGACATAACCTGTAGTGCTTCTTCCGCTGTTGATATCTCCTGCCAAATCTGAATCCACATAGCCTTGTAGCTTGATTTCCGATTCACCATAACATAGCCCTACATCCTTAGTACCTACCAGGTATTTAAGAATCCACTTCACAGCTTCCTAATGTTCATTCTCAGGATTGTTCATGAACCTGTTAACAACTCCCACTGCTTGAGCAATGTGTGGCCTCGTGCTCACCATATCATACATGAGACTCCCTATAGCTGACGCGTATGGGACTTTAGCCATGTAATCTCATTCCTCCTGCGTTTTTGCCCCTTGCTCCTTAGATAGCTTGAAGTGGTTGGCTAATGGAGTGTTAAACGGCTTAACACCTCCCATATTGAATCGATCAAGTACCTTGGTTATGTACTCTGCCTGTGACAACACCATTTTCTTGTTTTCCCTGTCACGCTTTATCCTTATGCCTAGGATTTGTTTTGCAGCTCCTAAATCCTTCATGGAAAATTCTCTAGACAGTTGTCTTTTGAGATCTGAGATGTCCTTCATGCTTGAACTGGCCACAAGCATATCATCAACGTACAGAAGAAGGATGATGTACGACGTATAAAACTTTTTCAAATAACAACAGTGGTCTGCATGACATCTCCTAAAACCGTTTCCTGACATAAAATTGTTGAACTTCTTGTACCACTGCCTCGGGGCCTGCTTCAGGCCATATAAACTCTTCTTCAGTCTACACACCTTGTTCTCCTTTCCTGGTGCCACGTATCCTATCGGCTGATGCATATATATCTCTTCTTCAAGGTCTCCATGAAGAAAGGCTTCTTAACATCTAGCTGCTCTAGATGTAAGTTCTCTGTAGCCACTATACTTAAGACCATACGAATCATAGACATTTTCACTACTGGTGAAAATATTTCAGTGAAATCGATACCTGCCTTTTGCTGAAACCCTTTCACAACCAATCTGGCCTTGTACCGTTTCAAACCATCGTGCTCCTCCTTCAGTCTGTAAACCCACTTGTTATGAAGAGTTTTCTTACCTTTTAGTAGAGTGACTAGCTCCCATATACAATTAGACTCAAGAGAGTCCATCTCCTTATCCATGGCCTGCTCCCACTTAACCCGTGTATCTGACTGTAATGCCTCTTCAAAACACTCTATTTCACCATTATCTGTTAGTAGTAGATAATATAAGGAGAGTGAGTATCGGATCGTGGGTCTCCTCTCCCGAGTAGACCTCCTCAATACCGGTGCCTGTAGCCCTGCCTCATAATGCTCCTGTGCATGATCAGCCTGTGGCGCTGTAACACCCGTGTCTGGTAACTCTTCTAACTCTACAAATTCTTTCTCCTCAGCCTTATTTTCATGTACATTATCCTTATGCATCACTTTTTCATTGAAGACTATGTCCTTGCTTCTAATGATTTTTCTATTTTCTGAATCCCAAAACCTGTAGCTAAAATCATGCTGCCCATATCCTATAAACGTGCACCTCCTGGACTTCGCATCTAGTTTGTTTCTGTGCTCTGCATCAATGTGAACGTATGAAGTGCAACTGAACACTCTGAGATGTGCTAGGTTCACTTCTTTCCCAGTCCACGTTTCTTCTGGTAGCCCACCATCCAATAGTGCTGAGGGACTTCTATTGATGAGATATGCAGCAGTATGTACAGCATCCGCCCAAAAAGTCTTGGGCAACCCTGCATGTAACCTCATGCTCCTGACGCACTCAGGGATGGTCTTGTTAATGCGCTCAGCCACACCATTCTGTTGTGGTGTTCCTGGAATCATTTTTTGATGTTTAATTCCATTTGCTGCACAATACTCCTCAAACCTCTTATCACAATACTCTCCCCCATTATCAGATCTGAGACACTTTACTGTTTTACCTGTCTCATTTTCTACCATGACTTTCCACTTCTTAAATACATCAAATACATCAGATTTATGCTTTAAAAAATAGACCCACAGTTTTCTACTAGCATCATCAATAAAGGAAACAAAATAACGTGAGCTACCGAGAGATGATACCTGTGCCGGTCCCCACACATCAGTGTGTACAAGCTCCAACAGATGCGTCTTTGGAGCACGTCCTATCTTCTTGAAACTTACCCTCTTCCGCTTACCATACACGTAGTCCTCGCATAATTCTAAGTCAATAGATTTTAGCCCTGGTAGCTTCCCTTTTGACAATAGCATTTTCATTTCCTTTTCACTCATATGTCCCAACCTCTGATGCCATAACTACCCATTCACTCCAGTTGATGTCACTGCGAGTGAACAATACGATCCTAAAGTCACGTACAAAGTACCTTCCTTCTTGCCTCGAGATATCACCAAGGCACCTTTTGTGATCTTTCAGGAATCACTGGTGAATGTCGTCACATAACCGGTATCGGCCAACTGCCCCACTGAAATCAAGTTACATTTCAAACTCGGTAGATGTCTGACATCCTTCAATTTCAAAGTTGTTCATCTTTTTGACTTATCTAAATATCTCTCTTTCTAACAATACTACACGGCTCATCATCACCCAGGTATACTCTCCCAAAGTTACCTGACACATAGTTATGCAGAACTCCCTTGCATGAAGTGGCATGAAATGAAGCACCTGAGTCTATAACCCAAGACTCATTCCTCGCATCAAGAGACAAGATCAACGCCTCTATGTCACTCTCCTCAGATAGATTTACTGAATCCTTCCCACCTTGAGAGTTTCCTTCTTGTTTCTTAAGCGCCCTGCAATCACGTTTCATGAGCCCCTTCTTGCCACAATGCCAACACCCGTCTTTGTCTTTCGTTCCCTTGGACTTCTTCCTCGACTTAGAACGCCCGTATTTATTGCCTCCTTTGTTCAGCGATCTTCCTCTTCCTTCAACGTTTGGAGCATTCCCTGAATCCCCTGAAACTCCTGTACCTTCCTTCTAGATTCTTCGCTAAGAATTAACCGGCCACATCATCAAATTTCAGCTTTGTCGACCCTAAAGAATTGCTCACAACAATCACCAAACCATCCCAACTGTCTGGTAAACTAGATAAGATCAATAACACTCTGACCTCATCCTCAAAAATAATGCCAACGGATTCCAACTTGCTCGTGACTGTATTGAACTCGTTTAGATGTTCAGCCACACTCCCACCATCTGACATCTTCATGTTGAATAGCTGTTTCATAAGACGAACCTTGTTGGATGCTGAGGGCTTTTCATACAAGGTGGCTAGGGCTTCCATTAATTCTTTTGTAGTTTTCACCTTAGATATATTTAACGCGACGCTCTTAGACAAAGAGAGTCGGATCATTCCTAAAGCCTTCCTATCCAGTAAAAACCATTCATCATCTGTCATCTTTTCTGGTTTCTTTTCTTTTCCTCCTAGAGGAATGTAGAGGTCCTTCTGATACAGATAATCCTCCATCTGCATTTTCCAGAAGGCAAAGTTTGAACCATCAAACTTCTCAATTCTAGTTTTTCCATCTTCTGCCATCACTCCCAATAAAACTAAACCAATAGCTCTGATACCAGTTGTTGCACAGCACGCCAACAATGCAGTGAGCCTAGATCCAATCTCAGGCCTCACCCATAAACGATAAACAAGAAGAAATATAAACTAGAAATGGATCAAAGCAATCCAAATAAACCACGAGACAAGATATACGTGGAAAAACCCCAAACTAGGGTAAAAAACCACGGATACAAACTTCCACTATGAAGAACGAAGATTACAAGGTAATATACTAACCTCTCCCTTGGAGATACAGAGAAAACCCTCTTTCGACACCTTAGAATAGCTCCCCAATATTCACCTTAACCCTAGAATAGCCCTAGGGACCCCGATTTATAGTTTTGGCAACTTCCCTTTCGCATCCCATTTGCGAAAGGACTTGCGACACGAAATCTGTGAAACTCCTTTCCACATCCCAGTTGCGAAAGGACTTGCGACACGAAATCCGCGAAACTCCTTTCTGTATCCCAGTTGCGAAAGGACTTGTGACACGAAATCCGCGCAACCTTGACTAGTAGTGGGCGGCCCCAGATGTGGCTCTACTTCTCAACACAAGGATGCACCACAAGTAAACACAACCTTAGTTCCTTATCGTGTAAGCCATTATTTAAGGCCTAAAATCTTTAAAGACACATATCTATGCTAGGAGATGGAGGTTGGATGACTCACTATTTTAGCATGTTTCTTATTGTTATAAATGATTTGGTCTAAAGGGGCATGTCTAGATAAGATGTCTAATTAGAGTCAAATAGAATGTGAGCACGAGGAAGTAATTTGACATCACATTTTCTTTAAGCATGAATAACATGGTAGGTAGTTCAATGGTCATTTAAACCTAATGTTTTACACTTTCACCATGGACAAGGTTGAGTGTTGTTCTGAGTATCGACTTATGAGGGCTGGAAAATGCTCAATCTAGTGTAGTCAAATATGCATATAGTAGGTATGAGACTTTGTTGTTTAGTTTTTTCTGAGAGAATTGTCATTATTGGTCTAATGGAATTTGATATGACACTCTCATTGAGAAATATTTTATCTCGTTGGTTGCATAATTTATTTCTCTGTATGAGTGGAGTTCTCAAAAACATGTTTTGATTTAAAGGCGATAATAATGTAAGTTGTGGCTTATTTTGTAGTAGTGGGAGATGTTGGATATGAGTTGTGTAAAACAACACAAATGGCTGAGGTGCGTCCTCATTGGCCCCAACTGACACCATGCATGTATACCATTAACATGGCTCCTTGACGATCTTTCATTAGAAGAGTTACTATGCATGCATAGCCGTTTGCACGGCTCCTTGATAGTTATTTATTAGAGGATTTACCATGCATGCACATGGAGGAGTTACCGGTCTATGCATGTGGCCTTATGGTGGTTCATAAACCCTGCACGAAAAGTCCCATAAAAGAGCAAACAAATATGGAGGAAAATCTAAGCAACCATACGAGCAAGTTGTAGGGAATTCTTTTGCTTTTAGTGAATATAATGCTTTTTAGTTAGTTGAGATGGTCCTTAACCTCATTTTCTTTTATAATCTTCATTCTGTCGTGTAACTTCAATTTGAAAATGTTATCTTTCGTCACATAAGGCTTATACGCTTGATTAACCACTACTCATACTGCTTCCACAAATCGAGTCTTTGGATTATTGAGGATTGCAAAAATCTTTACAATACTTAAAAGGCACATCAGTGTTATCTACTCTAGCCACATAATTTCTTTAATATATTTACCCACATAAGTTGCTTGGGAGTAGCGTTCAAAATATCGGTATCGTGTTACATATTGCACCGTTAGGATAAAGATACATATCGATTATCACGTGGGGTATATCGGTTGTATTGCATAATATATTGTTGTTGTTGGAAACATGGGGAAGATTTGTGAAATTAGTTGAATTTTTCAATAAAACTTTGACAATCATTAAAAAATACATCAATCCACACTTATAAATCAAAATATTACAAAAAACAAATGCACATAATAAGTTTTCTCTGTCTAGTTGAATTAATCCAAGTATATTTAAAATCTATTTAGATAAATTATAAATGTAAGATGTGTGGAAACACAAGCAATACATTCAACAACAAAAGAATAATCGCTAAATCAGGTTACATAGATGTTTGATTTTATGTTTGGACACAGATTGCAACCAATTTGAGAGACTTTTTTTTAAAAATTATTTTATGTTTAAAAAATTTCCGCGACTTGGCCCATCTCCTCCAAATCTCAAAATTGAAGCTCTCACTCCATTATTTTCCATGCGAAACATGAAAAAATAATGATTTTATAATAATTTGACACTAATTTAACATGATTTACAAAAAAAAAAAAGGATCGAAAATCGAAAATGCTCATCGAATTGAACATGTGTGATATATCTCACTACTTGTGCGTTTCGTATTGCACGGCGGGATACAGGATATATTGTGGAATATATCGGCCGACATCGTCGATACTTAAAACATTACCTATAAGAATGACAATTTTAAAGGGAACATTTTTCTTCGCATGTCCTTCCTAAGGAGAATAATATAAGTTGCTTGGGAGAATGACAATTTTTAAGGAAACATTCTCCATCGTCTATCTTTCTTAAGAGTATTGGAACAATCATTCACATACAAGCTAATATTATGCATAGAAGGCGTATCAGTGTTATTGACTCTAGCCATGGAGAATTTCTCTAAGATTTTGCCTATATAAGTTGCTTAGGAGTTTTAGAGTCATCGTGGCTTAGTTATAACTGAACTTATTCTAAGTATTCTATTGTCGCCAATTCAATCAAACTAGACCACTTGTGTGATTGAGGGTTTAGAATGGGTTTCCATGTGCGGGTAAAGTGCACGAGTGTGCCAAAGTCTATGTTGGGGAATTGAGGAAGCACACGGAGATGAATCAAGCAAAGTATTCCAATAACACAATCAAATCCAATCATAAACACTCCGGATTTAACATGAAAACCCCTTGCGATAAAATCTACGGCACAAAGCGATAGTTATGCACTATGAAAGAAGAAATTACAAGAGATAAAGATTACTCGATTCGAACAAGCTTTAAATCTCCCCAAGCTATGCCCTTGAAACCCTATAACAAATTAGAAAGCTCTCTCTCTATACACAAATCCTAATTACACCCATATATATAATGTATACGAGAATCACAATCAAAATTAGAAACAAATCTTGCACTTACGCGGTTCTGTGTATATGCTCGACGACACCTTTAACGTCACTTCGATGGCATCGAGAATGTTCCAAAACGGTCCAGCTATAAAACATGGATTTTCCGTACTTTTTTTATAGTATCTTTGATGGGACTTTGATGTCATCGACAACCTATTGATGGCCTCGAGTAGGACACCACGAAGTGCCTAGCAACCAACATGGGATTTTTGATTTTTGTCAATGGCATCGAGTATTCTTCAATGGCATCGAAGTTTACTCGATGACGTCAATATGTCCGTCGATGGCATCGACAGACCTGATGTTTTAAAATTTAAGACATCAATAATAATCACAACCATGTCTTCAATCTTCATTCTTTATACCTTAATAACTCCACAATCGCTTCTTGTGCACACTCCGTCTTCCTTTTATGCCTTTGCCAAGCACAGAGAAGTTGCACAGAACTTAAACTTCTCTATGGGAACCACCTTATTAAGCATGTCTACTGGATTCACGTTGGTGTGAATCTTCTCCAGTGTCATGCCTCTTTCCTCAAGTACATGTTGGATAAAATGGTGACGCACATTAATATGTTTAGTACGCGAGTGATAAACAAAGTTTTTAGCCAAATTAATCATGTTTTTGTTGTCCTAATTAACTAATACGGCCTCCTGCTGAAGACTCATTTGATTTATCATCTCCCTCAACAAAACACCTTCCTTGAATACCTTCATCACTGCATGTACTCAGCTTCAGTCGTGGAAAGAACCACCACGGACTGAAACTTCGACATCTAACCGATCGCTCCACACGCTAGTACAAACGAGTGACCAGAAGTTGACCTTATAGTATCTAAACTACCCGCATAATCAAAATCCAGATAACCTACCAACTTGGCCCCTAATTTCTCAAATGACAAACATAGTCCTGCTGACAACACCCACCGCATGTGAAATATTCGGTCTCGTACAAACCACAACATACATCAAGTTGTCAATTGCGCTCGAATAAGGTAATGAGACATATCATGCTTTTTTCATCGGTTTTAGGACACTGTTCTGAAGATAGCTTGAAGTGAGTCGTGTGGGTAATGCTAACCAACTTTGCCTTGTCCATCACATACTTAATCAATACTTTCTCAAGGTATTCCACCTAAGATAACCGTAGCCTGCTCCTCTTCCTATCTCCGTGTATATCAATGCTGAGAACCCTCATTGCAACCCTCAGATCTTTTCAAATGTCCCTGATAACTGAGTCTTCAATAGATCGATCTCATATATGCTATGATTGGTGATCAACATGTTATCAACATACAAAACTAGGATAATGAAATTTTCATCACTCAATATCTTATAATAGACACAATGATCATATTCACCTCTGGTAAACTTTTAACCCACCATGAAAGAATCAATCTTTTTATACCAATGCGACTGTTTCAGATAGTATAATGATCTCTTTAACCTGCAAACCTTGTTCCTTGCCCATTTTATTTCGAAACCTTCTAATTGTTTCATGTATATCTGCTCTTCCAATTCCCTATACAGGAAGGTAGTCTTTACATCCATCTGTTCCATCTCAAGCTCGTATTGGGCAACCGGTGTCAATACGAATCTGATAGATACTTGCTTCATAACCAACATGAATATTTCAGTGAAGTCAACACCTCTTTGAGCATATCCATTCGCTACCAACCTTGCCTTATACATATCTTATTTCTTCTTAAAAATAAACTTGCACTTGATCATTTTACGACCAGCAGGAAGCTCCATAAGCTTCCACATCTCGTTCTTCTACAAGGAGTCCTTATTATCATCTACGATTACTTTTCACTTTTTCATATCCAGCACATCAAGAGCCCTTTGAAGATTAGACGGATCTCCCTCATCTGTAATGAGGGCAAACGCGATATTTGAGTCATCCATGTATCTCGTCGGCAACTTGTAATCCCTTGGCGGATTCCTTCTCACAGATAGCTGCTCCACCTACTCCCATACCTCTATCTGAGTCTTTGTCTTAGGCTCTTAGCCCAAGTTTCATCTCTTTCTAACTAAACATCCACAACCAACTTTTCTGGTTCCTTGTGTCATCCTTATGAAACAAAGATCCTTCGTCAAAAATGACGTCACAATTAATGATGATTTTCTATGTGACTCGGTCATACAGCCTGTACCCCCACACACCACCACCATAGCTGATAGAGATATATTTTTTACCCCTTTGGTACAGTTTATCTCTCTCAACTGACGGTACATGAGAGTAAACATTACAACCAAATACACGCAGTTCCAAATAGTCTACTTGCTGACCACTTCACACTTTATTTGGAATCTTATAATCAATGGTCGTAGAAGGGGACTGATTCACCAAGTAACAAGCTGTGTTAATAGCCTCAATGCACAAGTCCTTGCCCAACCTAGCATTACTGATCATGCATCGTGCCTTCTTTAAGAGAGTGATTCATCTGCACAGCCACACCATTCTATTCTGGTGTGCGCATTGTGTTGTGTCTCACGATCCTTTCATCTTTCCAATACTGATTGAATTCTCAACTATTTTCTGTCATTAATACTTTCACCTTTCGCTATGACTATTTTTCCACCACTACTTTCAATTGCTTGAAGTTGGTGAAAACATCGGATTTACTTTTTATAAAATAAACCCACACTTTCCTATAATAGTCGTCAATGAATGTGATAAATCATGACGACCCTTCATCAGAAACCATGGGCGATGGCCCCCATACATCAGAATACACATAATCAAGAACACCCCTACATACATCTTTACCATATTTAAAAGTTGACCCTGAATGTTTACCACATATATAATGCCAGCATATACTTAAATCAAAACATTTAAAAATTGAAATTAATTAACGGTTAGAAAGTACCTTCATGCCTCGCTTGCTTGTGCAGCCCGAGCGTGCATGCCACGTACGTGCAGACGTATAATCTGCAACATATGTTGAAGCTTAACTCGATGAAGTGCTCCCGATCAACCTGTAAAGGTTCCCATTCCTCTGTACTTTTATGACTACAAGTACCCCCTTTGAAACTTTAAGGACACGATCAAAACTGCTGAATATGCACCCAAGTGCCTCGAGTACTCCAAGTGATATCAGGCTCTTCCTCATCTCAGGAACGTGTCTCACATCGGTTAAAGTATGTTCCATTCAAATATCTTAATGCACACCGATCCAATAGAAGTGTTCACATCACCACTTTTCTTTCTCATCGCCTTTCCATGAAGGGCTGAGATAATAATATTGACGCTAATAGTAGATCTACCGGTGCACAACGAGTCCTTGAACGACTCGTACAAAGCCGGGAGAGAATTCGATAAAATGCATGCCTGATTCTCATCTTTCATCGTTTCCTCCACATCTAACAATTTGCAAACTATCTTGTTAAACTTACTAATGTGGGCCTCAACATCAACCCCCTCTGCCATCTTCAGATTGAGCAATTGAAGCTTCAAGTACAAGCGATTCTCAAGAGATTTCTTTGGATAGATGTCCTCTAGTTTCTCTCATGTACTTGCTGCAGTTTTCTCTCTTATGACATTGTAGAGGACCTCATCCATTAGGCACAATTGGATAGAGGTTCTCGCTTTCTTATATATCTTGTTCTATTCTTCGTTTGTTATGGTTTTCGATCACTTCTCAAGGAGTATCATCTAATCATTGCTAAACTAGTAGGCCAATCATTTTAACCTTTCATAGTTCAAAATTATTTTTTCCATAATATTTCTCAACATTAAACTTAGGATTGGAAGCCATTAATATTATGCTTTCAGATTCAATCTGCGTCTTAACGTTAATATCTAATTATAGCATCCCGATTCCATGTAGCCAATTATACACACACCTAAACATATATAATTACCTTGCGAAGAATACGGTGAAAACTTAAACATAATGAATAAGTGTAAATAGTATAAGTAATGGAATTTCGGGGATGAAATTTTATTTAAGGGGGGTAGATTATAACATCTCGAACTTTTCGATACCCGAATATTGAAAGTTCTCGAGTGTTACCATGAAATTTAACTTAATATGTTGTAACACCCCAATACCCGAATTCCCGGATGCCACGTGTGTTATAATGGGCTTCAAACTTTATTTACATTTAGATGATTTCACAAGTAATGGAGAGTTTAACAGGGCATGAAGTATAAATAAGTCATAAAGCATAATCAAGTGCCACTAAATGTAAAAATATCCAAACCACAAATCTAAAAATATCCAAACAGGGAATCAGTCCCACCCATACATGTCCCTAAAGTGACTAGGGCCCTAGCCTAATCTCCGCGGTCACCAAGCTCAGTGCAGAAAGATATACCATAAGTATGGGAGTGCGCTCGCTCCTCCTCGTCGTCCATGTCAACATCCTCCAATGCGTCCAGCTCCATCAACCCTACATTTATAATGTGTTCTGGTTAGTGTTTTAGAACACCATCCCAGGTGAGAGTGAGTAGCTAACTCAGTGGTTCCATTAGTTCTAAGTTACACATGTTATCAACCCAATCAGCGCAGGTAATGATAAAATACGAAATCAAACATTTCCTAAATACTCTTGTTAAATATGCATATGAAGATATGACATGATGCATGCCCTTTCCAAACAACACTCACTCACACGCGACTCCGACCACCTGGTTCGCAAATGACAACACTCCCTCAAACGTGCGACTTCAACGCTAGTTCCGCCACATTCTAACTAATGCATTGCAGTGCATGATCATGTTAGCCAAGTAATTATTAAGTTCAATTCATCCAGCATATTGGCGAAGCTATGATACCGACGTTATATCACGAGTCCTTATCTGGATCAAGTGGCTCGTTGCCGCACGTAGCGACTTCTTATCAGTGTCCCTTGATCCAACTTTAGGTATCACCCATTTATCTCACAAATCAATAATTCTAAAGGTATGGCATAATACCTAAATATATGAGGATCTACCCGGTATGAACCGTCACCCAATATCGGGTAAGATCACTCAGTTCCGAGGTGCGGACTTGTCACATAAAACCAAAACACATAAAGGAAAAGGGCTCGTCACTCAATTCCATTCACGCCCGTGTTATTCGAATGGTACTCTAGCACGCAACCATCGGCCGGATAATTTGACAGGGGTCGTTCGAACAATGGTCTATCACCTCCATCAGTGCTCACTAGTCACTATGGGGAGGTTCGTCACCCCAACATAAGCCAACAGCTTAGACACAGTGTCCCATACCACCATGCCTGGCTCATGATTCTTAGGGGGATCATATTGCACAAATGGTTATAAATGGACACATACATTGGGATCGAGGTATCCCAGATTCCATTTAGTCGTGTCATACATTATGAACATATATAATCAGTCGGCTAGTGGACTAATTTCATTGACCTAGGAGAACCACGACACAACCGGCATTGGGTGAAAGCAACACATGTAGTCTAGCTACTGCCGGTCGTCCATGTTTACCCGGGTCAATCAAACAAGCCTAGGGTAGCCGGCCTAACTAGGGCCACCCCTTGGTTTAAGCGATTTACCGACTGACCCAACATCTTAGCAATCTTAAGTATTTCTATGGACTAAACTCTATATCACACAATTATAACATAAATTTCACCACACAATCGCTTAGGCATTTCATCGAACACGTGCGCATCCACAGAATATTACACCCACTAAAGTATTAAATCAAATGTGTGGGCATTCATAAAGTAATACAATCACTTAGTCAATAAATCAAGTATGTGAACATCGACAAAATAACACATTTTACCACTTAGACATTTCATCGAACATGTGAGAATCCATATCCAACCAATAATATATAATACAATCAAACATGACATATAAACATGCTAGTTATTACAACACATTCAACATAAGACACTATTAACTGAGACCCTCAAGGGTCGATAAATGATAACCTAGAGATAATAGTCCGCACCTTAAGAATGAACATCCGATTTTTAGCTCCTAGGGTTAGGGATTTGGGGAAAATCACAAATTCCTATATAAACACCAAAACTATATGAGATTCATACAATTCGTTTTAGAAAGAACCTAGGTTAGGAAGTAGGTTTGTTTCTTACCTCCAAATCGCAAATGGGGTGGATTCGACGGAGGAGAATGATCGATGCTAGGGCTTTGATTGGAGGAAACCGATGAAGGGAAGCACCAAAGCTTCCCCACTCCTACTCTCACTCTTCTTCTCTTCTTCTTTTCTTTCTCTTTCTCTTTCTCTCTTTCTCTCCCTTGGAGGATGTAAATTCGTATGGAGAGATGGGGTGCCCAAATAAGGCCCTTATATAGTGTCAGATTTGGTGTAAATGGCCCCAATGGTCAGGTTTTTACTATACTAGCCCTATAAGAGGGTTTTTTCTAACCTTTAGGGTCCATTATGGGGTGTACATGTCGATATACACCGTAGAATAGTTAGCCCTAATGATAATCTACGTATGGATATGATCGGCCCGCCATTTGGATGTATCAATCAACGGATATGATTAGAAGTTTGTTTAATGGTTACCGATGGTGGATCGGGGCCGCGGCTATACGGATATGAGTAGAGAAATATCATTAATCGGTACTCCAATTTTAGTTGTGGATTGACCATCCGAAATGTAACAGCCCACGCCCACACTGTATAATATTGTCTGCTCTGAGCACAAGCCACACGGTTTTGTTCTTGGGATCGCCCCAAAAGGCCTCATACAGTATAGGGTGACAACTCTACATATAACCACCACAACTTCAGACGGCACTTCCGATGTGAGACAAAGCTTCACCTTTCACCATGTGCACAGTAGCCTGCCAGCCACAGTAGCCTGCCAGCCACACATTAGCCTGCCAGCCATCTTGGGGCCCGCCCACATGTGTGCCCGCCCACATGTGACCACAGTGACGGGGCGTCACAATATCCCCCACCGAGGGCAGAGCCGTCCTCGGCTCTGATACCATTTGTAACAGCCCACGCCCACACAGTATGATATTGTCCGCTCTGGGCACAACCCACACGGTTTTGTTCTTGGGATCGCCCCAAAAGGCCTCATAAAGTATAGGGTGACAACTCTACATATAACCACCACAACTTCAGATGACACTTCCGATGTGGGACAAAGCTTCACCTTTCACTGTGTGCACAGTAGCCTGCCAGCCACAATAGCCTGCCAGCCACACAGTAGCCTGCCAGCCATCTTGGAGCCCGCCCATGTGTGCCCGCTCACATGTGACCACAGTGACGGGGCATCACACAAAAACCACAACTTCACAAAAGAGCGAAATGTCTATTTTACGCAAGTTTCAGATTTTGGCCTAGGGGATTCGCGCATTGCAAGCACTTAGCTTTCAGCCCAAGTTGAGTCGTCCTAGGCACTTTCTTGGTTCACCACCCGCGATGGACGTCAAGCCTAGTGAGACAGACATTATTCTATAATTTCGGAACTGGTGGCTGACTAACGAGCGGTCTAGAGCGTGTTCGGGAAATTGGGGCATTTCTGGAATGAATTAGGTATCAAGATTTCTTGTACGCAATTATTAGGGTTTGGATTAACTAAGTTTATAGTGTGACCTATTTACAACCAGTGAAAATGAAGATTCGATTATAATCACTCTAAACCGTCGGTTCTTAGGCTGAAAGGATATTAACTCAGTTTGGTTTGTTAATTAAGATCCGACCCTTAGTTGTCGTAACTTTTGGCATGTCTTTATTTAGTTACGGTCATCTCAATTAGTCAGTGATAGGTTGGCTAGAATTGGACCTACATGAATAAATCCCGAGGCTAAGCTCGACGTTTAAGTGTCAGGCGGATTCGTTGGTCTTCTACGGTCGATCAATCCTATTTGTATGGTTCTTTATCGGTACCAGCCACGTATAAGCCCATCTCGAGTGTCAAGGGTCAGTAAGTGATGACATGGCTAGTTATTAAAAAGAAAAATTTTGGATTTTTAGAAATTTCAAAATAGCGAAAATTCGGGGTGTTACATATGTACATGTGTACGATACCAATCTAGCTATCCAAATCTAACATTTTATCCTCCAACATGAATTTGACCGTTGAGAATGATTTTCATCAATATATCAAGCCATTCGATTATTGATTTTAAGACAATATCATCATATATCCAAGTATTCTCACTTGTTTATCATAACCAATCATTCAACTAACTATCCACCGATAGGTTAAGATATTTGACAATCCACTTTGAGTTTCAACCACGCAATAATAGTAAACTAACTACTTGATATCTGCATCAACTCGTACACATATCAAATTAAAATTCTGATCCGTTCATCTTGTTCACCACCAATGAATATGCTTAACCCATCATCAAAACTATAATATGAGAAACTTACACATGTGAACAAGTCACTTGAATCTAACGGTATACATGTTCTACCTTTTGAATACTCCAAAAACCCACTTGTGATCATCTATTTGCAAAACTGATCGTACACTCATTTATATAAATGATCAGAGTACTAACCATCAAGTTTTTCTATTTTTAACATGTTATCTGACCATCCATTATGTTGGTTGATATATGTACATTCCCTTAATTAATTTGGTGAATAATTCTTTATTCATAATGATTTAGATACAAGTTCTTTTGTAAGAAGTACTTAGAAACGCGTCTATAACCATGCAAAACCATTAGATTTCCCAAAACTCTCAAACTGCCATTAACCTAGACCCTTGAATTCTAGATCGCATGCTTCTCGCGATCCGTTTGATGTGAAATTTTATACCATGCCTATGTATCATAAATTAACCATACATGTCAAATTTCAACCCATTAGATCATTGTAAAAGTGACCCAATTAACAATTCAACCCCTTAACCGTTGATTTTGGTATCCATCTAGTGAAGAAATCTCATGGGTAGTCGTAGTATGATATTTCCCTTCATATGAACAACTTGGATTGCATATAATATGGATAAAGTGTGAAATATGAAGATCCCACTTTGGAAGGCTTTTCTTTAGGCGTGAAGTTATCCTTTCGAGGCTTACCAACTCCTTATAAATCTGGATCTTCCGATTTAACCACTTTCTGCCGTTCATCGCAACTAAAATTTGGACAACACTTTGGTCTCATATGACTATGAGGTTATATAAAATTTAGACCCCGATATATGATCTTACACCATTGAATGTTAAAGCCAGTTCCTTCCTTTCGGTGCAAAATTTAAAATTTCAGATTTAGGCCTTTTCCACTATTGATCAGCTACTAACTTTTGTCCAACCGTTTACCTATCATGAGTACACATTTTTCCCATAATTGGGCCCTGATTATTAAGTGTAGACCATTAATTGAGATCAAGTTCGTTTTAACATCAGTTAGGAGAATTTTCAAGATAGGCAAATTTAAATTTCGAATCACCAAGAAAATCATATACCCCGGCCCTATTCGACGACCCCGACACACTGGATGAATTAGATTTAAAGAAAGATTGATAGAAAATATCAAATTGGAGAAACCCAATCCAAGTTGGATGTGAAACACACCCACTCTCACACGTCCACTCCTTTCTAAAAGGAAGAGTGCATCCCCTTCTCTTATAAGGAAAATGAAAAGGAAAATGGAAAGAAAAACATAAAGAGAAAGATAATGGGAAAGAGAAAGAGAAAAGAAAAAAAAAAGATAAAGAGAGAGCCTAGTCGCCCATCATCCCCTCCTCCACACGTGTGGTATCTCCCTGTTGTTCAAGCGATATCATGATTCATGTAGAAACTTTCCTATATCGAGATCTACCTATGATTTATATATAAGGCTAAGGTGAGGGATTACTTTAAGCTTACACTAATTTGAGTTGATATGATTTATATTATTTTTGAATACTTTCATATTACTGTGATTTTTCATGCAATTGATTGATTTACTATTATCAATTATTTATCCTTTTAGGAATTATGGTTAAGGTATAATTTTAATTATGCCTGATTTTTATTAATTTATGTGGGGTGATGGATACAAGCCTTACCCTTTGCCAATTTTGAAAGCGATACGTGCTTCAACTCTATATTGAGTTGGCCTTTTGCTCATCTCTCCTTTTATTCTTATTGAGTTAGCCTATTTGCTACTCTTCTCTTTTATTGAGATAGCTTAATGCTACTTTTCTCCTTTATTAAGTTAGCCTTCTACTACCTCCCTTTATGTCTTGGTCATGTGTCTTAGAATTCTAAAACTCTCATGGTTCGATTTATTTTTCCATTAATATGTTAGAGGTCTCACATTTAGTGATTCATATATTTTATCGTGGATGTAATGCGCTATGGGTAGTGACCTTTTGGTCGATACATAATTCCATGGATTTTGAGCAGCGGTGCACAAATCGATGTAAGTAATCCGCAATGCATGTTACATCACTTTCGGGATTGGATGTCGCAAATAGTCACTTAATGAACAAATCGTGTCACGTAATTCATCTGATCCGTATGTTGTGCCGTCTGAGGTGTTCATGTAGATATACGGTAGCGTTGAACACATCGACGAATCTCTATAATGTAAGAACGCGGGGTGAGCCGGGTTTTCTATGAATTATATTTCACATTGTGATGATCACTATGTATGATGGACCACACACACTTTGCTAGGCATATATTCACATATATATTGGTTGCGCATATTGATACCACTCGTAGCAGTGGAGTACGAGATGTATTAGAACCATTACATTATTCTTATGAATCTCTTGAATTATTATTAATATTAAAGGATAACCATCACTATGAGTAGGGTATTGACCCTCTCCAACCATACAGATGTTGCAGGTGAATTACAGGTTGATGTAATGGAGGACGACCGTTCTGTGGAAGACGGGTTCAAATAGAGAGGAAGAGTAGTGCACGATTAGTTTTATTTATTTTCCGCTGCAAACTTTGATAATGTAATATGCTCCCATTGAGAGGGCATTTGATAATTTGTTGAATTCTCTTACTCTAATAGAATGCTAAATACAGTTAATTTTACTCTCGTGAATGGTTACCTTCGTGAATGTAACTAGATGTGATTTTTTTTTTATAAAAAAAACAAGGTGCGATTTCGAAGCATCCAATTTTTACATTATTAAAACCCAAAATTCTCGGGCATGAGTATGTACTCGGGCAATGAAAATTCAGGTTGTTACACTAATACCACTTATTGGGAAACTGCGGAAGCACAAGAAGATGAATCAAAGTATTTCAATCGCACAATCAAGTTTAATCACGACCATTTCGATTTTAACATGGAAAAACCATTGCAAGAAAAAATCACGGCATAAAGCCACAAAAATGCACTATGAAAGCATAAAATCACAAAGAGATAGAGATTACCCGATTTAAACAAGCCTCGAATCTCCCTAAGTTATGCCCTTGAAACCCTATAATGAATTGGAAAGCTCTCTCTAGACCTAAATCCCGATTACACCCATATATATAGCACATATGAGAATCACAATCGAAATCAGAAACAAATCCCACACTTATGCAATTATGCATATACGCTTGATCGCACTTTGATGGCATCGACAGACTGTCGATGGCATTGAGAAAGTTCCAAAACTGTCCAGTGATAAAGCATGGATTTTTCAGATTTTTTCGATGGCATCTTCGATGGAACTTCGATGTCATTGACGAACTGTCGATGACATCAAACTCATTCGATAGCATCGAGTAGGACACAATGAAGTATCCAACAACCAACATGGGATTTCTGGATTTTTCCGATGGCATCGAGCATCCTTCGATGGCATCGAAGTCTGCTCGATGACATCTAACTGTCTGTTGATGGCATCGACAGACCTGTTGTTTTCGTATTTAAGATATCAATAACAATTTACTCGGCTTAGAGTTTGACTGAACCGTTGGTGTCCCCTCGCATTGAGCTAAACAAATTGGAGACTGGGATCAAAGATCCATGGTCCTCCCAACCACCAGTATTTGCACTTCCATTTAGGTGATATATAAAAGGATAGGGGTTAACCTTTCAAAATGGATTCTTTTTCCCTATAACAATAAACGTGAGTTTATGGACTTAAGGACCTTTTTCTTTTAGTATGATTCGCTACCAAAGTTTAACAATAAAAATAACAGAGGAAAACATATAAAAGCTTTATTAATAAATTTTACAATAATGGCACTCATGATCGGCTTGAGGGATGTTGATCCGTTCGTTCCCCAATTGGGATTAAGCTTCGTAGCAAGACGATCGTTATGTGTGGGATAGACGTCCGTTCGTCACTCGATTAGAACCGGGCGTTGTGGCGAGATGGCTGATTTTCGACAATTTGTTCGTTGCTCGATCGGAACCAGGCTTCATGGTGAGATGACTGGTGAAGTGACAACTTGTTTGTGGTTTTGGTTGGAACCAAGTACATGGTGGGACGGTCGTGAATTGACTATCTGTTTGTTGTCTGGCATGGACCAAATTTCATGACGAGATGGTTGGCGGAATCATCTAACATGTAGTAGGAAAATTCCGCAATATTCTGTTCGAAATTAAGTGATCTTCCTTGCAATCCAGTGGAATGTCGTGGATGAAGGATGTAAGGATAAACTAAGAACTAAACCTAATTAGGGGCTCCATGTCCGAGTAGCAATGGGGCTAAATTTTAAATAAATAAAGTAAAAGACACATGTCCATAGTGGGCATATAAATAAAGTTGGGCTTAATTGTATTGGCATGGGGCTTGGAGCTCTTCATGAAGTACTGTTTATATAAGCTTTTAGGAAGCGATGGCCTTGCGTAGTCTTTAACATCGTGAATGATTTGGACGATCGGTTGTAAAAATCTCTTTGATTATTCCACATAAGCACTGTCTATTATGTACAACCACATGTACAAGAGATATACTCTAATGTGTGTTGGCCAAAGTCTTCACGTCTCCAGACCCTCATATTGGAAAGTTGCTATGATCCTTACATCACTTGGCTCTGGCATCCGTAAATAGTTGCTTTTGGTAATGCTATATCATTTAATGTTAGATAGAGATCTTACTTGATGGGATTTCAATATTTACTGCTAAGAGTGAGAGTCTTACTTCAATGAGACTCTTGCTTTCACGTATGTTACTTTTGATAAAAATCTAACATTTAACATTTAATACTCTTTCATGTATACAATTCTAACTCATGTTTAAGTTGATCTACGTCACATATGATAAGACTGCCACGTGGCATATCTCGGGCCCATTTGATATCGTCGCATGTAAACAATGATAAAGAGCATAAGTAGAATTTTATCCATCATTTAGTGAATGATGCTAAGACTTGGTGGTATCTCATTGATCCACTTCATTGTCCCAAAAATAAATATAAACATCTTTTGTGCAAACACATTTACCCATGCTACGCATCCAATGTCATTCCCCATCAATAAAATGCCATCTAAATAAAGAAGAGAGAAGCACAACTGCAGGAATCACTTTTAGAGATGTTTTATGCGATCATCTCTTGCAATGATACTTCGAATAAAATCTTACCAGGTCAGGGCCTCACTGAATCTGCTCAGGATGGTAATGGTCGGGATGGCCAGATCATCAACTCTTGACCGCTTTCCATCCCGGGCTAGATGGACGGTAGCAGTTGCTACATCAGCATACCACGTTGAGTGTGGGCATGGCTTGCCGACAAAATCAGAGCACTGTCCCGGCCTTTTTATCCTTGTTCCTGCTCGAGGAGTGGCTCTGATTGTTCCATCTTATGCCCCACTGGTGAAGTGTGAGGAGAGTTAAATGAAGCCGTCGAGTCCATTCCGCTTTTTTCTTACCCTGTCCTACCCCCTGCCCTTCTCCAACTGGGAACGGGCAGGAGCTTTAAGTGCCCGCCGTGATGTATGGGTCTTATCCACACCGTCCATCCATTTTTTTCGTATAATTTTATAGTATAATTCTAAAAATGAGGTAGATCAAAGTAAGCGATTCTCAAGAGATTTCTTTGGGTAGATGTCCTCTTATTTTGCCCATGTACTTGCTGCGGTTTTCTCTCTCATGACATTGTAGAGGACCTCATCCATTAGTCATAATTAGATAGAGGTTCTCGCTTTCTTATCTATCTTGTTCTATTCTTTGTTCGTTATGGTTTTTGATCACTTTTCAAGGAGTGTATCATCTAATCCTTGCTAAACTAAGAGGTCAATCATCTTAACCTTTCATAGTTCAAAATTTTTTTTTCCATAATATTTCTTAACATCAAACTTAGGATTGGAAGTCATTAATATTATGCTTTCAGATTCAATCTGCGTTTTAACGTTAATATCTAATTTTATCGTCCCAATTTCATGTAGTAATTATACACATACCTAAACTTATATAACTACCTTACGAAGAATACAGTGAAAATTTAAACATAATGAATCAGTGTAAATGGTATAAGTAATGGAATTTCGGGGACGAAATTTTGTTTAAGGGGGGTAGATTGTAACACACCGAACTTTTCAATACACGAATATTGAAAGTTATCGAGTGTTACCATAAAATTTAATTTAATATGTACATGTGTATGATACCAATCTAGCTATCCAAACCTTACATCTATTATCCAACATGAATCTGACCGTTGAGAATGATCTTCATCCATATATCAAGTCATTCGACCATTGATTTTAAGACAATATCATCATATATCCAAGTATTCTCACTTGTCCATCATAACCAATCGTTCAACTAACTATCCACCGATAGGTTAAGATATTTGACCGTTCACTTTGAGTTTCGACCACCCGATCATAGTAAACTAACTACTTGATATTTGTATCCACTTGAAATTCTGATCCATTCATCTTGTTCACCACCTATGAATATGCGAAACGGTATATATGTTCTGCCTCTTGATCACTCCAAAAACCTACTTGTGATCATCCATTTGCAAAACTGATCATACACCCACTTACATAAATGATCAGAGTACTAACCATCAAGTTTTTCTATTTTTAACATGTCATCTGATCATCCATTATGTTGGTTGATATATGTACATTCCATTAATTAATTTAGTGAATAATTCTTTATTCATAATGATTTAGATATAAGTTCTTTTGTAAGAATTAATTAGAAACATGCCTATAACCATGTAAAACCATTAAATTTATCAAAACTCTCATATCAGCAATAATTACGAAAATGTCATTAACATAAACCCCTGAATTATAGATAACATGGTTATCACGATCCGTTTGATGTGAAATTTAATACCATGCCTATGTATCATAAATTAACCATACATGTCAAATTTCAGCCCTTATATCATTGTAAAAGTGACCCAATTGATAATTCAACCCCTTAACCGTTGATTTTGGTATTCATCTAGTAAAGAAACCTCGTGGGTAGTCGTAGTAGGATATTTCTCTTCATATGAACGACTTAGATTGTATATAATATGGACTAAGTATGAAATATGAAGATCCCACTTTGGAAGGCTTTTCCTATTGCGTGAAGTTATCGTTTCGAGGCATACCAACTCTTTATAAATTTGGATCTTTCGACTTAACCATTCCCAGCCGTTTATTGCAACTAAAATTTAGACCACACTTTGGTCTTATATGACTATGAGGTTATACAAAATTTAGATCTCGATCTATGATCCTACACCGTTGAATGTTAAAGCTAGTTCCTTCATTTTGGTGTAAAAGGTGAAATTTCATATTTATGCCTTTTCCACCATTGATTAACCACCAACTTTTGTCCAACTGTTTACCTATCTTGATTACATTTTTTTTTTCAAAATTAGGCCTTGATCATTAAGTGTGGACCATTAATTGAGATCAATTTTATTTTGGCATCGATTAGGAGAATTTTCAAGATAGGCTAATCTAAATTTTGAATCACTAAGAAAATCATATACCCCGACCTTATTCGATGACCCCGGCGCACTGGATGAATTAGATTTAAAAAAAGATCTATAGAAAAAGTCAAATTGGAGAAACTTAATACAAGTTGGATGTGAAACACACCCACACTTATTTATAAAAGGAGAAGTGCGTCCCCTTCTCCTATAAAGAAAATGAAAAGGAAAATGGAAATAGAAAGAAAGAGAAAGATAATGGGAAATATAAAGAGAAAGAAAAAGAAAAAGAAAGATAAAGAGAAACCCTAGACGCCATCATCCGCCTTCACACGTGTGGCATCCCCCTCTTGTTCACGCGATGTCATAATTCATGTAAAAAATTTCCTACATCGAGATCTACCTATGATTTATATCTAAGGTTAAGGTGAAGGATTCCTTTAAGCTTACACTAATTTAGTTGATATGATTTATTGTAACACCCCGTACTTTGAGTACTTGGATATTACCATTGAACCGTAGGGAGTATTTAGGCGTGTAGGAATACATGATACCATCATCAGATAATCCACATAGAAACCACCCTTGTAAACCATGAACAACTCTAAAAATTTCATTAGTTACAGCTCTCATCAAGTCAAGTCTAAGATCAATCATTGGGTTAGACTCCATACCGTACGTTGATGGACCTGATCATTAAAAATGTGCTATTGGATTCATTTAAGGGACTTCTGGACCATCAATGAACCGTCCTGAAATAAATCAACCGTTCAACATGTTCTTAACAGCCTGACGATCAAACCATACCTAAAACACACAAACTAACTAATCAACACCTAACCAACCATTAAATTCTCTCCAGAGTTGATTAGGAATCCATAGGAAACCTTAATTTCAAATCTAGAAATGATCCGACCATCCAATCAACAGGAATCTATAATAAAACCCAAAAGGGCAAACATTGGGTGGCTTATATCCATGTAAGACGACATCGAGTTAACATAGATGGTGCCCTTGATTGACTCACCAGTAGGATGAAGGGTTCTGATCAGGAGGTTAGACCACAAATAGTCGTCATATCGACGATGATGGGCATTCCAGGGCCATATATCAACAGACATGGCCCACTCGAGCCTTGGATCTGCCTGGAGTTTTGGTTAAAGACCCTGATGGAGACCCCAAACCGAATGGATGGTGTGGATCCATCGATCACTGCACAGTGGACCCCACTTTTAACTGGGGGTGCACACGAGCGTTCCATACACTCAACGTGCACCATACGTAGTGTCGAGTCAAACTGAGTTTGACCCGATAGTTTCTCAAAAAGGAAAACTCTTTCCTTCTTTTTCTGTTTCCCTGCCAAAGCCGTTTAAACAAGCTACTATTGTGCGTGGTCTGTGGCCCACCCCATAATACTTCATCAAGATCTGAATCGTTCATCTGATTCAGAGGGTCGGTCTGACCATAACCCTGTTCCTAGCACTCGTTGGAACTCATCTACGTGTGCACAGATTCGATCACAAGTAACTTAGTTTCGAACGTACATTGGACGTTTGATCCAGATCAGGCCACTATCCTAGTTCATATCATTGATCTGGACCGTTCATCATGTAGCCCAGGAGACCTTAACCAAAACCCAAGAGCTTTCTACTCCTCGTACACAAACTCGAACGGAACATGAGTTACGTACGGTGTTATTCCGAAAATGGAAAAACTTCCGCTTCTCCCTCTCATTAGCTGGCATTGCACGTGCCTCCCCAACCTCAATCTTAGCCCTCCACTTCATCAAATCCCAACCGTAGGGTCTGAGGCAGTCTTAGGGTTCTTCTTAGCACAATGAGAGAGTCGACGTGGCATGTGGACTTCAAAACCACTAAGCTTGGAATGATCACCGTCCCTTTTGAGGGTCCCACAGTGATCATGGGACCCATCCACGCCGTCCAAGTGCCCTGGATCATGAGATCATCCATCGGATCCAAAGCCACCATAGGAGGAGGAGTCATCTTCTTCGTTGTCTAAAATAACCCACCACCTCTAAGCAGACCCCATTTTCCGATTAGAGCCGTCCATCCGATGGACTATGGCGCCTATAGATCATCCACAATTTCTGATCTTAGCCTTGCAAACCATTTTCAAAAGAGATCATCAACAACCTCTCTTTGTTAATCGGGATTAACGGGCGTAGTTGTAGCTTATTGGTTGTTTAAGAGTCGATGCTTTTAGGCTCCTATAAAGCTATAAATACTCTCCTTCCTTTTAGGGCAGGATATTTTAAAAGAGATAAAAGAGAGAGAGAAAAGAGAGAGGGCGCCGCACTAGCCGCTGCACCTGTTGAGTCGACTCGGTTCGATTTCGAGCCGAGTTCACGGTTGCATCTGGTCATGGGGGACCTGTTGCAGTGGAGAGGAGAGAGAGCTAACAGAGAAGAAGAAGGTAGTGAGGGGGAATAGAGAGGGATAGATGAGGAAACAGCTGCTGGAACCAGTTTGCAGCTTTTGCTGTTTCAACTCGTCCTAAGCCAACTGGGGTCGCACCACCGCCCGACTGCCTCATCTGCTGGTATAGTCAGTCGTCCCAAACCATCTTTCAGCCTCCGAGCAGTGCCCCAAATCAGGTAAACCTCGTCGCCCCTTCCTCTGTTAATGGCAAACTCATCAGTTCGGCTGATTGCGTCCACAGTCACTCTGATTCAGTTTCTAACTGAGTAACTCAGTTACACGTTCAGGGTAACCAAGCTCTGATCTGACTCCATGGCTGTGGTCGGTTTGCCCCAATACAACTACACCATTGAGTATTTCGGATCGATTTCGACCACTGCTAGAGTATTACGCCAAATCGTCGAATGAGTCATCTGAGTCGAGTCATTACTGAGTTGTAAACTCGTCTCTGTTTCAGGAAAAACCCTGACTCAGCTCATCCGAGCAGACGGTTCGTCCCAACCTCTTTATCCCATTAGGTAACACAAAAATTTGTCCTAACAGTTTAGGGTGGTCACTACATTCCACTCGGCACCGAGTTAACTCGTCCTGTTTTCCGAGTGACTCAGTGACGACTCACTAAACCTCGACATGGCCTGTCCAGGTATCACTCACGGCAACTCTCTTGGAGGAACAACTATCCCCTCAAATAACTGTGAATCAAGCCAGATCTCGTAAATCCACCCTATATGGACACCAAAGTAAGGAAGAGGCTCATCTGAAGTGAGGAGCATCCCTTATAGCTTCTTCCATTCACTAATTGCCATACAGATTTCATCTCTAATGTAGAGAATTTTAGAGGATTATTAATTCCTAGTTACCCTGATTTTCATGAAGAAATTGCTTTAATGTCATATTTCCTTATAATCATGTATGTGATGTATTGCCTTATAAACTCCATGTCACATTTATAATCACTTGCCTATGAACATATCTTTGTTAGACATGTTAAGAAAGGGAAGTTCCCACACTAGATTAACTGTGAATTGGGTAGTGAAACATTATCTTCATAACTTTCTACATTCTCTAATGTCTAGTTTAGTTGGCCCTACCGTGTGGATAGTCCTTAAAATATGGCAAATATAATTGTGTTTACATATAGTGTACAAAGGGATGATTGGGATTCCATCTTTCATAATTATTACTGTTGCTATGAGACAAAATTCCTCTTGTTATCTTGATACCATGAACATAACTCTAATGTGATTGACTTGAGCTTCACGTGACTCTTGGTGAGCCCTCCTCTGAATGTACAGAAATCATGGAGGTTCATATGGAATGCATAGTTGGATATTGCCTATTCGAAAGTGAAGGTCATTACTATTCTATCAAAGTAATGTATCTATGTGTCATGGTGCATAACATCCACGCATGACATGTGAGCTTTTCCGAGTGTTCATCGTAAGTCACATCCTGTTGGGTTGTGTAAGGTTCTATTACCTAAGTCCAATCATCAGGTTTGTGCACTTGTACACTTTGGGCCGCTCTTTCTTTACATGAGGCTTTTCCGGGATTTTATACCTCCTCAGACATACCCGAGTATTTTTCCAGGAGGTCGTTCTTGGGCGCACTCACCTTCATGGCCTTTTCCAGGTAGTCTACCTACCGCGGGCGGTCTTTTATTTTGACAGCTGGATTGCATACCCAGATCTGTGACTTGAACATACATTCATACATTCATGCAAATGTATACGTATTGTATTGCCCTATGAATTATAATTGTTAATCTATTTTGGATTGATGTGTTATGGTTGAATCTATGAGGAAAATTTTCACTGAGTTTTCACTCACCCATCGTGCGGTTGCACCAAATAGACACAAGTGATGACTAGGCAGAGACTCCTATGATGGGATCCCAGGGACGGCTGCGGTGGATTGTAGCAAGGAAGAGTTCTATGTACATGTTGTTGAGCCGTTGAAGCTCAACTGATAGTTTAGAATTTACTTGCTTTCATATTTCAGATTTTGTGTTTTGTTTGAATTGTAATAAAATATTTCTCCTATTGTGGGATTTCATTTTACTCCCTTCTACAAGTATTAAACTTCCTTTGTTACTCTTGATATCCTTGACTTATGTAGTGATTGTTTTACTTCATGCTTTGAAATTTACTATTAATTGGATGTATGATGGTCCATTTTATAATGTAATACTCGGGTTCTCTATGAGGAGCAACTATCCTCGGGTTTCGAGAACCAGGGTGTTACATTTATCTTGTTTTTGAATAATTTCATATTACTGTGATTTTCCATGCAATCGATTGATTTACCATTATCAATTATTTATCATTTTGAAAATTGTGGTTAATGTATGATTTTAATTATGCATGATTTTTATTAATTTATGTGGGGTGATGGATACAAGTCTTACCCTTTGCCAATTTTGAGAGGACGCGTGCTTCCACTCTATATTGATTTGACCTTTTGCTCATCTCTCATTTTATTCTTGTTGAGTTAGCCTATTTGTTACTCTTCTTTTTTATTAAGATAACTTAATGATACTTTTCTCCTTTATTAGGTTAGCCTTGTGCCACCCCCATTTATGTCTTGGGCATGTGTCTTGGAATTCCAAAACTCTTATGGTTCGATTTATTTCCCCATTGATGTGTTAGAGGTCGCACATTTAGTAATTCATATATTTTATCGTGGACGTAATGCGCTTTGGGTAGTAACTCTCTTGGTCCATACGTAATTCCATGGATTTTAAGTAGCGGTGCACAAATCGATGTAAGTAATCCGCAATAGTCGCTCAATGAATAAATCGTGTCACATAATTCATCCGATCCGTGTGTTGTACCATCTTGAGTTGTTCACATAAATCTACGATAACGTTGGACACACCGACGAATCTCCATAGTGTAAGAATGCGGGGTGAGCCGGGTTTTCTATGAATTATATTCCACATTGTGATGATCACTATGTATGATGGACTACATATACTTTGTTATACATGCATTCATATATACATTAGTTGCGCATAGTAATACCACTCGTAGTGGTAGAGTATAAGACGTATAAGAATCATTACATTATTCTTATGAATCTCTTGAATTATTGTTAATATTAAAGGATAATTATCACTATGAGTAGGGCATTGACCCTCTCCAACCATATAGATGTTGCAGGTGAATTACAGGTTGATGTAACGGAAGATGACCGTTCTGTAGAAGACAGGTTCGAATAGAGAGGAAGTGTAGTGTACGATTAGTTTTATTTATTTTTCGCTGCAAACTTTGATAATGTAATAAGCTCTCATTGAGAGGGCATCTGATAATTTGTTGAATTCTCTTACTCTAATGGAATGCTAAATATAGTTAATTTTACTCTTGTGAATAGTTTACCTTCATAAATGTAACTGAATGTGATTTTTTTTTTTTTTTTTTAAAATAAGGTGCGATTTTGAAGCATCCAATTTTTACATTATTAACACTCGGAATTCTTGGGCATGAGTATGTACTCGGGCAAAGAAAATTCGAGTTGTTATACTAATACCACTTGTTGGGAAACTGCGAAAGCACAAGGAGATGAATCAAGCAAAGTATTTTAATCACACAATCAAGTCTAATCACAACCATTTCGAATTTAACATGGAAAAACCATTGTAAGAAAAAACCACGGCATAAAGCAACAAAAATGCACTATGAAATCATAAAATCACAAAGAGATAGAGATTACCGGATTTGAACAAACCTTGAATCTCCCCAAGTTATGCCCTTGAAACCTTAGAATGATTTAAAAAGCTCTCTCTAGACCTAAATCCCGATTACACCCATATATATAACATATACAAGAATCACAATTGAAATCGGAAACAAATCCCACACTTATGCAATTATGCGTATACGCTCGATCACGCTTTGATGGCATCGAATGCCTTCGATGACATCGAGAAAGTTCTAAAACTGTCCAGTGATAAAGCATGGATTTTTCAAATTTTTTCGATAGCATCTTCGATGGGACTTCGGTGTCATTGACAAACTGTCGATGGCATCGAACCCATTCAATAACATTGAGTAGGACACCACGTAGTGTCCAACAACCAACATGGGATTTCTGGATTTTTCCAATGGTATCGAGCATCCTTCGATGGCATCGAAGTCTGCTCGATGACATCTAACTGTTTGTTGATGGCATTGACAGACCTGCTGTTTTCGTATTTAAGACATCAATAACAATTTACTCGGCTTAAAGTTTGATCGAACCGTTGGTGTCCCCTCGCATTGAGCTAAACAAATTAGAGACTGGGATCAAAGATCCATGGTCCTCCCAACCACCAATATTTGCACTCCATTTAGGTGATATATAAAAGGATAGGGGTTAACCTTTCAGAATGGATTCTTTTTCCCTATAATAATAGACGTGAGTCTATGGACTTAAGGACCTTTTTCTTTTAGCATGATTTGTTACCAAAGTTTAACAATAAAAATAACGGAGGAAAACATATAAAAGTCGAAAGTGTTCTTTTATTAATGAATTTTACAATAATGGCACTCATGATTGGCTCGAGGGATGCCGATCCGTTCGTTCCCTGTTGGGATTGAGCTACGCAGCAGGACGATCGTTGTGTGTGGGATAGGCGTCTATTCGTTGCTCAATTAGAACCGGGCGTTGTGGCGAGAAAGTCGATTGATGGCAGATCTTCGACAATTTGTTTGTCGCTCGATCAGAATCGGGCGTTGTGGCGAGATGGCCGATTGATGACAGATCTTCGACAATTTGTTTGTTGCTCGATCGAATCCCGGCTTCGTGGTGAGATGGCCGGTGAAGTGACAACTTGTTTGTGGTTTTGGTTGGAACCAAGTACATGGCGAGACGGTCGTGAATTGACTATCCGTTTGTTGTTTGGCATGGACCAAATTTCGAAACCAAGTGATCTTCCTTACAATCCAGTGGAATGCTGTGGATGAAGGATGTAAGGATAAGCTAAGAACTAAAACTAACTAGGGGCTCCAAGTATGAGTAGCGATGGGGCTAAAATTTAAATAAATAAAGTAAAAGACAAATGTCCATAGTGGGTAGATAAATAAAGTTGGGCTTGATTGTATTGGCGCGGGGCCTTAAGCTCTTCGTGGAGCACTGTTTATATAAGCTTTTGGGAAGCGGTGGCCTTGCATAGTCTTTAACATCGTGAATGATTTGGATGATGGTTGTGGAAATTTCTTTGATTCTTCCACATAAGCACTGCCTATTATGTACGACCACATGTATGAGAGATATACTTTAACGTGTGTTGGCCGAAGTCCTCACGTTTCTAGACTCTCATATTGGAAAGTTGTTATGATCCTTACATCACTTGCCTCTAGCATCTGTAGATAGTTGCTTTTGGTAACGGTATATCATTTAATGTTAGATAGAGATATAGGATTTTGATATTTAATACTAAGAGTGAGAGTCTTACTTCAATGAGACTCTTGCTCTTACGTATGTTACTTTCGATAGACATCTTACATTTAACATTTAATACTCTTTCATGTACACATTTCTAATTCATCTTTAAGTTGATCTACATCACATATGATACGATTGCCACGCGGCATATCTTAGGCCCATTTGACATTGTGAAAAAGAGCATGAGAAGAAATTTATCCATCAATCAACGAATGATGCCAACACTTGGTGGTATCTCATTGATCCACTTCATTGTCCCTAAAATAAAAATAAACATCTTTTGTGTAAACACATTTACCCATGCTATGCATCCCATGTCATTCCTCATCAATAAAATGCCATCTAAATAAAGAAGAGAGAAGCACAACTGCAGGAATCACTTTTAGAGATGTTCCATGTGATCATCTCTTGCAATGATACTTCGAATCAATTCTTACCAGGTCAGGGCCTCACCGAATCCGCTCAGGATGGCCAGATCATCAACTCTCGACCGTTTTCCATCCTGGGCTAGATGGATGGTAGCAGTTGCTACATCAACATACCACGTTGAGTGTGGGCATGGCTTACCGGCAAAATCAGAGCACCGTCCTGGCCTTTTTATCCTCGTTCCTGCTCGAGGAGTGGCTCTGATTGTTCTATCTTGTGCCCGTTGGCGAAGTGTGAGGAGAGTTAAATGAAAGCCGTCGAGTCCATTCCGCTTTGTTATCACCCCCCTCCAACCGGGAACCGGCAGGAGCTTTGAGTGCCCGCCGTGATGTATGGGTCTTATCCACACTGACCATCCCTTTTTTTTTTTTTTATCATTTTACAGGCAAATTTCAAAAATGAGGTAGATCAAAGGCTCATATGGACCACACCACAGGAGTCAGCGATGATAATGATTCTCACCATTGAAACTTTTATAAGACCTGATGTCTATTTACCATCCAACCAATTCATCAAGTTACATAGACCTCGATGAAGAGAAAACACAAATATCGGCCCCATCCAAAACTTCTGTGGGCCCAAGAAGTTTTCAACGGTAGAGTTTTATCTCCATTGTGTAGTCGACTTGAGCCTTGGATCTACTTTATTTTTGGGCTTATGATAAGACCAATACATCACAGTGGCCACTCAAAGCTCCTGCCCGTCCCAGCTGGAGAAGGCCGGGAGTAGGACGCAATCCGCGCCCCACCCTTTCGCTCGTTCAACGCCGAGCAATCAGCGCGTTTGCTTTGCATTTTCTCAAGCGCGCGTCTGGGCTCAGCGATCTCGTCGTAAACAAGCTCTGCCCGCGATCTCTTCGTTTTTGCAGTCGCTGTAAATCCATGGCGTCTTCTTCTTCTAGCAAGATGGAGGAAGAAGAAGAAGAAGAAGAAGAAAACCTAGATCAGGTACTCTCTCTCTATCTCTCTCGATTTCACTTTCTCTCTCTCTCTCTATCTCTCTCGATTTCACGTGCAATGCACGCTCCTTCAATACCAAGCGCCTGATGTCAGAGATTTGAGTTTGGAGATCAGATTTTGACTTTAGTATCCCGGAAATTTATTGCCAAGAAATCACATGGATTGGGAATTTCGTATTCATTTCTACGAATTCGTTTTCTTCCCCAACTTCTCTTAACCATCCGTTTGTCCATGCATGGCGTTGCCTGCCATTGTTGGACCAGCCCGATTTGTAGGCCAAGGCATCTACCCGGGGCCCACAGGATGGATGAATCTAATATAGCACATGCATTGAATGCGTTTCCATGTGGGGTTCCAGCCTATGTACTGGAGCGTTGGTTTGATGAACCCTTTTCTTCATATCTTACGCATGCGTGGATGCATCCTTGTATGTTTATTTATGTGTATATGTATATATTTTCTCTGGACACTAGTTTAAATGATTAGTTTCAATTGGCATTCAGGACTGATCAAGTTTCTTTTGTTCGACGAGACTAGAAATTTAAGACTGGAGGAAGTGTCTAGGTTTAAGAATACTAGAAATAGCACAAGAGTATTTGGAATGTAACTTTAGTAACAATTGTTTTAGAGGTGAGGCTTTTGTTAAAATCAATGGCTAGGGTCAAAGTGTTGTGTTTCGTTACCTTTGCGGGATAATAGAATTGATTTGTGTGGATGAAGTGGAGATGTGCCTTTGATGCACCGTGTGATTGCCCATGTACCACCGAAATTGAAGGAAACATTTTAGTAGACTACCATTTGATAGGCTATTCTATAAGGGACGAAGCTTTGCGCAACTATGAAGCAACGCAAATAGCGATTGAGCGTTGGAAAAATGAGGATATCGAGATGGATGCATGGAGAGTACCCAAACAGTAGCCCCAATAGTAGATAAATTGGTCCATACTAGATTGAGATGGTTTGCCCATGTGATGTGAAAGTTGAAGGCAACCTTTGTGAGGAGGGAACTTTGATTACAGTGGGAAGGTTCTAAAGAAAAATAAAGGGAGGACCTAAAAGGACTTGGATCATGGTGGTGTGAGGAAATTTGAAGGCTTGATCATAAATCAAGTAAGGGCCTTACGTGGGAATTATTAATGAAACATGATTTACAAAGCGCACACTCCAAGTAGCTGGGAGTAGTGTTTTATATAGCATGTAGCGTATTGCATAGCATTCAACTCTCCATAGCATGTAGCATAAGCTATATGATATGTCTATTTTTTAAAACAACATGGGAAATAGTAAGAATACATATGATAAATGGAGTGGTGGCCCATATGATGGAATAGATGGGTTCGATTCTATGCCATACACCACAGTGGGCCCCATGCAGCAAATGATTGTAGAACAAGCTTATTCTATAATATTGCACACCCCCAACCCCCTAAAAATGAAAAAAATAAAAAAATGGATCCTCCTGGATTGGGCGGTGGGCCACATCATAGGAAACAATGGTCAACTATGAGCCACCCAAGAAAATCAAGCCTATCCAACCATCACGTAGGTCATGCCATAGAAGACAATGCATAACCACCCAAATACCTCCACTGAAGTATGGTGGCCCATGTGATGGTTGGATGGGTTGTATGCCATGCCATGCATACACCACAACATGGCCCACACTTAAAAATGTTGTAGAACAATCCTATCCTAGAGGAGGGCTGAATTTGTTCCTGGGTGGTAGTACAATATTATTCATAGCTCCTTTCTTTTAACAGATGGAGTAGACGGAAGTTAGATAATGTACAGTTTGAAAGCCTATCTATTGAGGAAAGGGAAGGTGGTGTGGGTATTAGAGTTTTTTAGTCGACGAACGCGTCTCTTCTGGGGAAGTGGCATTGGAAATTCGGCTTGGAGGATGGCAAAATGTGGAGGGAACTCATTGTTTCTAAATATGGAGGGCCATAAATTCCATCTGGCCCTTGTTTAAGCTTGGAGTGGCCTTTGCTCTTGGAGATAGCGCCCACATACACTTTTGGGAGGATCTTTGGTGTGGTATAGAACATTGGAATCAGATTTTCCATTGTTGACAAATTTGGCCCTATCAAAAGAACACCATGGTCGATAGTTGTTTCTCACGGAATGGAGATGGGGGGTGTTGTGCCTCCATGTCGAAGACATCTATCGGATGAAATAGTAGAAGGTTTTGTAAATCTCACGGAGCGGCTCCACAATCTTCAATCAGCCCTTGGTTCCAACGTTATTTTGGTTTGGAAAGGCGGCGCATCGGGAAAACTTTTGGTAGATCTTTCTATAATCTGATTTGGAAACACTATCTCCTTCCTCACATGATGTATTTCACAACTTCTGGTTCTATGGAGCCCCTCCAAAGGCTACCTTCATTTGGCTGGTGGGGAAAAGAGGATCTTAAGATGACAACCTGCAAAAAGGAGGGATGGTTCTTCCAAATATATGCCTCACTTGTAAAAGAGGGGCAGAATCGATAGACCACCTTTTCATCCATTGCTCCTTTGCGTGGCAAGTGTGGTCCACCTTTTTACTATGCTTTGGAGTGGATTGGGTTATGCCGAAATCAGCTGAAGAGTTATTAAAGAGCAGGCATGATATGCTTCTTTCTAAAGATGAGGAAGCGGCACTGCATTTGGTCATCATGGTAGTCTTACGGAATATTTGGTGTGCTCGAAATAGGCTTTGCTTCACTACTAAGCAAGGATCTTGGGAAGAGGTCAGTGTGGAAATAAAAAAGGGATGTATTGGAGTGGCTATCAGGGATAAAAAAAATGTAAACGCTGAGGTAGTGGCGGTTAAGTTTGGTGTGTAATATGTTTTTTGGGGTTGTATTTTTTACTGCATCTTAGCGGTTCATTAATAAAATTTATCTGTTACCCCTCAAAAAAGTAGAAAAGGTGGTGAGGAAAATCAAGGTTGAAATTGTGGGTTGGCCTCCAATGTGAAGGGGGTGGATGCTTGTAGTCTTTCCTTATTTTTCAGGTAGTAGTCTGGGGTTGTATTCTTTGCTCGCCTAGCTTTTGCTTTGGTGTGGTTTCCTAATAAAATTTCGTTATTTTTATAAAAAAAAGATTGGTTTCAGTTGATCTTAAAAGGCTTACATTTTTGTTTGGGAAATTATGGAAAACGTTGCTTTGGCTTGCATCCGCATTGGACAGTCAATAAGAACTAACAAGATCAGAAGATGTTGAGATATTTCTTTTTTTTTTTTTTTTTTTGATCGCTGTTTGGTGGACTACCAATGTAGGTAGATGATGGATTACGTGGGAAGATTATACTATCAGATCAGACTGTTGGGTGATTGCATGGCAACACGAGAAGTTCAGACATTGTATGGAAGATTACACTATCAGATCAGACTGTTGGGTGATTGGGTGGCAGCATGTGTAGATGATGAGTGTTGCGGAGATTGGGATGTTGTGATGGATGTGTGGAATGGATGTAAAAGATGAATCTAAAATAAGGACATCCAAAACAGCCTAAGAGTATCCCATTTAGGAGATTAAATGATGAGCAATTGAGATGGTTTAGCTATAATTGCACGTAGTTGGGTCGGGTGTGGGAGCGGGGAAAGTCTATTTCAAAATGACAGGAGCAAGAGTCCAAAGCGCGATACAAAGTGGGAGTGCACCTGTGTAGATGGTTTGTTCAACTAATGGTTTAGCCATGTGCCTCGAGAACTGAGACGAGCCTAAAAGGAGGATTGAGGGAAAGCTAAGGACCTGGCTTGAAGTGGTGAGAAGGAGATAACCTTCTAATGATTAGCACATTCCATTCTTCTCCATGTTTGAGGCACATTCTAAAGCTCATCTTTCTGAACTTTAAAAAAAAAACAGTTGCATCATATAAAAGAATGCGGCACCATCAAATGTAACATGCACTGAGTGTAGTTCCTCTAAGAGGATGGATCATAATAAGTGTATCTATTGTTAATAGTTATGTCCTACAAAGAAATTCAGATTTTGTTGTTTTTCATTGTTGAGATTTCTAAATATGCATGGCCTAAACACTTCCATAGAAATGCTGAATTAAATTATAGGAGTCAAAATTTCCCTTTGGGAGATACTACCAATGGCTTTGGTGGGAAGATTGTTGTGTATGTTGGGTTTTGCTGAAATCTTTAACCCATGTGTGGGGGCTATCATTGTGATATAAAATGTTGTAAATCTTACATCACGATTCCGTACTTATAGGATGAGGACCATGGGTTCTCTCAAACTCTTCATGCCTACTAGTTTAGCAAAAGAAGCGAACTTTGTTGAGCCTCGGGAATTGTTATTAGGTCATCATTAGGATATGAAGTCTACATAAGCATGATGTGGAAGTCACATCCTTTTAAAACAAAAGAGAGTGATTTATGGGGATTTGCTTTGATATGATTATAGTTGGTGATATTTGGAAGCAGCCTAGCAAACACCTTAAAATGAACTTTAGGAGTCCTGTATTTCCAAATACAACAAAATCAATCAAGCTAGTACACGATTTAGCATTTTACCCATTTGTTGAGGCGAAAATTCCCTGTCTACAAGAAGCATAGCTGCTTCTATCTACCCTACAAAATCGGAGAATCTTTCATGCCTGTTGTGGCTCTAAATCCATTACTTTGATTGTCAAGTCATTTGATAGTGTGAAGGTGTCTCCTATACTAATGTAATTGATAATTGGATATTATGGTTCATTAATTGTTAGTTCCTTAACATTTCGCGTTCCTCCCGACATTTCTTTGCCGCCTCACTCTTTCCACCATTGGTTCAACAAAGCTCCCCCTAGGTTTGTTGTGTTTGTTTGGCTTGTGGGTTTCAAGCGGTTCCTTACTGTAGATAACCTTTAGGGCCCGTTTGGACGGGTGGATTGGAAGGGATTGGATGGTATGGGGAGGGATTGGAAGTTAAATCCCGGGATTGGCCGGTCGTGCCAAACAGACTGGGTGATCTGATCCCGGGATATGGCAATCCCATGGATCTTAAGACAATCCACTGACAATATCATCATTACCTTTAAATCCCATCCAATCCACCCTAATCCGTTCAAATTTGCCTGCGGCGTGTTTAGTTGGACAGATTAGAAGGGAGGGGAAGGTTTAATCCCGGGATTGGCCGGGCGTGCCAAACACACTCGATATAGCAATCCGGGAATATAGCAATCCCATGGATCTTAAGACAATCCACTGACAACACCATCATTACCTTGAAATCCATGTCATCCACCCTAATACCATTCAATCCCTTCCAATCCACCCGTTCAAATGGGCCCTTAGAGGAGAGCTCTTATTCTTCCCAATATTTGCTTGACATGCATGGGGAATGTGGAATCGATCGATCATCAATTGTTCATTGCCCTTTTGCTACTAAAGTTTGGGCGCATTTCTTGGGCTTGCTTCACGTTGACTGGGTTATGTTGGGAACTGTTGAATATCTCTTGAGGGCATGGCATGGGGGAGGCATAGGGAAAGCAAGCAAATCTGTGTGGAGGCTGATTCTCATGGCTGTTTTTTGGGCCATTTGGGGTGTTAGAAATGGTAGATGTTTTTGGAATGAAAGCACGAGCATCAACAGGGTTGTTAGGCATGTTAAAAGGCTTGTGTCCAGTTGGGTTGTGTATGTAAAGGCCAATTTGGCTGAAAATCTGTTTGGTTCCTCTTAGTGGTGCGTGGGTTGTATTCTTTGCCACTTTTGCGGGCTTTTCAGTAAATTTTGTTATCTTTCAAAAAAAAAAAAAGGGAAAAAAAAAAACGATTGGATCTCTATGTCTGAAAGTCCATAGCCTAATTGCAAATCATAAGGAGATACTCTTGTTTATCCCACTTGGATCGGATGGTTAGTGATGTGCACAATTTGGGAAGAAGAACCACAACCCTCCAAAAATACCAAAGATACCCAAAGGGGTTGAAATGAAAAATGTGCCTAAGCTGGACCCATTATGTCATCTGATGGACCAAAACATTCAAGGGCCGGTTTGGTTGGATGCATTTCAGGGGAATTGCAGTGTATTTTACACTTTTAAAGCATTAATTACATGCTACAAGAATTTGTGATGGAAGGGATGCTGCATGACATTGACAACAACAACTTTTAGGTACAGAAAACAAGATTGACTCTGTGGGTCCCACCATGATGTATATGTTTTATCCATGCCGTCCATTCATTTGGCCAGATCATTCTAGGGTATGCCTCCAAAAATGAGACAGATCCAAAGCTCAAGTGGACCACACTATGGGAAGAACATTTAAATGGTTAGTGTTCAATCTCCAGTATTTTATGTAGTATGGTCCACCTGAACTTTGAATCCGCCTCATTTTTGGGCCCATGCCCTAAAATGATCTGTATTAATGAATGGATGGAGTGGATATAACACGTATATCATGGTGGGGTCCACCAAGCATTGTCTTCGAATTATCATGAAATCTGATCCCGGGCAACTCCTCTTCACTTTGAAATGCATGTGATGTTGTTTGATGTATGCATTTAATGCTGATTTGAGAGAAATTACATGAAAATACATGTAATTACATCAAACCAAACAAGCCCTAAAAGGAGGAATAAGTGGACGAGCTTTTCTGGTTCTCGTTGGGAAGGAAAGTTAGAATGTGTCACGTGCATAAATGGGGGGTTGTAGACTTTTGGCTGCTAAATACCATGAGCTGTTAGTTACATCTCATTTGTAGAAAAGCCTTGATTAAAGGCCAAATCAAGGAATTGGAGTAACAATATTATCAAAACTACTTGTGATGCTGATGAGTGCTTTTAGTAGGAACACTTAATAGGTGGCAGAGCTCATTAGTGTGCTAAGAGGTCTTCCTTGTCTTGGAAGACCTGTCCTTGAACAAGAGACTGAGTTCTCAAAGTTTTGCCTATGTCTATTGTCTAGTGGTGCACCCCAAAGGGATATTGGTGAGTCATGCATAAATTCTCTCAAAACTTATCCAAGTGGAAGCAGAGACATGGGGCTAATGCATAAAGTATTCTCTTGAAGTCCATCTCATGGATGGAAACCTTATGATATATGGTCTACATCTTGAGTTGATGGATGACAAAAACTTCTATTCAGAAAGAGAGATTAAGGAGGGAGGGGAGAGATATTTGAAAAAGGGATAATTTTAAGGGCTTTTTTTTTGCCTTAACTTTCTATGTGGATATTTAGGCCAAGCTTGACTGGATTATCTTTTGGGCCCAAGGGGCCAGGCCTGAGCCAATTTATAGGCCTAATTGCCAATCCTGGAATAGGCTTTTCCTGCGCCTAGTAACTGGTCTATTGAATCCTTGCTCTAAGCAACTATTCTCCCCCTTCTAGTTATAACTTATAAGAAACTAACTACGAGTGTATTATTCTCTCTTTGTGATTTGCCCATCCTTACATTGGTTGGTCAAGCTCGGGTGCTTGGTAGCTTCATGGTTGTTTTTAAGGCTTTGATTTCAACATATTCAAAATCAGCGTATTTCCCATCCATGGGACTGTGTTTCTTATACCTGTTTTCTTGATGATATGCTGGAGTCAACTGGCTGCAGAGTGTGAGTAGTCAACAGTTGGATCAGAATCACTTCCCATTTCCTTTCGGTTCTCCAACCCTCCCCCCTTTTTCCCTTTTCATTTCTTGCTGTTGGTAACTTTAAAATATTTTGTTTTTATAAACACATATTCAATCTTTCATTTATCAGATAAAGTATGTCATGAAAAGTTTTAGTAAGAACCTTTCAGATTGTGGGCACGTTGTTCTTTTACAAGATAATGTTTATCACAAAAAATTTAACTAATGGATCTAGAAGTTAATAGCATGACATTCTATTGCCAATCTTTCTTTCCTAAAGATCTGTATGGTGAATTCCCTGCCTCTATGTAAAGAGCAACGTTTCACTTTCAGAATTGACATGCTAGAACTTATATGCTTTTTTATTTACACATAACGTAATAGATTTCCATGGTTCTAGTAATGTTTGAATTGAATTAATGGTATTCTCATTTTCCTGCAGCCTGAGGGATTTGATGATTTCACCCTTGCTTCTTCTTGGGAAAGGTACCTTTTAGTTGCTTAGTAACTATTCATTTGAATGCTTTTTGTTTGTTAATGTAAAACTTGTTGGACCATTTAACTTGGAAAAGGAGGAAACCACTAACAATACCATGCTTTCATATGTTGCTAGATTCATATCTGAGATAGAGGCTGTTTGTCGTTTATGGCTGGTGGATGGTCCAGCAAATTTGGTGGTATGCCAGTTTATTTTGGAAAACCAGCTTAGTATTATCTACTTTGTTGTGATGTATACTATTTTTAGTGGGTTTGCATGCTTCAATGTTCCAGTTTGCATTGCCTGCATATGGCAATAAATTCGGAAGTTTCTTTTTTTCCTTTCATGGTTCTGATGGGTGGCTTTCTTTTATGTATTGATATGCATATCTGATACAAACACCACTCTAACCTTGCATGCAGTAAAATTTGATCACATAAGTTACATGACAATAGAAGGATATATATGCCCCAATACAATATAGAAATAAAATACAAAAAGACAAGATATCTTTTTTGCTTACACTCTCCCCCTTCTGGAGTTGAGTTCTCTGAGGCAGTAACTAAAGCTTGCTGGAAAGATGCCTATGTTGAGGGGAGGCTCTTTAGTGATAATGTCCAGCAACTAATGTGTAGAACAAACACTGAATGAATTTCACCAAGGTCCATTGTCTCCCTAACGAAGTGTTGATTTTCTTCAATGTGCTTGATCCGAGGTTGTAGTGAGGATTGAGATTTGAGAGAGATGTCATCCACTATTATCATCTGCCTATAGCAGCTGGGATGAAAAGAATCCAAGCTCACTTATCAAATGACAAATCCAGGTAGCTTAGTAGTGGCTGTTGCCATTGCCTGATATATGAGCTGTTGCTGGACAAGTAGATGAGACTATGAAGTATGATCAGCAGAGACACATCAACCAATAGTCTAGAACCCAGTGTTAGGATAATCAAGGTTCTGAATCTGTTTTGGAGGGTGTATCCACCCTACCAAAAAATGATGTGATATGGGGCGTATCAAACCCTATCAACCCTGTATTGGAATCCTTAAAAAAAAACTGTATTGGATGTGGCCGTGCAATTCTTTTGGCCACAATGTGGAAAGATACCATAAGAAGGAAAATGGAAACAAAAGAATTATCGTTTATTTGTGTTTCAACATGTATTCAATGGTGTATCATTCTGTTTTTGTAAGGCAACTAAAAATGTATTCAATGGTGAATCGAACCATTCTTTGGTAAGAATGTTGTTTGCCAACTTGACCTATTGAAAACTGAGATTTTTGGTCCTTGAACAATAAATTTTGAGGGAGAGGGCGGCGAAATGCATCATGGAGCATTTCCGAAGCATACAATATATGCTATTTCACTTGGTAAAAGTTTGCAATTGTTCTGTTAATACGCACAATTCTAATTGGTTGAAAATTGGCAAAAATTGGTTATAAACATGAAAAATGCTTATCGGATGAAGAAAGAGTTTTGTAAACATGAAAGATGCTGAAAGAGAAGCTTAGAGCTTGGAAGAAGGAGTCTCTCTAAGAGGGAAGACGAGTTCGACAAGATAGCAGAGGATATCCATGAGATGGATCTCAAAGAAGAGGCTATAGGCCTATCGGATGAAGAAAGAAGGGAGAGGGATGCTTTAGCTTCTAGATATGCAAGCAAGGCAAAGGAAGAAGAGATAAGGTGGCGCTAGAGATTGCATGCAATATGGTTGAAGGAAGGAGATAAAACACTTAGTTCTTTCACAATTTTGCAAGTTCTAGGGCCTGCGCTAACAGAATTTCCAGTTTGGTTGTAGATGGGAAATTATCTCTAACAAAGACTGTATCTGTGAAGCCATAGTATCGTTCTATAGGAAGCTTCTCTAGTGAGCCTTGGGATAAGCCGAGGCTTGACGGATTGCCGTTCTGTTAGACCTCAGCCGAGGACGCAAACTTTTTTGAAAGGAAGATTTTGGAAGAAGTGAAAGTGGACTTGGCCACATTGTGTGGGGAGAAAGCCCCTGGCCGGTTGGATTTCCTATTGCTTTCTTCCAGAAGTTTTGGCATATAATGAGAAAGGAGGTTACAGAGTTTATAGTGGAGTTTTCCGATAGTGGGTGCTTGTCTAAAGAGCTTGGGGCGTCGTTTATAGCCCTCATCCCTAAGATTGAGGGAGCTAAACTACTGAAAGATTTTAGACCCATCAGTCTTATAGGGGGCATGTACAAGATTTTGAGTAAGATCTTGGCGCAGAGACTGAGAGAGTGCATCTTTAAAGTTATTTTGGAAACTCAAGGGGCTTTTGTCTTGGGAAGACAAATTTTGGACACGGCACTGATCGCTCACGAGTGTATTGACTTTATGTTTAAAGGAGGCAAGAGCGGATTAGTCTGTAAATTAGATATAGAAAAGGCGTGTGATCATGTCGATTGAGATTTTACAGATTATATGCTCCAGAAGCTGGGTTGTGGCCTAAAGTGGAGGGGGTGGATCAATGCATATGTTCATTCGGCTTCTTTCTCCATTTGGTGAATGGTTCTCCCAAAGGCTTTTTCAAAGCCTCCAGGGGTCTTAGGCAGGTGGACCCTCTTTCGCCTTATTTTTCTGTGGTGGTGACCAAGGCCCTATGCATGATGCTTAACAGAGGTGAGGAAAACGAATGGTTTTCAGGTTCCCAAAATTTCAAGGCACTGTTTCCCACCTCCAATATGCAGACGATACTCTTCTATTTTGTGAGGCGAATGATGGTTATGTCCGGAACTTGAGGAAGATCCTTGTCTGTTTTGAGGCAGTATCGGGTTTGAAGGTAAATGCGTCAAAATCAGAGATGCTCGGGGTGAATGTTCGGCAAGAAGATCTGTTTCGAATGCCAGTTGCTTTTGGATGTCGCACGGGAGCATTCCCGTATACCTACTTGGGGCTACCTCTTTGTTTGGGGAAACCGGCCAAACATCTCTAGGATAAGGTTTTAGAAAGAATTCAGTGGAAGCTTTCTTCTTGGTGTCGTAGATATCTTTCGTTGGGGGCCCGACTGACTTTGCTCAAATCAACTTTCTCCAAAATGGCAGTTTATTTTTTTTTGTCTCTATTCAAGTGCCCAACATTGATGCTGGACAAGCTTGAGAAGATGAGGAGGGATTTCCTGTAGAAGGGGGACAATGATAGAATGAAATTTCATCTTCTTAAATGGGAAGAGGTGTGTAGAAGTGGATTTGGAGATTTAGTGTTGAAGAGGGAAGCCCGTGGATGAATTTGCTAGCCGCTAAATATGGGGTGCAAGAGGGTGGTTGGTTTGTTAAACCCTCATCTTCCTACAGAGCTTCAGGTGCTTGGAAAGCAATTATGGTTATGCAACATATTGTGAGATGTGGAATCGCCTTCAAGGTTAGAACGAGAACTTGGATCAAATTCTGGGTGGACATATGGTGTGGATCCAGGCACTTTAAAGTTTATTTCCAAGTATTGCTAGGCTTGCTCCAGGCAGGTATGTCAGCGTGGCGAGCTGCCACTTTAGAGATGGGCAAAAGGTTGTATTCCCCTCCCTGCCATAAAAATATGTTGGACACCGAATTTGAGGAGGTTCTCGCTTTGTTGGAGCTCCTCAATCCGGTAAAGCTGGATCTGCTCTGGGAAGATAACATTGTTTGGGTTAGAAGTAAGTCCGGGAAATTCTCGGTCAAAGGTCTATACATCCTCATCTCTTGGATGCCTTCGTCTATAGATCCGTGCTACTCTTTTAATCATTAGCTTTGTGGAGTGCCCCCTAGGCTAGTGGCCTTTGTTTGGATGGTGGGTCGGAAGAGAGTCCTCACAGTCATCAACCTCCAAAGGAGAGCGCTTGTTCTTCCCAACATTTGCCTTATGTGTATGCGGGGCGAGGAGAGGATTGATCATCTTTTCATACACTGTTCTTTTGCCACTAGAGTTTGTGTAACGCCCTGAAAATCGAGGGTCGAGCATAAACTCCACTCCCGAGTTCCAACGCATCACTTATGCAACATAGATAATGATGATTGAATGTTGTTCATATTAGTGCAATAAACATGAGCGGGATTATACCAAAACAACATATCATGCTCCAGAGACAGTTAAATTACGTAAGCGGAAGACTGTGATAGATATATAAAATATATAAACTGTTGTACGTCTCCAGAGTATGAATATGTTACCAGGTTAAAGATAGACATGTATACACCAAAAATGAACAAAAGGAATATACATGGGTGTTCCAAAAGTGCAAACTAAAGTAATCCCTGTACTCCCGTCGATCAGAAGATGGTCTACATAGACCCGCCTGATAGCTGTATAAGGAGAAGCCCTCCTCATCATAAAAGTCCGGCTCCGCTTCGTAAGCATCGCCATCATCTGAAACTCAAACATGGTCTGGTTGGTGTGTACAACACCATCCCGTAACGTGGGAGTGAGTGATCAACTCAATGGAACAATAAAACAAAGGTTAACATGTTATCAATTCAATCAAGCGGTAAGGATAAAGCAGTAAATCACACATCTCTAAGTACTCTTATTAATGCAAGTATGGTATGTATATATGATGCATGCCCTCGCCTACGCTCCCTCAACGACTCCTTACGATCGCGGCATGCCACACTCCCTCAGTGCTTGACCATCCACGCCAAACGCACACGTAATGCGGTGCATGAACGTGATTACCAAGTTCCTTATTAGGCATTTTCATACAGCAGGATTGGGAAACTAAGGTACCTCCCTTATATCACTTCCCAAACAAGGATCCATTCTAGGGTCGTCAGTCCTAGTAAATCTCATACAATATTGCGGTTCTAGGTTGCTGCAATGGGCTCGTTGCCAAATCAGTACAGACCTAGTGTATACTCTGATTACTATGGAAAGGCTCGTCGCCTCTACGCAGGTTCAGAGTATGCTCGAGGTCACTACAAAGGGCTCGTCACTAAATCAGTGTAGGCCGACAGCTCGAATACAGTGTCCTATACCACCGTATTCGGCTCACGAGTCTGGGTTGCTCACTGGTCACTATGGGGAGGCTCGTCGCCCCAACGTAGGCCGACAGCTCGACCATGGTGTCCCATACCACCATGTCCGGCTCATGAGTCTTAGCGGATCGAGGTACCAAGGTTAACGGGGTTTCACTGGTAAGTTTGGTACCTTAGGTTCAAGCAGTAGCATCCAAACATGGTGAACATACAATGGCCAATCGGGTTATTAGACAAGTTCGACTGGTACGAGCGTACGCTGAAGTAACCGACAAGGTACCATTGTCGACAACCATCGTACGACTCGGACTCATCGAACGTGTCTTTTGTGGCGAAATGACCTCAGCCACAAAATCAAGGCCTGTTACCGATTGCCTGGACTATACAATAGCCCCAATCACATTCAATTACAACAAAATATCCTAGAAGATAGTTTAAAGTAGTTATGAATCAAGATTGCAAATCATATAATCAAAGGTCTAGTAATGTCCGCTTTAAGGCTGCTAGGGCTGTTGCACGGAATCGTTACACCACTCCACCATCACCTTTCACGGCACAACTTAAACATGGATTTATACATATGCATTACGTAGATAAACAGACACTATAATATACGATACATGGAGGAAATCATACACATAGTTAAAGTAGTTGAGAATCATATCTCAACACCCTTATACATTTCAATTCACTAACTACCTACTCATTCAGACAATTTTACAAACATTTAGACTACACTTTCCAACATACCTGTAATATGCTAGTTAAAACACTTGTCTTAGCGAATCCTTTCACAAAGGATTTGCCACATGAACCACGATTATGCATTCACGACCAATAGTCATGGCAAGCATAAATCATAGTTCCATATTCATTCGAACATTTCTACAAATACTTAGGCTACACATTATAACATACACAACGTATGTTGGGATAACATGTATTAGGCTAATCCGTTCACACAGAAGTTGATACACATGCATCTAGCATACATAGACAGCAATTAATCATGGCAAGCACAAATCCGTATTTCATACGTATACGGTATTTTCTACAAATACGAGGAATACAGTATATTCAACATAGTTAACATATATCTGAAAAACGAAACGGACAACACTTTGTACATGTGTAATAGCATCCACGTCAGTAATATATCATTAACTGACATTGAAAGCCTTGAAAATCATAACCTATACGTTTAAAGTCCGCACCTTATGCCGTAGACGCGAAATGAAATCAGTTTAGACACTAAGTCTTTGTCAACGGCACCACAACAACCTACAGTAGGGAATAGGTTAGCTATTCCATCATCTGTTCTATTTGAATCTCTACAACAGGTTAGGGTTAGGATTTCTTACCCAAATACGGCGTTGGAAACACTGGAAGAACTACACGGGAGTGGTGTTTCAGCAGGTGAATTAGCAGGGAAGAATCCCAGGAAGAATCCCCACTTCTCTCTCTTTTCTTTCTTCCCTCTCCTAGGGTTTCGCAAATTCGTATGGGATGAGAGAGTGAGGGCTTAAGGCCCTTATATAGGCCCAAAACTGATGGGAATGGCCCCAGGGCCGAAGTATACTTAGGTTATGTCCAAAACCCATCTGTTTCGGCTCAACGGAGCACTTCCGGAGCCCCCCCTTGAGCCAAAGGTCGGACTTAAGCTCCCTGACCATGGATCTAGGTCGAGTTAAGTTTTCGTTTTAGTCGGGTTTCCAGATCGCACGTGGTGGACCAGTTTCAGTTCAACGGTCACCGAAACTCAATCAGGGCCACAAGTACACTGACCTGTGTATGAAATTTTTCCTGATCCGAGTGTATTTGGGTCAGATTCTGACGGTCTGATTGCTTATATTCGGCCCGCAAGCGACAAGTCTCAGATTCACATTAATTTCTAAAGGAAACTACGTTTTCTCACACTCTTCACTCCGGGTTCAAGCGAATAGCCTCGGGACACTATCTGGAGTTGATTTCCGAGATGGTTGTCAAGTCCAGCAAGGCGGTCCTGAATATATAATTTCGTAGTAATCGGACTTTCGACGTGCGGTCCAGATCTGATATGGAGTTTCAATGTGCTCTCGAGAGCAACTGGGTAATGAGATTGATCCTAGATTTTACGGTATCCTAGCGTCACTGATTCTACAAATTTTGGGTCTTGCAGATCGTATTTAAAGTGGATCAAGCGGATTTCGTAGCTAATCTAGGTTAACACTTAGTTAATTTTGTCAAATTCCTAAAGGATTTGATCCTGAGTGGTTTCTGCCTGAGGTGATACTCGGGTTTTTGTACGGATTTTTAAAGTATTGTTCTTCATCACCTAAACGTTAGGATTCCTGTTTAATATGAAAGTACTTAAAAACATTTAAAGAACAAGGTGGTGAAAGGTGAAATGGGAGATTTTGAAGGAAATGGGTTAAAAAGGGATTTTGGCCTTTGGGATTGAGTTTTGAGAAATTAATAAGGTGTTAGGATCGACCCATTGCCTAAGGACGTCTAATTCCAAGTGGCAAAAAATCCGGGGTGTTACAGTTCGGGACCACTTTCTCACCTGTTTCCACATGTATTGGGCTATGCCTAAGTTAGTGGAAGACTAATTATGGGCCTGGTATGGTGGCGGCGGTGGTAAGGCTATGAAATCTATTTGGCGGCTTCTCTTGATGGCGTTCTTTGGGAATCAGGGAATGATTGTTGTTTCCGCAATATTTCCGAAGGGGAGAGTGTGATTATTGGAAGGGTTAAGAGGCTTGTTTTAGAGTGGGTGGTTTATGTTAAGGCGACCTTGGCTGCCCTTCCCTTGTAGTTTTTGTAATGTGCTTGGGCTTGTATTTTTTCTGCTTCAGTGTTTTTTCTAATAAAAGTTTTTATTATCTCTAAAAAAAAATGAAAAATGCTAAAATCAACTAAGTAGGTCCATTTAACACAAATCAATCATGATTTGGTGGACTAGGACACATTAGATGGAAATATAATAGAAAGAAGGAAAAAAACCAAATGATTGAAGGTGATGGTTTACCTCTTTTTTTTTTTTTTTTTTTTTTGATTTTCCGCAAAATGGTCTACTCCACCTTGATTCGTCAAGTACCGCTCAAATCTTACGTTCTGAACTCCAATATTAGCCTATGTCTGATGAAATTGAGTTTCTAGGCTTCCTCTATCCCTGTAAACAGGAAAATAGATGAAATAGCGGGAGAAAGTGAAAATGAAACTTGGCTCTGTAGCCATTTTGTCCATGGCGTTATATGCATGGGGTGTATTGTGACTGCTATAGTTGTACAGGATGATATTCTCACCATTTTTTGCCTTTGGTTTCACCCTTGAATCGTGTGTCAGTTCTGGTTGTATTGCCTATATAGATTCAATAGTCGTATTCGCTAATATGATATGGATATTCAAAACATTGGTGGCAGGGTTCAAGTCAATGTTGGTCCCAGCCCCCTTGTGATCAAGATGACCGGGTGTGACTTTTGATCGGGTTCTTAATCCCAAGCGACCTAACCCCCTTATGAAAAGATTATCATTTATAAGGAGCTCCACAAAATCCATCTATTAAGAAATGCCTTTTAGATGTCATAAATAGCTCAATATGACTAACAAGCAAACATATTGATTTGGGCAAATGAAGAAGAGGTATGCGCAAATGTAAATGCCTTGCCCCCTTGTTTTCTTCTAGGTGTTTTAGGAAGTGGTAAAGCCAAACCTGTTAGCCTTATCTTTGAGTTCTTCAATTGAAGGCACCTCTCAAAGGATATAGGAGTGTCTTTCATTGCCCTTATCTCTAAAATGGAAGGTGCAAAGTGCCTATTTGATTTTCAGCCTATAAGTTTGATTGGTAGCCCTTACAAAGTGTTATCGAGGATTCTGGCAACCATATTGCGGAAAGTTTTGGGTTTTGTCATATCGAAGACTTGAGGCGCGTTCTTATATGGGTGACAAATCCTTGATGAGGCATTGGTAGCCCATGAGTGTATTGATTCTAGAAGAAGAGAAGGTAGACAATGTATTGTTTGGTTTGAACATGTTAGAGAGAGAGAGAGAGAGAGAGGAGAGAGAGAGGAGAGAGAGAGAGAGAGAGAGAGGCTCATGGGGCTGGGATGTCCAATCCTACTTTATTCATAACAACAGGGGAAGGGTACAATTTCATATATGCCCTTATTAGGAGGAAAAAAACTAAAGAAAGACCAGGGACAAATAAGGAAAGCATAAAAATAAAGACAATATTAAAAAAAAGCTAAAATTAAGGCCATAACATAGAAGACCCAAGTGTATGTATTTGTGGGCCTAGTCATAGGCCCATACACACTTACACTCTCCCTCAAGTTGAGGCATAGATTTCAATCATGCCCAGCTTGTCAATAATACGTCGTCCAACTTATACTGTAAAAGCGTTTGTGAACAAATGAAGTACCTTCTCATGAATAAAGTGACAATGAGCTTTAATATGTTTTGTGCACTTGTGAAAAACAAGATTAGAGGCAATGTGAATATCAGTTTGATAGTCACAATACATTGGGACATGAGTCTTCACAGGAAATCTCAATTTAGAAACAAAGCTTTTCAACCATATAAAAGTTCACATATCGTATTTGCCATAGCACGATTCGCCGTCTCAGCATTAGATCGTGCTACAAGTATTTGCTTCTTAGTCTTCCATGTGACTAAATTGCCGCCGAAAAAAGTATAATAGCCCAATGTAGAGCAATGATCATCCGGGGAACTTACTCAATCGACATTAGAATACCCCTTAATCTCGAGATTATGATGGCGACTAAGAAGGATACCACGTACTTGGGACAATTTGATGTAGTACAAGATGCGACAAACGACTTCAAGATGACTAGAGTGGGGAGCATGCATGAACTGACTAACCAAACTAACTGCATGAGACAAATATGGTTGAGTAATTGTCATATATTTCAATCTTCTAACCAAGCGCTCATACATACAAGGATTATCAAGAAATTCCCCATCATTTGCCCTGAGCTTTTTATCAACTTGCAATGGAGAATCAATAGGTTTGACACCAAGATTTCCAGTTGAAGTCAACAAATCAGAGCATATTTCTATTGAGACATAACTATGCTCTATTGGATCAACGAACTTCAATTCCAAGAAAGTATTTTAATGGTCCCAAATCTTTGATATGAAATACCTTGCTCAGATATAATTTCAACTCTAATATATCATTAACATCATCACATGTAACAATAATGTCATCCACATACATGCTTATAATAATAGTCTCCTTCGTATGCCACTTGATAAACACAAAATGATCAGAATGGATGTGAGTGAAACCAATACAGATCAAGGCCCCACTAAACTTTTCAAGCTAGGCTCGAGGAACTTACTTCAACCCATTTATTGCCTTTTTCAGACGACATACCTTGTTCTCTTGATGCAAGGTCCAATTCAAATTGGTAGCAAGAGAAATAATCACTTGTACAAAGTTCATCTTAGCGACAAGGGCAAAGGTCTCAGAATAATCCTCACCAAAGGTTTTGTAAAACTTTTAGCTATAAAAGTGGATTGTATGGCAAGATATACTTACATCGGGATTGTACTCGAGAACATACACCCAACGACAACCTATAGGATTCTTTCCAGTTGGTACTCAGTCATCTCCCATGTATGATTTTTTAAAGAGCCTCCATCTCTTCCTCCATAGCTCGACACCATAGAGGAGAAATAAGAGCATCCTTAAGATTTCTAAGAATGGTGGAGAAAGAACACTCAACACCTGAAATAGACTGATGTTGAGGGGAAAAGGAATGATAGGAAATAAACCTTTGAATAGGATGAGAGGTACACTGTCTTTTTGCTAGGTAAGTCTAAGGTAGGTTCTAAATAAGGATCATTATAAATAGGCAGCCGAGTAGGAACACTATCAATACTTATAACTAAAGGAGCATGCTTCGTGGTGTCCTGGGAAGTAACGTGTTTACGAATATTCCTTTGTTCATATACTTTCAAGTTTGACTTAGTGGAATCGGTACTAACCTTATTTCTACTATTGTTGGGTGCAAAAGACAGAGACACTGTCTGATTAGACTCAAGAATAGGAACATGAAGAACCATAGAACGTGTCTCCCCCTTTTTATCAGAAAGTAGGAAGCATCCTCCACAAATTTAACATCCATAGAGACAATGCTTTTTAGTAAGAGGATTAAGACATTTATACCCCTTTTGTGAAGACAAATATCCCATGAAAATGCATTTAACAGTTCTATTTGACGATGTATTTCTAAGAGGATAAGTGTTAGAGACATAACATACAATACAAGTACAACACCCAAAGACGCTCAGGGAAATATCAGAGATTGGATAAAAGTCTCAAAAATACTGAGTGGGAGACTTTCCAACAAGAACTTAGTGGAAAATCGATTGAGTAGATAGCAGGCTATAAGAACAACATCTGACAGAAAAGATTTAGGAATAGACATTTCAATAAGAAGAGCCTGGGTGACTTTTAAAACATGTCTATTCTTCCTTTTAGCCACTCCATTTTGTTGTAGGGTACATACACATGTGGTTTGAGAGTTAATACTACGCTCTTGAAGATAATATATCATAGTATGGGAAAGCTATTCTTTTGCATTATTGGTACGAAGAGTACCAATACTTTCATTAAATTGATTTTTAACCCAACTATGAACACTTTGAAAGTAGAGCTAACTTTATCTTTAGATTTCGTCAAATAAATCCATGTCATACGAGATGCATCATCAATAAATGAAACAAAGTATTTAAATCCATTATAAATAATATTTAAATCATTATAAATAATAGGAATTGGACTCCAAATATCCAAATGAACCAAAGAAAATAATGCTGGAACATTTCTCCACAGGCAGATAGACAAACTTATGGTTTTTGGCTAAAACACAAGCTTCACACTTACATTTTTTAACATCTCTAGATGTTACTGGCGTTGGTATACATTTTTTAACATCTCTAGATGTTACTGGCGTTGGTTATAAAGATTACAATATTAGGCTTGAAGGATGACCAACTTACAATGCCAGAGATAGTCTTCCTTCTCGACACTAAGACACTCACTTGAAGTATTCGTATAAAAAAGGTATAACCATCATTCTCATATCTGCCACTGAGAAATTTCTTCCTCTTCAAATCCTAAAAAAACACACTAATCAATATAAAAGGTCACACTACAATTCATGTCCCTGATTACCTTACTAACTGATAACAGGCTAGACGTAATGTTAGGCACCAACAAAACAAATGACAAGGAAAAAAACTGGGAAAAACAAAGATAGGAGTTAAGAGTACTATTTGTCAGTTTCAAACGTCCTAAACTAGAATTGTGAGTAAATGAAGAAAAAGAGCCAGACGTATCTGTTATATGATCGATAGCCTTTAAACCAATGACCCAAGGGCTTGACGTAGAGGTAATATGAAGAGCAGTGGATGTATTACCTGCTTGAGCTAAGGAAATGGATGAGGAGGCCTTATTCTGAGTGGCATCTCTTCATAAGCATCATACTCATATTTTGAGAGATTAATAATATCACCAGCTGATGGAACCGTAGGTGAAGCTGAGTAAGGAATCGTATCCTCAGCGGTAATATATATATATTTTTTGAAAGATGATTATATTGAAAAGAAAAGAGAACTGAAACAACAGGGAAAACAAAAACCAAAAACAGAAACACAGAAAACCGGAAATGAAAGATCCGCTGAGATAGCAGATCAGATCAGCTCAAACCCCAAGAAACAACAGATCAACATTCTTCAGCGCTTCAACCTGCATGGCCCATTCTATCAGGGCCTTCTTAACCTTAGAGGACACATACTGCGCGGGATGAACGATATCCCGGAAACATCTGTTGTTACGATCTTCCCAAACAAACCACCAGATCGCAAGAACCGCCATCCTCTAGATCTTCGTTCTCTCTTTGCCCATATGCACACCATGCCACGCTTTCAGAAAAAAGATTCACCCTCTCAGGGAAGCAGCAACTGATGTTGAAACGACAAAGGAATCGGCCCATATGGAAGAAATAAAGGAGCATTTCACCAGCAGATGATCAACTGTTTCCTCCTGTCGCATACAGCACAAGCAAATGTTTGGGATGATCATCCCTTTTTTCTGCAGATTGTCGATAGTCAAGATCTTTCTTTTCCAAGCCAGCCAACCAAAAGCCGTGATTCTTGGGGGAACAGTGTATTTCCAAAGAATGGCCTCCCCACTGGACTGATCGTGGAGCCTGCTGGAAGAAATGTAGCTGTAGAAGGAGGACACTGAGAAGCAGCCCGTCTTGCAAAGCTTCCAAATCAGACTGTCGGGAACCGATTTGTCAGGAGAAAAAACAGAAATGCACTCCAGCAACTCAGTGAATTCCGATACTTCCCAATCTTGTAAATTTCGCCTGCGAACGATGCTCCACACAATGTCGCTGCCAGATATCTCGTAACAATCCGCCACGGATACAGATTTGGCTGGAGCAAGGGCAAAGATCTGCGGAAATCTATCTTTTAGAAGGCTGTCCCCCACCCAGTATCTTCCCAAAATTGAATATTGGCCCCATTACTAAGCTCGAAAGTGATACCGCTGAGCACCTCCCTTTTTGTTTTTAGAATATCCTTCCAGATGGCTGACGCCCTATACGTGGATGACTCTTTAGTCCACCCCCCCGCTCGCTTTCCCGTATTTTTGCTTGATAACAGAATTCCAAAAACTACTGTTTTCAGCCCCCAATCTGCAGATCCATTTGCCTAGCAGGGCCTGATTCATAGCCTTGAGATCCCTGATTCCAGCCCCTCCTGCCGTACGCCTGCACACATCCTTCCATCTCATCAGGTGAAATTTCTTCCTGATATCATTCCCGTGCCAAAGGAAGTCGCGCCTACACTTTTCAAGCGACGCCAGCACAGCACTGGGACATTTGAGCAGCGACATAAAATAAATAGGAAGATTGGAGAGGGAGGCTTTAATTAGGGTGTGACGACCGCCTAATGATAAGTATCGACTCTTCCATCTAGCAAGAAGCTTCTTGAACCTGGAAATGACTTTCTCCCACATTCTTATGGGCGGCCTGCCGATGTAAAGAGGAAGCCCGACGAAAGAACAGGGGAACGAAGCCGTGGAGCACCCAAGGATACCCGCCAGGGCCGCAAGCTCATCGCCGTCCAGATTGGTGCCATACATATTGGACTTTGCTAGATTGACCTTTAGCCTTGAAACAACCTCGAAACAACGGATAGCGGTGCGCAGATTTTCTACCTTTTCGACATCGGCTTCCGAAAAAAGCAAGGAGTTGTCTGCATATTGGATTAACGATATCGGGGTCCTCAGCCCTTTGATATTGATCCCACTTAAGACACCTTCCGCCTGACCTTTGTGCAGCATTCTGGAAAGGGCTTCCATAACTATAAGAAACAAGAAAGGGGAAAGGGGATCGCCTTGCCCGAGGCCCCTCGAACTCTTAAAAAAACCTTTAGGAGAGCCATTGAGAAGGACGGAGAAGGAGGCGAACCGATGCTTCCTTTATCCACCCTTGCCACTTCGGCCCAAAACCATCCGCTTAGAAGATAGAGCAAAAATCCCATCCACGTGGTCGTAAGCCTTTTTTCGATGTCTAGCTTACAGATACTGACTTCTTCCCGGAGGATGAGCAAATCCAATGCAAACACTCGTTCGCGACGAGAGCTTGCTTCCACTATCGTCTACTGGCAATAAAAGCACACATGATTCCAGAGTTATCCTCCCCATCCCTCGACATTAAATTTGAAAAAAGAACAACCTGCTGACGCAGGACAACCCTAATTATGATGCATGCTCATGAACATAATTAAACAGCGGAAATAAAAGGAATAAATGATCTAAAATTCTAGTAGTAATCATCATAATTGAGAAAATCATAAAGGAAACATGCAATGGAGCGGGCCATCATCACAACCATGGAGTATGGCATTCAATTATTACTTAGGTTGGATCCGGCGAGGGATGAGACCTCCCGATCTTGCATGGTCACACCCATCGATCAATGAAGATCACTAGTCCGAAGAACCAAGAAGTTTCTCGGATTAGGGATTTGAGAATTTGGGGGTTTAGGGTTTAGATCGGTTCTCAAGATTTTGATCGAAGAAGGAATAGCCAAAACTGAAAAATAGAAAGAAGGAAATAATTACCTTGAAGAAGTTGGAGGGGCACAAGAAGAAATTAGAAGAGGAAGATCAAGGGAAGAGAAGAAGCACCATTAGAGAGAAGAGAGGAAGGAGGCAACCAAAGGGTTTGCTTTTCATTAATCAATAGTTGAAATTCGGATTTAGGGCTTTAGCCCACTTAAATAAGCAAATAAAGACATAAAATTACTAAAATACCCTAGAATAAGCAAATAAAGACATAACTTACTAAAATATCCCTAGAATAAGCAAATAAAGACATAAACTTACTAAATACCCCTAACTAAGCAAAAACGCGCAAATAACATAAGTACGGAAAGTTCGGGCGCTCGGTCTTCTTTCTCTTCAATCTTCCTTCACATGTGTCTTCCCTGAGTGGGGTCTTTTATATGTCCAATCACATGTGAAAGGTCTTCAGCTCCTCAATAGTCGCCTATCCACAAGGACGACACTTGTGGTTGACGCTTTCTTTCGTTGGTACACCTTGAATGCGCTTGTGTCCGCATCAATTCCCCTCGGGTGAGAAAAACTCGACTCCGACGAGTTGAAACTTTTGTAGCGCTCTAGTAGATCTGGATCAATACCCTGCAATGCGTCGCCCGACAGCCACGTAGATTCAGACGATGGTTTGTTCTTCCACTTGACAAGATACCTTTGGAAACCTCCATCTCTTGTGGATACTATCTCGTCATCCAAGATTTCCTCAATTTCTTCTTTATGGGTAATGGGTGGAGGAGGGGGTGGAAGGGGTTGGGTAGCAAACTCAGAAAAAGCCATGAAAGGGACGATGTATCAACAATGGGAGTATGGGCACGGACTAGATCTTCCACATTAAAAGTTGGATTAATGCTCATTTCAGGTGGAAGGTCAACCCGATAGCGTTGGACCCAACCTTTTGTAATATCTTGAATGGTCCAGCACTACGCGCTTGTAATTTTTTTGCAGATCCTTGAGAGAATCGCTCTGGCCTTATTCGCACCATTACAGTCTCCTTCTTGAAATTCTTGCACTCTACGATGAGAATCAGCTGAAACTTTATAATCATCATTGCTCTTATTTAACCGCTGTCTAATATGTGTATGCAAATCATGAATATGGCGTGCAAATGCATCGGCTGACTCAGAAGACCTTTGGGTAACAGACATAGGTAAGAGATCTATGGGCATTCTAGGTTTATAACCACTTACAATTTCAAAAGGACTCAACCCTGTAGATCTATTAACTGACCCATTATAAGCAAGTTCAGCAGTTGGTAAAATTAGGTCCCAAGTCTTAACATGTTCACCCACTAGACAACGTAGAAGATTTCCAAGGCTACGGTTTACCACTTCAGTTTGACCATCTGTTTGTGGGTGGTAAGCAGTAGAAAATTGCAAACGAGTTCCCATAATGTGCCACAGTGTCTTCCAAAAATAGCTAGTAAATCGAACATCACGATCAGACACTATGGTTTTAGGTAACCCATGGAGACGCACCACACCATCAAAAAAGAGACGAGCAACATGAGACGCATCCGACGTCTTCGAACATGGGAGGAAATGCGCCATTTTAGAAAAACGGTCCACAACGACAAAAACGGAATCGTGCTTTTTTATAGTCTTGGAAGCCCAAGCACGAAGTCCATACTAATGTCCTGCCACGGAGCATGTGGCACTGGCAATGGCGTGTACAGCCCGTATTTTGCTTTCTTTGCTTTGCCAGCTGACATGTTCGACACTGCCCTAAAACTTTGGCTACGTCTCGCTTGAGGCTTGGCCAATAGAAACGATCTTCCACGAGGGCAATGGTCTTATCACGACCAAAATGGCCAGCTATCCCTCCTGAATGAAGCTCCCAAATGAGGAATTCACGAAGGGACATACGGGGAATACAAAGTCTGTCTCCCTTGAAAAGAAAGCCATCTTTAAGAACATATTCACCCATAATATGCTGGTCACTAGAGAGCGACGCGTAAGTACCCCCAAAATCAGGACATATGGGGTATTCATCTTTCAGTTGCTCAAATCCGACTACCTCTACACTCAAGAGTTGAGCAACGCCACTCTCCTACTAAGGGCATCCGCTGGTTTGTTTTCAACCCCGGCCTTGTGTTTCAAAACAAACGAATATTCCTGAAGAAACGCTACCCACTTGGCATGCCTTGGGTTGAGTTTCTTCTGAGAATGCAAATATCTCAAAGCCTCATGGTCAGAAAACAAAACGAATTCTTGCGGTAGGAGATAGTGTCGCCAATGTCTCAGGGATTGCACTACCGCATAAAATTCTTTGTCGTAAGTGGAGTATTTTGTTTTGCCTCATTCAGTTTCTCACTGAAATAGGCCACTGGGTGTCCTTCTTGACTCAACACTCCACCTATACCGACACCAGACGCATCACACGCTACTTCAAAGACTTTAGAAAAGTCAGGTAGACGCATGACAGGAGCTTCCACCATCTTGCCCTTAATTTTTTAAAAGCCTTGACTGCGGCTTTAGACCACACGAACTCTCCCTTTTTCATGCACTCGGTAATGGGAGCCATGATCGTGCTAAAACCCCTAATGAACCGACGATAAAAAGTTGCTAGGCCGTGAAAGCTTCGCACCTCATGAATGTTCCTTGGTTCTGGCCACTCAACTATGGCCCTGACTTTTTCAGGGTCTGCGCGCATCCCTTCAGATGACACTATAAATCCTAAGAACACAACTTGGCTAGACATGAATGCACATTTCTTAAGATTAGCGTACAATTTTTCCTTCCTAAGGACACTACAGACCTTCTTTAAATGTTCAAGGTGTGATTCCTTAGTGGTACTATAAATAAGAATATCGTCAAAGTACACCACTAGGAATTTTTCCATGAACGGCCTCAAAGTTTGTGTCATCACCCGCATGAAAGTACTGGGTGCGTTAGTCAAGCCGAAGGGCATGACCAACCACTCATACAGCCCATCTTTCGTCTTAAACGCCGTCTTCCACTCACTCTCTCCTGGGCGTATACGGATTTGGTGATATCCACTCTTGAGGTCTATCTTAGAGAATATAGTGGACCTGGCCATCATGTCAAGCATATCATCAAGTCTAGGTATAGGAAACCTATACTTAACAGTAATTTTGTTTATGGCACGGCTGTCCACACACATGCGCCACGTGCCGTCTTTCTTTGGCGTCAACAATGCAGGCACGGCACACGGGCTCATACTCTCTTGGATGAAACCCTTTTGCAGAAGCTCATCAACTTGCTTCTTCAACTCTGCATGCTCTGCAGGGTTCATCCTGTAGTGAGGAAGGTTCGGTAAAGTAGACCCTGGACAAGATCAATGGCATGCTGTATGTCCCTCATAGGTGGCAACTCATTCGGTAAGTCTTCAGGAAATACATCACTGTATTCCTTCAGGACCGAGGTCACCTCACGGGGCAACTCTAATGGAACCTCAGGTGTAATCTCTCTAGCCACAAGGGCATACACCATAGAATCCTCCTTAGCCTCTTTTTCAAACTCTCTTGCGCTGATTATATGTAGAGACTTAGGTTTGGATTTCCCATTCCTCTAGGCTCACTTGCCTTCTCATCCTTCTTCTTCCCTAGTGTATTCTCAGGTGGCATGGGATTAAGTTTGATCTTTTTACCGTTATACATAAAAGTACACGCATTCGAACGGCCAAAGATCGTGACATCATTATCGAATAGCCACGGTCTACCTAGGATAACATGTCCACATCCATAGGTAAAACATCACACCACAGGGACTCTTTGTATGACCCAAACTCGATGGGGACTAGACATTGCTGGGTGACAGGTAGGGATGTCTTGTCAACCCAAGAAACTTTATACGGGTCTGGATGAGGTGTGGATTTCAGTTTTAAGCGATCTAAGGTGCTAGTGGAAATCACATTCTGACAACTTCCACTGTCCACTATCACCTTACAATTCTTTTCACCACACTTGGCAATAGTGTAGAAGATAGTGCTTCGACGCCAGTCAGCACTACTTCTAGACTGAGCTAGCACACGCCTGACTACTGCAAGCGTTGCTTCTCCCATCCACTTCTTCTTCATCAGTAAGTCCTCCTTCAGGGTGATACTCTTCAACTTCATAGTCACCCTGGTCATCTCCACCCTCGTGGGACTCGCCTATAACTAAGGTTCTCCCACGGCTCTTCGTAGGACACTGATTAGACATGTGGCCAAGATTGCCACACTCATAGCACCTCACTTGGCTCATGTTACTAGGACCGGCACCAAGAACCCCTTTGCCCTTGTCCTCCCTAGGCCTAGGCGGAATGGTCGCCTGTGCCCTAGGTTGACTACCAATATTAGGTCTAGTTCCCTGGGAACTAGATCTAGCACTGGAGTCTCGGGACTCAAAACGACGAACGACAGGAGCCTTCAGATATGCTCTAACTCTGCACTACTCCTGCACGACTTGATATGCTTCCCAAGTCCGTTAAGGGCCGAGTCATAAGCTCGCGCTGAAGATCCGCACAAAGGCCCGTCTTGAAACGCGAGAGCGTTACTAGAGGGTCTTCTCGGATATCACATCGCATCATATACTCTTCAAATTTAGCGATGTAGTCAGCGACAGACATTGACCCTTGGCGTAAGGATTGCCATTGGTCAAGGAGCTTCTGACGGTATGAGAGAGGAAGGTACTTCTCCTTCAACTTCTCTTTCATCTCATACCAATGTGTGATAGGGGCTCTACCAACTCTCTCTATCCTACGCTCGGTGTTGGTCCAGAAGAGCTTGGCTTGACCCACAAGCTTCATCTTAGCAAACCGCATTTGACGGTTTTCGACATGCCATACCACTCAAAGTAGTGGTCCATGTCAGCAACCCAGTCAAGGAATGCCTTGGGATCCAAGCGCCCATCAAAACTCGGGGCCTCAACTCTCACACTCTTCATCGCACGCTCATCTGGATCATAGCGGTCTTGATGATCACATGTGGCTCGTGCCTCTCGCACCACACCACGACCATTACCACGATCTCTATCCTCACTACCACCACGTGTGGCAGCGCGTTCTTCAATGATTCCTCCCACTTGGGAGTGCGCATCATACCCTACAGCGGGGTTTTCCTTTTGGGACGCCTCTAGTTGCTCGACCTTAGTCATGGTAGTGGTAATTTGGTTCTCAAGGCGGGCAAACTCACGCTTTTGACCCGCTTCTAGGGCGGTTATCTTTTGTATCAATTGAGCAAGTTGCTCAGATAACTGCTCGTTATTCATGGTAGGTTGAAGTCCGAAACCTCTACCTCTTCTCGTGGGCATACAATGAAGACTTGAACCAAACTCTACCCAACTAGACTACTAGGTGTTATGACTTTCAAGATGAATGCGATGAATGCAAAACTACTATGAACTGACACAATTAAGTTGAAACAGGAAACAACTCAAATCTGGAAATTTTTCAGATTAGGAACTTTCTAAAATTGAAACTTTCTAAATTTGGAAGTTTCTAAATCTGGAAACTTCTAAATCTGGAAATCTGGAAAGTTTCTAAAATTGAAAACTTTCTAAATCTGGAACTTTCTAAATTAAACCTAAAAATCAAAACCCTAATTTGATAACTCGATCTAGACAAAAAAACCATGCAAGCCTAGGCTTTGATACCAAATTTGACGCAGGACAGCCCTAATTATGATGCATGCTCATGAACATAATTAAACAGCGGAAATAAAAGGAATAAATGATCTAAAATTCTAGTAGTAATCATCATAACTGAGAAAATCATAAAGGAAACATGCAATGGAGCGGGCCATCATCACAACCATGGAGTATGGCATTCAATTATTACTTAGGTTGGATCCGGCGAGGGATGAGACCTCCCGATCTTGCATGGTCACACCCAATCGATCAATGAAGATCACTAGTCCGAAGAACCAAGAAGTTTCTCGGATTAGGGATTTGAGAATTGGGGGTTTAGGGTTTAGATCGGTTCTCAAGATTTTGATCGAAGAAGGAATAGCCAAAACTGAAAAATAGAAAGAAGAAATTACCTTGAAGAAGTTGGAGGGGCACAAGAAGAAATTAGAAGAGGAAGATCAAGGGAAGAGAAGACACCATTAGAGAGAAGAGAGGAAGGAGGCAACCAAAGGGTTTGCTTTTCATTAATCAATAGTTGAAATTCGGATTTAGGGCTTTAGCCCACTTAAATAAGCAAATAAAGACATAAAATTACTAAAATACCCCTAGAATAAGCAAATAAAGACATAAACTTACTAAATATCCCTAAATAAAGCAAATAACAATAAACTACTAAAATACCCTAACTAAGCAAAAACGCGCAAATAACATAAGTACGGGAAAGTTCGGGCGCTCGGTCTTCTTTCTCCAATCTTCCTTCACATGTGTCTTCCCTGAGTGGGGTCTTCTATATGTCCAATCACATGTGAAAGGTCTTCAGCTCCTCAATAGTCGCCTATCCACAAGGACGCACTTGTGGTTGGCGCTTTCTTCGTTGGTACACCCTTGAATGCGCTTGTGTCCGCATCA